>JAYKKI010000023.1:9255000-9725000 GCA_039881145.1 Druceiella hillmani | reverse complement strand
ATAAACAGAATCAACTTATTATTATACTTGAATATAATTATCTTATAGCAAATTTTAACAGTTTGACTGGCTTTTTATGCTGCACAATTGCTCAAGCAACTGTTAATAAAAAGTTGCAGTAAACCGCAAAAATACACTGCAACTTTTTAATAAGTTAGATAACTTATCAATGCAACCGTTTTTCGACAAGAAACATTTCCTCCACGGATGAACAAGTTTGCAAGCTGTTACATTATAAGCGATATTTCTTCTACGACATGTTAGCGATACAATTTCTTGGCTCGACCCGTAACGAGCTGAATTACGGGCCGCACCCATACGACTGGTTCTGGAGACGGAATTTCCTGGTGCAGACAGATCGAGAGGGGAAATTGACTTACGTAGAAAGTTATCAATAGTAATGTTAAATAAACGGATATCGTTGAAAAAAGACAAATGCAAGTGAAAGATATAGATTTTAGAGAATAAAATATTGACAGTTATATTGTCTCGATGGTACTTCTAAAATAAGCAAGATAGACGTAAATTCCAAAGGACCAGAAGATGACTTTTCGAAGATTATTTTTCTAACAGCACGCGCGTGTACAAGATCGCATGTTCTTTGCCTTTTTAATTTACCATCTGAGTATTGGTATTATTTTTAAGTGAAAATATTATGACCTTTTGTTGGTCAGTGCAGTTTTATTTCGTTTTCCTAAAACTTCACAACATGTAATATTTTCTTTACTCTTGCACTTTTAAAATCTGATGATTATTTTTTGTTTATTTTCAGAAAGGACATTTTTACAATTATGATACGGGCAGCAGGATTAGAATTTAACAGAGCTACATAAACATGCGGAAGAAAATGCGCTGTCCTTACGGATTATGGTTCAGGCATACTCTGAAATGCGTTGTTAGTAGTAGTTAGTAGCATTATGAACATGAGTCTGTCAATATAACCATTATTCATTTTTATAGTGAACGCAAGTATTTTACAAGAAACACCACAAGACGTCAAGTATTCTAAGGTATGTATTCTACCTTGTTATGTTTTAATTATAATACGTGAAAAAGTGTTGATATGGCGAAACCCACTGATTCAAATTATTATCAAGCTTGGCAGAACTGGCTCAGCGTTCCCCATTATAAATATTTTGCTTCTAGATAATCTAATCCACAATACTTCCTTGAATTGTTATGAATGATTACTTCTTTAAGTCATTACACAGTTAATAACACCATATAACAAGCATTGAATAAGCGCAATAGGACACATTTTAAAATTATTTATTTTGAAATTGTGGCTCATCTAAGCCTCAATTTTGAAATTGTGGCTCATCCGAGCCTCTATTTTGAAATTGTGACTAATTGTTTATAAAGATTCTAAAGCGTACTATTTTAACAATTAATGGTTACCCGCAATTATTTTCTGTGTTAGAATAAGAAAATTATACACATATTTCATAGAATATGTTAATTTGTTCATATAGAGCTAAATGAATACAAAAAAAATATTTAATTTTTCTCATAATTCATTTGTTACAAATGATAATGACGATTGAGGTTATTAGATCGATTTTTAGTTACCGAGATATGAGAAGCGTTATTTCCAACAAACTACAAATTTATACAATATTTAACTACGTTCAAGACAATTTATCCATAGTTTGAAGATTTTAGACGTTAAGAAGCAGCAACAGAATGACAGAGTAAATTTACATAATATTGGACGGTTACGACGGTTTTTTTCTTTAACAAAAACGTAAATTGAACAGAAAACATTTTATTGTTTGTAATAATACGCAATATAACGAACAATTCCCGAGTATGTTCACCTGTCTTTTTAATTTTTAGGGGGACGAACATAATCGTTATTGTGCTGACTGCGATTGTGATGTTTTTTTTCTAAATCTATGTCACACAATTCAAATATACCTGGTTCCAGATATAATGAATAAAGCTGTTCACAAACAACCCAGCCTCAATTTATTTGGCTGGCAGAACTTTCGACCATAGCAGCGTGCATATCGGCAAACTTATATCCGTGATTAAGTTTTAGAAATCTTCTTGTTTACTTAAGCTTACAATGTTAAGTGTACGAAATAAATAAACAATTTTTACCTTTTTTTAATTTATTAAGTAGTTTTCATGGCGTTTAAATTTTTTATTATTTTCTAAAATGTTTTTTGTAGTTGGGTTTTAGTTTTCTCAAGCTAATTTTTTTTATTTTAACCTATAATGAAATCTACTCAAATTTAATAGACCGGAACCTTTTACGCCGATTTCATACCTCAGCAGAAATTACAGTCTATTGGTCGTTAAGGTCGCGATTTTAGTACTTATTGCTCAGCGATTGCAGTGATTGCAACTCGGTACTGATATTCAAGCACCTTGCCGCATGTCATCTACATTTCGTCGGTGATCAGTAACTGTAGTCATGGCATGTATATGGATCAACTGATCCGTTGTCATCTTTAAATTACTGCAGTCGAGAACTCTGGCATAGATCGCTTTTATATAATTAATTATTTCAGTATACGGTAACGGGAAGACTGGTTGAAATCCCACTAAACAAAACTTTCATCAAAATAAAATTTTCCAACAAATGAAATCCAACACAGTATAAGTGTCATAGGAACACTAACGTCAAAGTGAAAAGTGTACCTTACATTTTAAAATAAAACACATAAATCACATGTTCTTCATTATGTTGCGTAATTTCAAGTCGTACTGCGATCTTAAAAGGAAAATTAATATTTCTAAAATAACATTAATTGATTGAATTAACTTAATCCGGAGCAACAAACAAATAAAGAGAATACGGTAATCGCACAACCCACATTTAACACACCGAGTTGTGAAATAACGCAACCTTAACAACGACAAGTTGACAGACATCTTTTTACTATACGCCTTTGGCTTTTGTATTCTCTTGGCTGTAAATAGGCTAGTGACGTGTAAGTATAATAAAAAAAATCCGTTTTTTAGCGAGATCGCCGAAATCCTTTTTACCAATTTCAACCAAAAATAATAGGTGGCATCTATAAATCAATACAAAAAGCCTGAAATTTATGTAGTTTGAATCAAATGTTTTTTTCCACAAATTTTTGTAAAACATAAATTTAAACTAATCTAAACGAATCCCGTACATAATGTGCGAGTGTATGTATATATATATATATATATATATATATATATATATATACATATATATATATATATATATATATATATATATTTATATATATATATATATATATATATATATATATATATATATATATATGCCGCCAAACACTATAAAAATGAATGTATGAAAAAACTAGCAATAATTTTTTTTATTAGAAAACAACAAACGTGACACAGGTAACATTTTTTATTAGGGCATATGTTAACTACCATTAGTTACGACAACCGGTTATGAAACAGGAAATGAAAAACGGATTAAAGTAGAAAAGGTAATATACATAAATAGTAGTCGCTGACGAAAAGAGCCATGGAATACATACAGACAGACAGATACCGAAGTATAATTATGAGGATTCCTTTTCAACATTTTAAGCAAATATCAGTAGTTTATCAAAAAACGCACTTAACGGGATTTCACGTGGGCGTGACTTGGAATGTGGAGGAGTGGGGTGGGGAGGACCGCTTTTATAAGTAGAGCGTTTTTTGTAAATTTCTTCAAATAATATCACTCACACACGCGTTTATGTCGTCGCGTATCTCATTACTCTATGTTAATTACTCGAGTTCTATTTTTTTTAAATCGTGCATTTTTGGACTTATGTTCATACACAATACGGTTTAATATTCATAATTTTTTATCGTATTTTTTATTTTTATACACATAAGACATTTACATTTATGGTTCATAATTAATTTAGTATGTAGGTACATATTACGTATTTATTTCATTAGGCTAATTTTTTTATGTAGACAAATATTTTTGCGTCCATGTTTAAAAATTGTGAAGGCGAAATGTCAGCATTTAAAAATGAGAATGTTAAGTCTACGAATGCGGAAATTATGAAATTAACGGGACAAAATGTAACTTTTAATTTCGAATTTTAATATATTGAGTATATTTTCGACTGCGCCCCAAAATTCTGTAATGATACACGATTTTAAATGAATGCGTTTAATTGAAACCTAATTTGGACCAAAGTATGTTTATTGGTCAGAGGAAAATGTTCTTGTGTTTCTTCCCTTTAGTTGTGCTGTGAGACCTTGCTTCTTGCCAAATTTCATGATTCTAGGTCAACGGGAAGTACACTATTGGTTTTGATTTATTTTCGAGTTTCAAAAAATGCAGCATAAATGGCCGTATTTTTTTATTGTGTTGACAGAAGCTTGATATTTTTACAACTCCAAAGGGCCAAAGGAGTAATTCCAACTTAATACCTCCACGCGTTCCTGAGAAAAAGGATCTTAACAGACAGACAGACCAACAAGAAGTGATAATAACCTATAAGCGTTTCTTTTTTTCTTTAGAGGTACGATATTAACAACCTCTACGAGTAAATCGTGACTTAGACATAAATTTGTAGGCTTTTAATACTTTAAAAATATGATGTTACCCCCTCAGAGTTAATTTATTACATTGTTCCTTCTTATTTTATATATATTTCAATAACATTTCCGCTTTTACCAATTTCAGTATAGAATACTAAAAATAATAGAAAATATTAAACCATAAATTAATATTTGGATATTTTTATTAACCACTACAATATCTTACTGATCACTCTCTCGCCAGACGAGAAATATTTCTTGACTAATTATCAAACCAGTATTTTTTTCAATTCATCACTAAATGAGTTTTCGAACCTCATAAAGATCAGCTTATTTTTGCATTACATTACCGACGAAAAACCTGGATGGAAACGTTAACCTGGATGGCTACAATAGGTACTAAATAATGATACAGTAAATCTTTTACCATATTTTATTTATATTTAATGAAAAAAATAATATCAGCGAATGAAAATCTATTTAATAATATGTTACCTAATCATGTTATACAATTAACTAAAATAATTTTAAATGTTATCAGAATTTTTAAAAGAACATTAAATTATTATTATCAAGTCGAAATTATCAAGAAGATGACCCGAATCATACAGACCATAAAGCAAACGGAAAAAGTAGCAAGCCTTATGTACTAATACAACCAGAATAAGTCATTAACCATCAAAACATTTAATCATCGATTTTTTCAAGTGATAATTGGACAAGATAACCGAGCCCAGATATGGAGGCTCGCTCACCACAGAACGGAAAAAAACGGCATTCCGTGATCTATTTGATATCGAACCTGGATACTTACAAGCCACATTAATTAAACGATTAATACACCGACACGTATCAAAGACGTCAGACGGCCATAACATTTTCATGTCATCTCGATAATATCTTTTACTACATTAAAGTGCAGATAATGAAATACAATACAATATTTTCATAACAATATTAATCAGTTCATAAACAGCCCACGAATGCAATAATAAATTATACTACTTCAGGAATAGTTATTATACATATATGGAGAGCAATTATACAAACTGCCAATAGAAAAATACTTGCAAAGCATTAGTCTCCAGCTTGAATGATTCCTTTTAATTTGTGGGGTTTTCCATTCTGGACAAACAAGTAGCAAAGATAAAAATCCATCCTTTTTCGTTTAGACTAGTTTATAGTCTCCATGGCACTCCATGCATTGTTTTATTCGTTGAAACAACTAAAGAAGCAGTTAACACACCCTTCGTTGGATGTCACCTATTTGAAAACAGTCTTAAATTTCTCGCAGCTTATCTTTTATTTTTTGGAATAAATAAAAATCGCGTGGTCAGGGCTGTATAGCAGATGACTAATAATTTCTACATCCGACCTAGTCAAATATTCGGTTGTTCGCCCGACTGAGTGCGTTATCTTGATGAAGGATGATTCTATTTAGAGGGCGTTAATCTCGAACTTTTTCTAAAGCAAGCAATAAGCAAACAATTGTTGGTATACGGTTCTTTTATTTCCAGAATAATAGTTTCATAATAACCCGTCCGCCGGAAGACCGAGTCGACTATCTTTTTTCCAATACTTCGTCCGTTTTGCCCTTCTGTAGGCGACTCTTTACAAGGACCCACTGCGCAGCCTACCCCTTAATTTCCTTAGTTACAGCTATTAACGGAAAAATGGCATTCCATTTACAAGAAAAAGTAATAAATTTGATAAACGCAATAATCAAAGTTGTTTTTACCCGCAATGCGCAGCGCGCGAATACGACAATAAATGTGAAACAGAGTTTTTATGACGTTTCTGTGATCATAGAGTGAGCGTGCTGCGACACGACCTCCCCCTTAGAAAGCCTGCAGGCAAATGGCAGCAAGCGCTCTTAGCTGGTAGTAGTGCTAATATTTAGATGCGAATTATTTTAGCAATAAAATATATCAAGGAAAGTTTTACCTATCATATTTCTGGCCAATGAATCCAATTTAGGGAGCATACGCCATATTAGGGAGCAAAGCAACATCGTTGCTCATACTCTCAGCCGGGTAGATAAAATACCTAGCCCATGGATGCTCGACTTCACCAAAACAACCGAGGCACAGGTAACAGACCGAACAATATAGTTGCTAGAACAACAAAACAACTTATTGCTAAAACAAGCTAACCTACCCAACACCAAATACAATTTATGTTATGGAGAGTCAACCCAGCACATACGGCCCTACATAATCGAGAAGTATTGACACGCTGCCTCGAATAATGCGTAATATGGTGACAGATTCCCGTTAAATAAACGATTATATATATATATATTATAAGATTTATCACTACGAAGACAGGAGACTCTTAGCGAGACTCTAACAAAGCTCAAACAACTCTTGAATTCATATGGAAACATTTCAAAAATATACAAATCTGATTACATAACTTTCTCTTTAAGATTTTGTATTCTACATTGGAGAACCGTGGAACCAGATGTGGGTATGAAACCCACTCGTGTATGAGCGACTAATAGCCATGACGCACATCACAGCATTCCAATAACGTAAGCCGACAAAGTCGTATCAGGCAAGTGCCAATAAGGCGCCAAACGTGTCAAATCAGGCTCTTATTAAGCACCATCTTCCGTCAACTACAAATTTCCTCATATAATGACAACATTGAAAAGCTAACAAAACATTTACACGTACACATGACGCCACTGACATGTCTCATGAGTATAATAAAGACATTTAATAAACAAACATGACATATGCTTTTAAGATATAAATTAATAGACATTTTCTGTTTATCCCCTAATATCTTAAAATTTTTGCATATAATAAAGCTGTAAATTTTTATATAAACTTGTAACTTGCAAAAAGTATTTGGGGGAGGGGATGAATGATAAGTGATAGAATGCATCAAGATCATTTTTGAAATTTTGCATCTGTGCACGCATCCCATAAAACCTAGTGACACAATTCGGATGGGGCTTTTAAAAAAAGGAAAGTAGAAGTCAACTTGAAGGAACATTTAGTTTTTATTCCATCGCAGACAGTTCCTCGATCAGAAGATATGTAAGTTTATTGTTTTCAAAAATTCATTTACGTGACATTAGTACAACAATAATAAAGAAAACTACTTGACGCATATAACAATATAGTCAACAGATGGCGCTACGTGTATTTCAAATCGCGCAATGAAATTTTTCACTCGTACATTCATTGACATAATGCGCGTGACCAAAGGTGAAGTGTGGAAGTAAACTTATAAAAAGTCGGATTTGCGCACGAAGGTTCATGGGACGCTTGGCAAATGCCAGACATCTAAATTTTGTTGCATTTTTCTATTAAAATAGTTTTATTTGAACGAACTGAAAACTAAAAACAAATATTCAGATAGTTGTTAATAGTAAAATATAAGAAGCAATGCTGATACACTAAAACGCACGTAAAGTAGCATGTGTGTGGTTGTAGTAGAATGGCCGAATGGCTCGTTGCGACGTGCCATCAGAACGTTTTAACTCCCATCAAATTGCGCCATTAGATGTTTCACATCAACAGTATTGAAGTTATAAGTTTGTATTTCTCAGACACTGCGAAAAACCAAGTTAACGTTACGGTAGGTATAGAAAATATCGCATATCTCAAAAACTACGCAACATATCTTATTCAAGCCAATTTTCGTTGAATGTTTATTTTTATATCTGCTACATTAATTTTTCAGAATTTTACACATATTAGTTGAAAAGTTAGAGGGGAGGAGGCACATTTTAAGATTTTAGATGCGCACCAATTATTGACGAAAATAAAAATGTTATTAACGATACCCCACACGACTATGTGCACTGGATTTTTTCAACCCTTAGTTGCATGTATAGAGTGGCATCAACCCTAATGGATGTAACCTACGGACAGATAGACAGACAGACAGACGGACAGGGCAAAATTACATAGTTCCGTTTTTACCATTTGGCTACGGAACGCTAAAAATGACATCTACATTCTTCAGTTGTCTGCGTGTACGCAGTTAAGTCGCAAGCACAGCGAATATAAAAAAAAATCCGAGCCCGTACTCATTGATATTACTTGTCATTGTATAATAATATAGCTAATAATCATAATATAGCTAATAATCATAATATAGCTAATATAATAATATTACATAGTAATAAAGTTTTATAGTAAATGCACTTATTTTAATGCAGATAACAATTTTTTATTACCGCGCAACAAAATTATTTTTTCAAAATTTTTAATAAGATTTTTTTTATACCGAAGTTTTTCTTTTAAACGAATTTTGAGAAATTAAAAAACAAAAGAAGTACACGTTCTTTTAGCTCAATCCAAGTCGCGTTTAATTATTACAGTCTGTATACGCTGCCAGTTCTACAATACAACTATCATACTATAAAGGATATTTATTTTTTTAAATTTGCCACCTTCCACTTCGTGTTTTGAAACATTCCATTCGTATCCTTGCTTTCAAGATAAATCTCAAAACGTGACTACGCAATTGGATACATTCTCTAGAATTATTTCTTCGTTCTTAGCTCTTAACGTGTTTCATTTAATTCACACTTGGTCGACTATTTAATTAAACACACTTTTACCACAAAGTACTTTTCCATACATACTTAAATCAAAACGTAGTCTAAGAATGGGTTAAACTGTACTTAGCTTTACATTTAATATTACTGGCCTTACGATAACACCATTCTTCTAAACTAAAACAGCATAATGTTCTAAACACAACAAGGTCACTTAATTCCAATCAATATATGTTTATACGACAAGAACAATCAATATTAAAATCAGTTGAATGTCATAAAGAACAATTGAAATTATACAAGCGATATCGAAATGTTAAAATTGAAGCGTTTGCTATATGTCTTGTTGTCGAAAAACATGATTTATGATTCAATTATGCATTAAGAATCATGCTTCGATTGCTGTATCCCTTGTGCGTACACGCCTTTAAAAAGTTTTGCAATTCTGCGGACAAAGTCATTGGATTGTTGATAATGGGCCAAATCTTCAATGTTTGTTTTATTATATATTTTAAAAATATAGCTGTAATGGGTTGACATGACATAATAACGCCACACTAATCCTAATAATAACGAAACTCTAATAAAAATATAGCTGCAATGGGTTGACATGACATAATAACGACACACTAATCGTAATAATAACGAGACACTAATAAAAATATAGCTGTAATGGGTTGACGTGACATAATAACGACACACTAATCCTAATAATAACGACACACTAATAAAAATATAGCTGCAATGGGTTGGCATGACATAATAACGACACACTACTCCTAATAATAACGAGTCACTAATAAAAATATAGCTGCAATGGGTTGACATGACATAATAACGACACACTAATCCTAATAATAACGCGACACTAATAAAAATATAGCTGCAATGGGTTGACGTGACATAATAACGACACACTAATCCTAATAATAACGACACACTTTTAAAAATATAGCTGCAATGGGTTGACATGATATAATAACGATACACTAATCCTAACAATAACGACACACTGATAAAAATATAGCTGCAATGGGTTGACATGATATAATAACGATACACTAATCCTAACAATAACGACACACTGATAAAAATATAGCTGCATTGGGTTGACGTTATATAATAACGACACACTAATCCTAACAATAACGACACACTGATAAAAATATAGCTGCAATGGGTTGACATAATATATCGCTGGGATTACAATCTTAATGTAGATATCGATATTTCTATTTTATGGATATCAGATAGAAATATCCTATAAGATATTTAATATTTTGACAACGGCAAACTTTTCGCAAAACACTGCAAAAAGTTTGCCGTTGCTAAAATATTATGTTGTATGCAAGCAAAAGATCCTTAAATATATGTTTAGCATTAAATGACAAACAATATATAAAAACGAGTATATATGTTTTCCAACAAACGACTAAAATAAGACGTATATATACTACTCCAATAGCCCCAAAAAATTAGTGATATTGCAATAACGCAATTTTGACAAATATCAAAACTGCTCGGTAAGTGACAGAAATCGACATCCGCCAACTTAATATATACGTATCCGTAGTTGTCGAAGAATTAAGATTTTTAAAAATAAAATAGTAATAAACTAAAAAGATATGTTAACTTGAAGGTTGGTTATTTTCTTGTGGGAAACTCGCTTCGCATCGTTAAGTACATTTGGTGATTTGGTAGATTTCAGAGAGAAACTTTATATCGCCATTGTGTCTGTCCTATCAAAGCAATCTTCAGCACTAAAACTATAAAAACTTAGCTTCAAGTTTTATATTTAGAAATATTCCAAAATATAAAATGTTTATTAACATAATGTGCAATGATTTATTGCGTAATAAAACTAGCAACGAGGTCTATGTTATTTAGAAGATTACCACAGGCTGACACAACATTTCTTCTCGTGCTGAAAGAAAGAACACCATTAATTAAGATCTTGCAGAAAAACATTTATTTAAATTTCGAAATATTCATGACAAAATTATATTAAACACTGTTGATGCGCCAATATAATATTTAACACTGAGTTATTCCGCATGTAACATTTAACGATGGTATATTTCAATAAGCTCGCTATCTTTTGTACATATTACGATTTGAGCATTACATGACAGGAGAATTACTTTAACTTAATCTCTCTTCCGGTTTGTTTATTTTTAGTCAAGTCTAGCTATCAAATATTTATCAGCTTCTCGTGATTTAGTTCGTGAAATTGAGTAGGTACGTACTCCTCATAATAACGACACATTAATTAACATTAGCTCCGAAAATGTATAATTTATTATGGGGATTTTAACTCGGGAGGAATTAGAAATTAAGAATATACCAAATTTATGAAGGTGGAATAAGACGGAGTTCATACTAACATCATTACTTTGAGTCACGTGCATACTTAATATCTTATTAAAGATTTCAGGTAACACTGATTGTGCCCTTGTGGGAATTTTAGGTAACACTGTCAATTTAAAAAATAAATATTTAAACGTATAGCAGCACCATCTATCGGGTTGGAACAAACTATTTTTTTATTTGTCCCTAAAAAGTTGCTAAATTTTACGAGACAACATTCAAAATGAATGAGACCGGCAAAAGTCCATATAAAGTTGGGCCAAGGTGTTATAAAAATAAAAATGGCATTCTTAAATAGAGAACATAAAAAAAATAATAGCTTCTCAAAAGTTTTATTTAATCAATCAGACAAATGAGAAATCTTGCAGATTGTGTCTCCGAAAAAATTAATGTAAACTTCGAAAAGAGCGAGAGGCATTTTGACAACAACAGAACGAATGTCAATGTCGGTTAAAGGTTTATTTTTAATTAATTTAAGCAATGTCTATAAAAAAATGGTGTGCTTAAGACCACTTAAAAATGAAAAATTTGGCAATCAATATAACCGTACTGTGTACGTTGGAAATGTTCAATGTGAAAATTAATATAACAAAAATAACATACCGTGTATTATATTGAATTATACTCAAATAAAGTATTATTCAAAAATAGAACGTAATTCTTGAAACGATGCACTCCGTGTTAAGACAGTGAACTCGCTCGGCCGATGCCGAAGGGAGCCGAGTTTACCCGAACAAGGCAGTGCACATTCAATAGATCATATTTTATCATTTTTGAATTTGGAATTCACTTGGTTTTTGCCGAAGGAAGCCGAATTTATCCGATTCAGCGTCACTGATCCGAACGTGACAAGTCACTTCCATTCACTACTTAGAAAAAGTCGCCTAAAGAAGTTTTCACTTCAAAAACAATCGGCAGTGATTATTTTCTTGGAATCGTTTCTAAAAGTTATAACGTAATTCATTAGATTTTTATTATTTTTTTCCTTAATAACAATTCTTGATACTTTTTTGTTCTATATTACGTACTTTATTTTTCGCTCTTTCCTTACTTTAAATCCTTGAATTGTTTATATTATAAAATACCAGCTATTGTAAAACTTACATTCTATTTCTATAATGTCAGGACCATTTTCATCGGTAGCAGAGTTTTTAAATAACAAAAAAACAACACCATTGACAAACAATCGACGAATTATTTTATTTTCAATCTTATAAGATTAAAAATAAAATCACTGGGTGTTTATGAAAGTCTCTTAATTTTCAGTACGAAATGAAAATCATATTTCCTACTTTAACAAATACAGGTTGTATCATTTTTAACAATACAAAATTTCAAAACCGCCACTCGAAACAAATTTAAATTAATTTAAATTTTAACCCTGGCGTAGCCGCCTACACTAGCTAGCAGCAAATAAGGCAACTTTATTACATATTTATTACCGCCGCGTCTGTTCGTAGTCATATTCAAGGTAAAATCGTTGAGTGGCACAAGGACGATAATGGCACGTGTCAGTATGCTGTCTCTCTCCGAACATAAATATGTTGAACAGTTATACTATAAAATATTTATGCTATAAAATACCACTTACGACTTCTTGCTTTATTCATGTGAATAACATTTTTTTATTCATAAGTACGAGCAGGCCGCAGATACCTGATGATCAAATAAACTACTCGCGTCTAGACACGCTGTCGATATATGAATAAAATATATGAATAAACACATATCGCGTATTCGTCAAATGTTAAAAAATCCATCGACATAACTAGCTCCATCATTGAGACGTGAAAACAATGTATAGAATGTTTTAACCAATGTGAAAATATCTCCGTTGTACTCTTATGTGACCATTCTGTTTGACAAAGCAACATAAAATGGACTATTTGAAAGACAAGTCGAGATTCTTTTTTTTGCAAGTTATATTGATTAAGACGATTTCTTTAATATGTATAAATAAAATGTATCTATCGGTATGGAATTTCGGGAAAAAATGATTCTAGGTAATTTTCTAGGTTTCTTCCTTACATAAAAGAAAATAATTTGGAATTTTTGTTTGTTCTGGATAAACTCAACAACGGTTAACTGTGTCTGTCGTAGGATAATTACAATAGTTGGATTATTGTGATAATCCTAGGAAGATGACAATGACACGTACGAGAAGTAATAAAATACTTAGCACCGTCAATTTCAGAATCATAACAATGTTTCTAGTTCGTTGTAGGACGATAGTAAATCGTGAATGCTGATTTTATAGTATAAGCATTTATTTTTCATGACTTTGCATTAGACAATTTCTAATTTACAAAGTTACGAAAAAATGACAAGGCACATTTATGTACAGTATTCCAATTTTATTAAGATTTAATAAAGTAAAAAAATAATGTAATGAATAATGTCACTTCCATTTTTTCCCAGCTCTATAAACTATAAACAATTTATTTAAAATGACCAATCAGAGTAAAGAACACAAAAAGGTCGCATGCATATAACGCCCAGATTAGCCAATCAGTGATCGCCATTTGTATTCGTTCGGGAACAGGGCGGGAAAATTGTAAGTCACATAAAATTTACTAGGATACATATAATTTTCCTTGTTGGTTGGCAATAGTACGTATGTTTACAATTTCCCTAAGATTATAATAACGATCTTGCTTTTGTTACTATCTTGCGAGTCAGCAAAAGAAACTAAATTGAATATGGATTTAATTTAGATTTTTCATGACAAAAGTTTTAAAAAACTGCGTTTGCACGTCAGGGTTTCACACTTACGAGGTCGCGAGCAAACTCTAGTTATGTAATAAAATTTTAGCTAATTCACAAGTGAAATGGGTATCTGATAGGAATTTTACAGGTAATTTAGATTGTAATTATATTTATTTTCTTTGTGGAAATGAAATGGTCTGTATAACCAATTCGCTATACAGCATTTTTTTTAAATATGCGAAAGAAATAAATAGAAAAAAATATAGAATTTGAAAATACAAAAAAGCCTTTAAATTAAGGAAAGATGGTGACTGTGAAATATTGGAGAAGGCAGTATAACCGTACGATGTACTCGATATTTTGCGATATATACATCTACGTATCCCGACAGATTGTTGGTCACCGTACACTTTGTATCCCACGAAAGTGGGTCGCGAAATTATGATGACCCACATGTCGTCTCTGTCTCGCTGTTCGGTTAGGGATAGCGCTTAAGTAAATCTCTATAAAAGATAGATGGATTGAAAGAAGTTCATGACTTCTTAAATATGATAGTATATTTGTGTACTTCTTAACAGAATAATGTCTATTAAGGCGTGGCTATAGCTGAAATAAAAGAAGTACCTCAGAGAAAAACTTTATTACGATTTAATAGTTTTCCCCGCGGTTCGCTCGCGTAAGTTTTGATTAATACGCGGAGTTTCGTTCTTTACCGATGTAAAAAGTAACCTTGATCGCGATAAAAGTAACATATCTTATATGAATTACTGTGACAATATTGACGATACGTATTTATCAGTAATTAAGCTCACAGAACCAGTTTTTACTGCGTAAAAGCGACTGTTTGAGTTTAACAAACGAATTTTAAGGAACGTTCATTCGAAACAAAAGGTAGCTACATTTTAATTTGCATTTCAAATATTATCGCAGTGAAAGTTTCATTCGGTAGGTTCAATAGTTTTCCCGAATTGCTCTATCAAACATATAAAACAGAATGATAACAATTCTAAAAAAAAATTTTGGGTTCTATCGATCTCAGACACACCCCTGACAAAGATTCCAAAAATATTCAATATACGTACTCAAAAATGATTTAATATAATAGTATGATTATAACACAACAACATTTCGTTTAAAAATGACAATAACACATATAGACAAATAAATGCATAGGTCATAATACGTCATCTCTCCCTAGGTTATCGATAAATACTGTACGAAGTACGAAGGAAAATTAGGATAACAACACTAAACGTTCATATAATAAATTTACATATTTATTATCTGTATATATCTTGAGTGAGGTATAGAGATTTTCTAAATGACCTCTTCATCCCGTCATAGAAATAAAAAAATCAACTCTGCATAGTCGTCTTCTCCCTGCCCGATTGATTACCATTACATAAAGTACGTAGAAAAAATGTTGATACTAAACGTTCATTTAATAAACTTACAATTTGGTATTTAAATGTGTAAATCTCAAAGTTTTCCGTATTAACTCTTGAACTCGACATAGAAATAAACAAGTGCAACTCCGCATAGTCAGGTAAACGCGTCTTCTCCCCCTGCCCAATCGATTACCATTACATAAAGTACGTAAAAAAAAATGTTACTAAACGTTCATATAATAAACTTGCAATTTGGTACTTAAATGTGTAAATTTCAAAGTTTTCCGTATTAACTCTTGAACTCGACATAGAAATAAACAAGTGCAACTCCGCATAGTCAGGTAAACGCGTCTTCTCCCCCTGCCCAATCGATTACCATTACATAAAGTACGTAAAAAATGTTACTAAACGTTCATATAATAAACTTGCAATTTGGTACTTAAATGTGTAAATTTCAAAGTTTTCCGTATTAACTCTTGAACTCGACATAGAAATAAACAAGTGCAACTCCGCATAGTCAGGTAAACGCGTCTTCGCCCCCTGCACAATCGATTACCATTACATAAAGTACGTAGAAAAAATGTTGTTACTAAACGTTCATATAATAAACTTGCAATTTGGTACTTAAATGTGTAAATCTCAAAGTTTTCCATATTAACTCTTGATCTCGACATAGAAATAACGAGCACAATAAGTAAATAATTCTACTTCCCCTGTTTGATCGATTGCATTAATCGATTACCAAAGTTCGTATAAAAAACTAGTGATAATACTAAATGTTACCATAAACTGTAACTACGCACATCCTAACTAACATATAGAAAAAATTTCCATATGAACTCTTCAACTCGATTTACAAATAAACACGCAGAACTTCTTCACAAAACAAAACATTTTTTTATCTCGTCATTGAACGAAAAAAAAATCGTCCCCAGAAAATAATCGCACGCAACAGTACACAGTAGTTTTACATCAGTGATAATTGGTCAATGCCAAAATATCTCTACTTCCCTGTTCAGCGGCCGCGAGTATGTAAATATTACGAATGCGGGTCTCATCTCGGGCGCGACTACGTAACGAAGTTGACCTTCCTCGCGTTGAAACACGTTATTTTTTCACGTTTCCGTCCGAAAACTGTGTTACAACTCGAGCTTGGTCAAACGTTGCAAATGCGTAACGTGTTACGTAAATTTATTTATTTATTTCGTTGCAACATAAACGTATATATACGTGGTGGACTATAAAATATTGTAATTATTATAAAATTTCCAAGTATTTGTTATATAAAAAACATACTCGAAACAAATATACTCCAAATCTGACATGTCAGAAGAAGAAACGAAAAGGACGAGGCATAAGGGAAAGCAGTACGCGAACAGAAGAAACATAGCGTAAATGGAAAGTGTTCCGGACGACCGCAGTGACCAACGCGACGATCAGGTGGCTGTGGGTTTATAACACCTGACGTGACAATCAGCGGCCGCAAAAAGGGATCACTTGGCGGACTATAAAAAGGGTCACGGCATTGCAAAGTCACGAGTTTATCAGTTTAATCAATTCAACAATTGAACTTCGAGTTCAACTACTAGTTCAAGCAATTTGTATTTAAGTGATAGTAAAGTTACTTAAATTAATTAATAAAGAAATTGTCTCACACCGACGAGGTGTCATCGTAATCGACCCAGCGAGCTCTCTCTCCTTGTGAACAGTGACGTAGATCTGGCAAACGTCGAATTCTCCAAACCAGCAATCAAGTACGGGGCTCTGACTATTGTCTTTCGTTCCGCACAAACAGAAGAGTTACGATTTTTCGGAAGACATTTGACAGCGTATATAGATGGTACAATTATGATGCTGGTATCCAATTCATTTTATGGCGTAAAGAGAGAAGGAATATTCATGAGCAATCTTTATGAATGAGGAACAAGCATAGGTTTTCTAAATTTATTTTATAGGCAAATAAGTCTATAAATTTACACCGAGGTAAGAAGGTCTGTGTGAATTATATAAGACATTATAAAGTAATGAAAGAATATGAAGATTGCGCCGATGACGAATCGCCATCCGTTTAAGCCGTGATCTAAGCTCAGGAATTTGATTACATTTTTTGAAGTCCAATATGAAACGGAGAAATAAATTTTTAAGATTTTTAATTTGTTAAGCAATTCGTCACTAAGACATTAGCAGTTGAGTGATGGTAATAAAAAGTTCGACAGAGACGGACTTCACTTTTAAAGGGAATGGTCCATTAAAGACGTTTTAGAGAGAATATTCTGACGAACGAATACATAGCCAGCGAGAGACGTGCCGGTTTTAACGGGAGATGTGTCACGCTGCTTTCGTTATTAGTGCTATATAGCACCACTCTAAATCGTTAAATGGTTTACTAGTTTACAATCTTAGTAGTGGGAAAATGAGGGATTACTTCGGAAAGCTAGGCTCGCTTACACAAACTCTAATATTTAAAAAAAACAAATGCGCTTATATTATGCATCTAAATACGTGAATAATTACCCATACAATTCATATGAGTATAATCAATACTATAATATTTCTAAACTAATAAATTATAAACATCGTACGACTCCATCGATTTTGATTAATATCCGATACCTATTCCCTAGTAATTGTCAACTTGTCTAAAAGTCTTACAGGCGATTTATACAAGGAAAGTTATAAAAGGGCAGGTATACTTTAATTCATAAACATGTATGTACCAAATTACTAAAGTCTTTGAAATCAACAACAAATATGAGCAAAAGCCCGACTTCAACATGAAGTTGAAACAAATATCTAGTTGTCGCTTGTTCTGTCAACAAATAACAATAATAAAGATGAAACATGTTTTTCTTTTTTTTTGTTGGAATCAAGTAAGTTGTACCAAGTAAGTGTTTTCAGTCAGAAAAAAAACTTCACCGAAACCGACCCATAATTTGACAATTTAAAACTTCTAAATTACTTAAAATATATTGTTATCTCGCTGTTACAAAAGTCATCGGGTAGCCGGCTGCTTATATTTTAATAAGATGAAAACGTTTGGTATACATCCAGTTAATTTTGATTTAATTATTACATGAAAATCGTTAGGCGCGCCTTATTATACGTTGTAAATTACACATCTTTACACGTAACTCATAGTGAAGGCCATATTTAAAAATAGTGAAATTAAATCATCGATAAATCAAAGTCTCGGCTAGTTATTAGAAATGGTAAACGATAAATAATTTTTTTTCCGCTTCAGCAACCACGAATTATAAACTATAGATCATAAGTTCAAAAGTTCCTTGAACACATTTAAATTAAGCTTTAACCTTAAAAATTGCGACAGAATTAAAATACTGAAATGTTAAAATGAGACGTCTTCTTCGTTCGCCTCCCCCCCCCCCCCGCCAAATATGCCATCCACAACGTTATACGTCGTGTTGGTGTCAATCCCGGCGCCAGTACTTGAGATCTCGCATTAATCTTACGGCTTCATGTATATCATTTATAGGGTGCTTATAATCTGGCCGGTCCAACGAGCCGTCCTGTCGCGTCAAAAACGAGAGTTGTTCAATGTTATTATATTTGTAATAAAAGCTCGATGGTAACATATATGTAAACTAAAAACAAGTAAACTATTTTCGGCCATGTAGTGACATATTTCATCTTTAGAAGGTACACACACTATGAAACTTATGCTTACAAACAAAACACTGTTCGTATTTTAGCGCAGATATTTTACGTTTTTAAGTAGCTCGCGTGATCTGAAATAAACACACCGTCTAGCTGCTGCGTCATAAAGTAAACATTTGAGTTCACAGCGTAAAGATAAACCAAACATAGTCTTTCGTTAGGTTTCACTTCCTAGACGCCTACTTATGCGGTCTGTGTATACAATATTACAATATTTACAACATATGATACGCCGATTGATACGAGTGTTGTACTGACGAAATTGAATAGTTCCATAAGCATTTTAAATAATTGTTCCCTTGTTTGCCCAACTTGTAACAATTATAGAAATGCAAAAAAATATTGTAATTTTTAGTATGAGGTAGCTTTCACATTTGCGTTTAACGCTTTGTCGATAGAATGGTTGTAATTAAATAAATTAAATACAATGTCGAAGACAACTCTAGTTTAGAAAAATGTTTCTCTTTATCCCATATTATAAAGATCATCATCATCCTGTACAAGATGAATAGGCAGATAAACGGTAATAATATTATGCAGCTATTTTAACCGCTAGAGTGCCGACGAGCGCCATCGCGCTCGTGCGCGTACCACCTAATTTACCACGAGCGTAATTACAATATAAAAAGGATCCAGAAAAAGAAAATTTTAACCCTTAATGTCGGAATTTGAAAATAATTCGAGTGAAAATGATCGTTTTTGAAGTTGTGAAGAAAGTGATAGTGGGAGTGACATTGTGGTGCGATCACAATTTGGCGTAATGCAAGTTTTGAGTGATAGTGATAATAGTGACGATAACAATTATTTTGCTGATACAGAGGATGTACCGGACTGCGAAAATACGATGTGACCTTGATTTCAGTTTTTGTTCACAATATATATTTCCATGACTTTCTTTGTATTTTATTATCCTTGTACAGTTTTTATTAAGAAAACACCGAAAAAATTATTAAGATTGGATAATTTTTGGAAGAGATACAGTTTGTTTTCGAAACAAGGGTAAATGACATCAAAAATAAAAAATTTCTTTGGCATTTTTAAGTATATATGAGTAAAAAACCATCGCACTAAAACGGTAAGGCATAATAAAGTTGCACATTTATACACATAAATAATAAGATTTATTATATATCTACATCATTAATTTTTTGGAAAAACATTTTTAAAATTTAGAACAACAAAAAAAATAAAGTTTTTGTTCAATGTACATAATTAATCATTAGCATTACTTAACTTGGGAAAACAATTTATTTTTATGGTCTATTTCGGTACAAAACATCCAGTTAGAAAGAAGAAAATTTTTATTTCTTTGTTTCTTAATTGATCTCTTTAAAAAGTATTTTCAAAATGTATACGTCTCTATTTTTTTTTCATAAAACTTAAAATAGAGATTGAATATATTTGGCGTTAATTTTGTAGAAATTTATTATTCACAATTAAATGAAACTACGTGTTGTAGTATTATTTCTACAATAATATAATAATACAACGAAACCTAGGTCGTGATAATGCACTTAAAGAAATTGGAAATAATACTACACCACGTAGTTTCATTTAATTGTGACTTAAAATAGAAATAAAAATCTATACACTAGAAAAATATATTTTCCATATCTATCAAATCGTATCTCACACATATAGACAAAATGGCACGCCCCAATTAAACTGTTGTTTGCTGGTTGTTACACACTTGACATTAAATAAAAACGTTTACAATTCATATAAACGATATTCGCCGATGACTTGTTCCACAATTGTTATGCTAATGAGTGACTAAACCGTTCCTGGTACAGCGTATTCCAACTGAAAAATGACAAAATGTTGTTTGAGTATATGATGATAATGATTACTGTGAACATTTTGCACTGTGGTATTTATAATACGGGCAAAGAATAGCAACTGAACATCTGTGTATTTAAACGATCCAAAGATAACTAGTGAACGAATATCTCTCCGCCTTGTGACTAAGACTTCGCAGAAGTTGTGAACACAGGTAGAGGAATAATATAAAACATCACTTGCGACCTTTCGACAATCTACTCTATTTATATACTGGAATATACGAATACGTCTATTTAATCAACGCTATATACTTTATTTGTATGTATACATATATTTAGAATGCGGGAATTTCACGTATCATGTGACTAATAAATACTTTGTAGAATAGCTCGAGTCAGGTAGAGAATACATTTAAAGAACCGCCTTTGTTTTAAAAACATATTTCACTTCACCTGTGTTTCTAGATATAAATTAAAGCTATGTTGCAAATATTTTTGTAAACTCTATTATACTATTATGTAACACTTAAAGAATTGCCTTTGTTCTAAAAACATATTTGACTTCACCTGTGTTTCTAGATATAAATTAAATCTATGTTGCAAATATTTTTGTAAACTTTATTATACTGTTATGTTGCATTTCATATAATACGTATATTTTTACATAACACCCATACATACTATCATAAAATTGCAAGAGATGTGGTACATTATAGTATGTTGTGAATGTTCTTGAAAAAATGAACCCAAACCGCCTTTTCTACAATTTTTGTCTGTGTGTCTGTCGGTTTGAATGTCACGCAAAAAACTACTGCACTGATTTTAATAAAATTTTTACTAAAACAAATCTTGGGGTTTAAATTAAAATTTACATATTTTATCCCTTACGAATATGTACGAAAGGGAGTTTTGTATGTCAGTTTATTCTTTATATGTTTGTGTGAGCGTCATGCTGTCTGTTTGTTTTTTCTTTATGTGTTTGTGTGAGCATTGAGCAGAAACTGTGGTAATACTTAAACTCTCCGTGATAATGCTCAAGGTATAGTATATACATGGGCTTAAAACCGATGAACAGAAATTGTTAAGACTACTACAGCGATTCGCCTTTAAGCTCAAGCATTGGCTATTATATTGATATAAGATACTGTTACCCAGCTCAAGCGAACTGTTGAGATGAAAATATTATTCAAGCTATAAGTTATTGTTATTCCGACCCGATAAAAATATATTTACAAGAAAAAAACTCCGTCCCAAAAATGAAAAATATATATGAGCGAAGCCGTAAACAAAAGCAAGTTTTATTTAGACAATGACGTTACAGACGATGTATAACGTCATTATGACATATTATGCAATAAACGTGTATACAGATAATGATGTTACGCGCAATATTCATACGAAAAATGCGCCTCCAAGTGCGTGAATTATGACGAAAGTTGTAATCAAAGAAAATACGTATATAACAGAGATACGTGTACTGAAAACGAGACAGTTACCTTACCTTTTAAGGCCATTTTTAGAGCAATAACGACATGTAATATTTACAATAACGTCATTTCAATCTAAAATATTTTATCCAATACTTTTAGTGTCGACCGATTTGAAGAATTAAATATAATATTCAGAGGAGATTAAGATTGTAAAATAGGTAAAAATAGTTTAATACGGTTATCTCGTCTACTTTTACGTAGTCATTTGCATTGAACCGAGAGTGAAGACAAGGTCAATTCATAGTAGGTACTTTGCTGATATATTAAGTCACTGAACTGGGATAATGCTCAGTAGTTTTGAAATACATACTCAGTAAAATATGGATCTATGAGACTCGTGCATAATAATGGTTAAATGCTAGTCTGCTAGTGAATATGGCAAAAATATATCAGATAAGTAAAATACTACATTGTTGAAAATGTTTGTGTGATTATTTGTCTGTGTGTTTTTCTAACCTTAACCGAGTTCACGCGCCCGTGACACTACAACAATCACGATAAAGGTACGCTAAGGAAGTTGGGAACTTTTTAGATCTCTTTTCTCGACTTTTTTATTAAGCTTACTTAATACTATTATTTATTGAATTTTTTTGTTTTTAATTTATTTATGATAAAAAACACGACAAATGAATTATTATCAATAATAATATTACCACTAATTCAAACAGGTTATTCAAAGTGAAAATATCCTAGAAATGGCGATTCGCCGGCGGAAACTTGAAATTATTGTCATAACAATTTTAAACGAAAACTAAAACTATGAATGATTATTAACCGAATTAATGTCATGGTAAGTTAAGTCAAAAAATGTGGTGAACGAATTGTCATTGTTCATTAATGTCATGATAAATTAAGTCAAAGAAATAAATTTAGTAATTTACAGTAACGATGTAAATCTCATTATCAAAAAGAGTGTCATTCATATCATAAAGATTGTCATTAAAACTGCATTTCCGGTGACAACACTGATATGAGTACATAAAGAGGAAAGTCTATACGTCCATTGCTATCCAGCTTCTGTTAAGTGAAATAAATAAAATAGCCTATTTATTCCATATCCTTATTATACAATGCTACCTTATGTTATTAGTTGGTATTTGTTAGTATTTTACTTACTGTCTAATTGTTAGTTAACACATTCTGAGATATGGACCCCACCCCTCCTTGGGTGAAAGCCTCCTGCATCCTCTTCCACGATTCTCTTTCTCTGCCTTGGGTCAACCAGGTTTTCCCTGTTCTTTCGGTTATGTCATCAGCCCACCGTTTGCTTGGTCTGCCTGTCTTCCTTTTCCCTGTTGTTCCTTTCCATCTAGTTATTTGAATAATCAGGATAGCGTGATACGTGACCGGCCCATTGGCACTTTAGCTTGAGAGCTTGTGTGAGAGCATCAGTTAGTTTCGTTTTTATCTTATGGTTTTATTTTTTATTTTATGTGTTTTTCTTTTTAGTAAGCTTCTTTCCATAGCTCTTTGTGCTGTTCGTATCTTTTGTTCCAGCTTCTGTTAGTCGCACAAAATTAAGACTTGGTACATAAAATGATAGATGCTTTAAGCATATCTGGATAGAAATCAACTAAGGTACACTCGACGATGTGTGCGCGCACGTATAGAATATGCAGCTGTACCGGAGCGCCCTACTAAGCCACTGCCGTACGTATCCATTCCCTATCCGTCTGCTCCAATGCCCCACACAAGGCTTAACGGGCCGCCGTGACGTGCAGTTACAAACTGCGCCGTGCGCGCTTCACTCTACCATCGCTATTAACTTTGCGATCGTTCGAAATGTGGCCAGCTGTAATTATGGTGGGCAGACAATTATTAAAAACAATAAAATACGAATACAGAGTAATGATTTGATCGATATACGCTTCCAGCTTCATAACTTATTTGATATGTACCAAATATTTTATTAACGATTGTAACACCAAGGTGTGAAAACTACAATCGTCTCTGGTACAGCCCTCTTAGTTTAATTAGTCAATAGTAAAATTTTATTTGCATTCAATACCTCTTTTTAATGGTTAAAATATTTAACGTAAATTACTCTTTATAAGACAGATTTGCATTATGTATTATATTTTATAGTAAGTAATAGTCATTTTAGAACCCGCAATGCGATGGGTTCCATACACATTTAAACACTTATAGGTACATAGTGTGTGTGTGTGTGAGTATATATATATATATATATATTCATACACGCACGCACACATATATTCACGTGGTGTATATTTAAATAATATTATTGAGAAAAAAACTAACCTCACTTGCACATAGAAAAGGTATACCAAAAACTTTCTTTTAAAAGATTTTGTTTCATAACTTTGCAGGAGGTATAAATATGCATAATCATGCCAAGTGCAAGTTTCAGCTTTAAAACACTAGCAGTCTGCAAGTGCAATGGCTGTGACATACTGACGAACAGACATATATGAGGACATGATAAAACTTTAAGAGTTCCAAGTTTGGCTACGGCATCGTAAGAAAGAACTTTCGGCGCGCGTCTCTTATGATCTCTTTTTTTCGTCACTTCGATTATCTTAACGTTAATGGAAGTAAACAATAAAAAACAATATTTTTTAAAAACTCTATTTACTCTATTATTTCTAAGAACTATACAGCTCTTGTTAACATTCGAAAAGATACATTAACACCTTAAATATTTTCAAAGCGTCCTTTGACATATCGAGATTTATGTAATATAATGTTATAATATGGATACTAAGTGTTCTAAAATGTTATGCTAGGTGAGTTCTGTTTCCGGTAGAAAATAATTGCTTAATATTGAAGTCGCTTTTGATTCATGTCTTCTGACGACAGTAGGTGGACATATTTAGCTTTAGCAAATAAGTATAGATAATTCTTAATACAAAACAAATATGTGTAAGTGCTCTTTTCATTACAAAGCAGAGAAGTGACTGTCCAAACAACTTTCTGCAAACATGGCATAACTAAATTAAAGCGATCAGCAAAGAGCTTTAGCTGCACGTGAAAGCTCCGATGCAGCGGGCTCGAGACGTTGACTCTTCAAAGTCGTGACAAATTAGTGAGCGGCTTAACTAAAGCGGCAAACGAGGATGTGACCGACTGACCCGAACGGATAAACGAAGCGGACGCAAGTGAAAGGAGATTTCGTGGGCGTATCGCGCTTTGATAAAATCGCCAATATGCTTCTCCGAGCCTGGTTCTGGTTTTAAATCGGCGAAATGCACGCGTGCGTCAGCCGTTCGAGTAAAAGCGACGACATTTATTTTTGCGAGGCTTTAAATACTCTTCAAGGCTTCGGAAATATTTTTGTAAGACTCTTTGTAGATGCAAATATAAATAATGAAATAGAGTCTCGTGTTTTGTACGACGCACAGTCTAAGCTCGAGAGTTAAATTGGGCGTGACTACGTTCTGTAAATACGCTTATGAACTGCGTTATTCTGAAATACAATATTTTATTTCTATATTTACTATTTTTGTGTTTTTATTACGTAGTCTAAACGTCAGTTGACCTTGTAATATTAATAAGTATATTCTAGGTTTGCTATTCTATGTGTTTTTTTTTCGAAATATGTCCATAATATAGTTATAACAAAGAAAAAGCAATTAATATTATGGACGATTAATTTCGATAAATTGCAATGTTTTCAATTTATCCGTTTTTCTCGCAGATCTTTTAGACGGAGCCGTTCAAGTTTCCCATATAAAATTATGACCTTTATTTTTACGGACGTTCATAAGTTATAGAGTATGATACTAAAAGGTGTAAAACAGGTATGGTAATCAGAGTTCATCACAGAAGTAAAGTACGGGTAAAGACAAAGTACAACATTTGTATTCAGATAGAAAATATTAATTACTAACTGTGCCTAGGACTTCGTTCGCGTGGAATTGGAATTTTTTTTGTTTTTCATTTTTTTATATGTTATTACTGGGTATACTATTACCATACCAAATTTCATCATAATCTGTCCAGTAGATTTGGCGTGATAGCCGTTCAAATTATCATATAGACAAAAATTCTAGAAAAAGTTTTTCTAGCTCTTGTTATCATTCTATATGCTAAATGAATATTTTTTAAAAATATTTTCAATGTATAGATTACTAGAAAAACGGATGTACAAGTATTTGTTTGCAGTTTGCAATTGCTTATTAAATAAACTAGCCACCCGATCCGGCTTCGCTCGGGTAGGTGATGGAAAGGAACATTTTCAGATGTATGGATTTTTTTAAGACTTTATCTATATTGATCGCCATGAAGCGGTCAAGTTACATAAAATCTAGATAAATTATATACTTTTGGGATAGCATTAAGTATAAATGTCCGGATCATTTGTCTGGCGTAATGAAGGAATGAGTGTATCTAACAAATTGTTGCGTAGAGTGTGTAGGTTAGATCAGAACACGTAGAGTTTTTTTTCTGACTTTTTTTATTCATAAAACAACGTAATTGTTACTAAATGTTAACAAAACATTTTTATGAAAAATATCATAATACGAATTATAAAATAATTATGCCAAGAGAATTAACAATTTAAAGACGTATATTTATAGACAAATCTAAAATATTTTTTTTCTATACAGCATTCATTACTTCCACCGGATTAAGTGCAAAACATATCATGTTTTGATGTCACACCTGACGAAGGCAACGTACAATTGACCGTGTGAAAAACATTGAACGCTGAGACAATTCCAGCAAAATTTGAAGTCTGGCCATGTGCTTTATTTGTTGTCATTCCAAATGCTAGTCGCTAACAAAAATGACAGACAACATTGTCATACAAAACAAATATACGACCTCCGATATTCTAACAATTTATGCTGCCCATACCTGACAAGCTTTCAGATATCATATTTTTTTCCAATTGATTCTACAATTTTTATCATAATTCGGACAAATTACACAAACGCTTCATAAATTATAAACCCAAACCTTCCTCGTGAATCACTCCACCTATTGGTGAAATCCGTACAGAAGTTTTTGAGATAATCGCATTCAGACAAATAAACAGACAGAGATTTAGTTATAAACTATTAGTGGTGTGTAATTCCATAAAACTTGTTAACATAAATGACTTAATCGTATTATAATAAAAAAATCATAAAATTTAATCTGTTTATATGTACAAAAAGTATTTACATTCTGAAAATAACATCCACCTGAGTATATTTTTCTTTAGGCTTCTCTTTCGTGGTTATTGGGAAGCAGCCAAAGCCTTACTTAAGATTGTAAAACGAATATTTCGAAGATGCACTTCGAAGTACAAAATCATTTTTTAAAAATGGCATAACTATCAGAACTGTACAATAGAGAAATTTAAAATAATAGAGAAATTTAAAAAAAAATCATTTGTTTGACTGTTGGAAAATATTGGAGCATCGTCGCTGTGAAAAGAGATTTTACAACGTTAGCATTTTTCTCAGATTTTTTCTAAAACGGAAGGAAAGTAATCATGTATCAGTCTTCAGAATAGTTATATAGTAGAAAGTTATAGTTCTGTTATCCTCTAAAGAAATAATTAGCATAATACTCGGTCTTCGAAACAAAGATGCGTCTTCACCTTCATTTCGCAAACCTTCGCCTTTTTGTCAATTTGTTCAGAAGGAAACGGCTGCTTCGCAGATTGTCCCTTACTTAATTTCAGGTTCGTAATGACAACTAATATTCCTTATTGTTGTCGTTTTGGGGCTCCGCTAAACCGTATAGTATCCATACAGCATATAGCTTCCTTATGTATAAATAACGTAGCATATTTTTTATACTTTATTAATACCAATATCCAAAATAGCCTGTATCTGTTCATTGATAATAAAAATTAACATATTATTAGCGCTCTAAAAGTGGTCCTCAAAAAATATTGACTCGCCTTCAGTACGACTACGCGTATCTGAGCTTATCCATGCTTTCTTCCACTCTTTATCTCTTTCATCATAATTTACGGATGGCCCTATTTGTTGCTATATTTTATGAATTATTTTACGAGTAAAATTTGTCTATTGTGTATAAAGCCATTGTTTAGAACCAGTTTTTTCACCTGCTTCCGGCATTATCATTACAAATATGTAGAGAGAATAAGCAGACACAGTATACATGGTATTTTTGGTCACTAATTTTGCAAGTTGGCCTTCCAGAATTATTGAGATAATTATAGCCATTCTTACGGTGGTGTGAGATGGAATTTAATTATCAATGCTATTCCAAGTCTATCGTAACCTTCTTGTTTAATGTGATCATAGCAAAAATATAAAAAAAATCCTTTCCACAATTTCGACCTTGTGTAAACTTCACGTATCAAATAATTAGTTCGAATGATAAACAAATATCACTCCGAATGATGTTGCCAATTATATTACGATGGCGTTACCAGTCCGATTCGTGCACGGTAGTTGCCCTTAAAACCGGATGGCACGCAAACCAGCACTTAGCTTTTAAGTGCGGTAGTTATGAAGTTCCATACATGGCTAAACGAGGGCATCGATTACGCTAGCTGTTACGTCAGTAGTGAAGGCAGTTTATGCTTAAAATGCGATAAACTTATTTTGAATTGAACATCTTGATATAACATTGTTTATATTACCATTCCATTTCCTGCAAAGTTACTGGATGCCATGCCGATATTTCCTTCATTTTGATTTTTAAACCGAGGTATAGAAGGTAGGCAGCCTATGAAATCATAATTTATAATAAGTATATCCTTGTTTCATACATTGTTTAAGCATTGCCATGAAAGTTAAAATAAGATGTTGGCTTTATCATTTAAAATCATTTTAATTATAAACGAAACAATTAAATAATAAAAATAGTTTTCTGTTTTTATTGTAAATATTAAATAAATTTACACCCAAAAAGAAACAATATAAAAACATGTTGTATAACCAGAAATATGTTTATTAATAAAATCTTTATTAAACGAAGACTTCTAACGAAAGGAAGATTGACATGTGCTTGACTTGTGCTGTTAAGCTAACAGAAGTTCTGGGAGTATGTACCACCCAAATCATAAGTTCAATGAGATTGCTTCGAAAAAGACGAAACTTGCAAGTACGAGACTGTACGAGAACTGTACGAGACTTGAAATGCCACCTGTGCATTCACAAAAAAGAATCACACGGGCATCCTAATTATCTCATAACAGGACGTTTACCGACAATAAGTTATTAAAATTAAAACAATTTATTAAAATGTCACATTCACAACTGTGAACACACGGTTGATACGAATGCAGTTTCGTACGCACAGCCATTGTATGTATCCAGCCAATACATCGGGTGCGCGTTTACGACTGTAATTATTAGGAAATATAATAGAATTAAATAAAATTTCCATTTGAAATTATGAATCCATAGTTCACCCATCGCTAAATTATTATTCCTATTTTCATTTAAATTTGACGGAAAACTTTGGAAATTCCTAATATTAAGACATCAAAACGTGTTTTCGGAAAGTCATCCATGTTGATATTATCAACAGAAGCAAGACCTAGAGCAAATTTTACAACCCTTTTCCTATCCAACTGCTTTTAGCCAAAAAAGTTACAATTTTTTAGTATTTAGGTGCTAATATTATATGTTGTTATAGGTAATCTGTAGCTTGAGTCCAATGAAAGTTAAGCGAGTCTTACTAAAAAGTACGTAAAAATATTGCCAATTTTTTAGTGTTCCGTACCTCAAAAGGAAAAAATAAACCCTTATCGGGTCACTACGCTGTCCATCTGTCTGTCTGTCTATGTGCATGTATGTTGAGACTCTTTTTCTCAGGAACGTGTGGAGGTATCAAGTTGAAATTCATATTAAATACTTAGATCTACGGTCCCTTGGAACTATAAAAAGGGCAATACAATTTATTTCTCCTTAAATAAATTGTATTTATATTTCTTATCCCGCAATATTCGATGTATGTTTTTAAATAAATTAGAGTTTCTCCGTGTATCTACGGTTGTTTTTGCCTCTTTTTATGTATGCATTGTCAACGCTACGCAAAATAGGTCACTTGTGCAATTTGACTGTTTTACAATTTTTGTTTTATTTTTCATAATTCGAATTTATTATATAGTTTCTATTTATTCTGTAATTTTATTTTTTGTTGTCTTGTGACACTACCTTCGAAAATTAGTTTGTATGGCACAACACGCATAAAACGTAATAAGTTGCACTTTTGCATTGTGTCCTTCGACACACGTCTTTTTTTGTATGCAAGTATTATTTTATTATATTTAAAATAACTCAACTATATTATTGTCATTGTGCAGGGAAATATTCAGTTCACTAGCAATATCTGCAAAATATTTCAATTGATGTTGATTTTAGTTTGAAATAATAAGTTCGTCATTTACAAATTTAGCTAGAGCAAATGAATTAGCTAGTCTACAATAAAGTGACTTTACATCAACGTAGGTATATAATTTATTCGGGTAACCAGTAGAATCGGCTTTACAGATTCACACTCTATAGCTCGATTTTTGGACATTTTGTCTATTTGAATTTCATTTTCGATCTACTTATTATTCCTTATTTAATTATTTGTTGGACACCCCATGCCCGACTTACAGTATTACCGAAAGCGCTGGACATGTGAAAGAAAATATGACAAATAGTTATAAAACACTGACAAAAAGGACAATACACTCACAGAGCAATGCCATACAAAATGGAAAACAAATACACAATAATTTGAACAAATATGATCTAGCAATCTGTCGTGTTAGTAGTGACTAAGCAATTCTATTACCCCATTTTTGAAGTGGTCAATGGAGCAGAAAAATATATCTAGACTGAGTGCATCTCGCAATACTGCGTTGAGCAATGTGAGTGCACGAAAGACAGGTTGAATATTCGTGCGCGCTCTAGGTAGGTAAAATAAACAATGAAATCGTCCTCTCACATAGCAGCCAGGAGCATAAAGGGCCAGTAAACCAGGGTCGAGGGGTTATCAACTTAATGATTTAATAACGCTGTTACAATTACACTCTTCCTACTATTTTAGGATCTGTCCCAACTAAACCTCACGTAATATGAGCAGCGCCATTATATTGCCGGTCACGTCTCCTTGAGATATTCTTTTCGTCAGCCACTCATCACATATTCTGTCCGCGTGGCTCCACTAATCTATAATGCATATATTTATATGAATATTCATTAATATATGCCGCGAAGGCGCAGACAGGAATGCGTCAATATTTGCTCTGAAGAGTGAAAATAAAAAGTAATATATTTGTAAGTTGATAATATTAACAAAACTCTTGTATTCAATAATCGTTTTTAATTGAATAAACACATTTCTTCTGTATCTAATATAAGTCAATAAGTCCCCATGATTTATGGAAATACGCTATGGGCTTGTAAGTACAACAAGGTGGGGCAAATCAGATACTTGCCCCCTTTTCTCCTATTTTATGGTGAAAAATATTAAAACACAATTTTCCTGTAAACAGTTTACATGAAATAAAAAAAAATCTGATGTAACGAAACCACTGTTATCTATTCGTAGACAAAAAATAAGCTTGAAACGTTATTTCTCGCTAAAAAGCAATTCTTATACGCCCTCTACACTACTCGCGAAGTTACCTCGACGAAGTGCTCGTCGAAGTTGATCGCAGTCCGAGGTACGTGACTACACACTCGTGCAACCTCGCGAGGAGTTCAGTAGCCGTGAGTTTCCCGTAGGCTAATCTCGCGAAGTCCTTTCCTCGGGCGTAAAAAACCGATAGCGATCGGAAGTCGCCCGAAGCGAGGCGAAGTTGCGCAAAGCGAATCGAAGTACCTAAGCGAATCGAAGTACCAAGAATAGTGTAGAGCACTATTCTGATCGCCTACCTTCGATCAACTTTGTGAGTAGTGTAGTGCAGGTTTTGGAGTTCTGGTAAATACTGTTAGCATTGTTTAAAGGATGTGTTTCTACGTCTCGATGAGTCAAAACGTAAACGAGATCTACTGTGGTCGAAAACATAATAAATAGCTTTTGTATACTTCGCGAACATAGAAAGTGAGTTCTCGAACAAAGGCGCTATCTTCGAAAGATTCCCACAAAGGCTCACAAAGTGAGCCTATCAATATGGTTTCTAACGTTTGAAAATGTATAAAATTAATGAAATAACAAAAAAAACTGGCTACGCCAATGAGTACAAAGGATGAACTTAAGTATACTTTATACTATACGTGTAGCATAAATAACTAACAAGAATAAATTTTCTTATGAAATTGTGCCGATAAAAATAAATCTGCCACGTCTTCTCGTTTATCACTCTAGCTTTTAAATAAATAACTTTATAAAAATGTGGGCCATTGTCGTTTAAATGTATTTTTGGTAGACCTCACTAGCGGTCGCCATATAAGTACTTTGCTTTTAAACATCATGATGCTTCCCATTTAAGAACAATGCAAGTTGTATGTGTGGACCAGTACACGAACCTGTAACAAAGAAAAAAAAACCAATTGCATTATAGAAATAAAATTGTACATCGTGGAAATATATGTGTTATAATTGTCTTTTTATGGACTTATATTATCAACTTTAATACCTGATATAATCAACATTAAAATTATAACTGAGAAGATGCAGAATGAATGAATTCAAATTGAATGGTCGGTCTACTTCTCAATCTTCAAGTTGCTTTAGTTGTATATTATTCATATATTAAATTACAACGTGACAATTATATTAAATTATTTATTCTATATAGTGTCCGATATTTTAGTATTTTCGATACGCATGCAATACACACAGTGCAGTTTTAGAATTTTATTACGTATAAATTTAAGTATAGAGTAAAAAATCAAAATTCAATACAAAATCATATTAATCAAAATTCTCATTTCGGTTACATGAATATTTCTTCGTTTCACTTAAAACACATGCGGATTGTTTCCATTCCGTTTAAAATTATATTCTTTTTTTGAAGTGAAACTCCTTTAGCGACGTTTGAGTCGTTCTGTCACGTTAAAATTGTGTAACGCTTGCGAAAACACAATGCTAAATGTATCCGACCGGTAGAGGTCGGTCGGGAATATCACAAAAGTTTATTATTAACTGTTAGCTACTATGAAAAAATTTCACTTCATCCATGAACTTATGTGGGTGTGCCTCATATCTTTTTTTATAGCTATTCAATTTTTCATACTTCAATTTATCCAAACTTTTGTCCCTTAGATGTATTTTCTAACTTGAAATTCTAGTTAATTATGTGTTTTTACTTAAATATGTGCTTAAAATATTATAAATTTAAAGTATCTTCATGACCATTCTCTAAAGTAAAGCACTGTCTGCCAGTCAAACTCATTGAAATTTGAGATTATGTAGTGGGGTAAAAAATATTGTAGCTCAAAAAAAAACAAAATTGTAAAATGATTCAACCCTCAAACTATGAGAAAGAATATTATTTAAAAAAAAAATTGAAGTCTGAAATGCTCAAAACAGATGTTATTGAAATTTATATAAATTCGGAAAAAATCACTAATTTTTTTAATTTGATTATGCTAAAGTTTTTATTCCAAATTGAATGATATTAATACGAATCGGTTAGTTTCGGACTTTCTATTTCTATTCTGTTTCTTTTTCTTTAATAGTTAGTAATTATATTGACGTAGAAACAGCACAACATTATTTGACATTGCGTATTTCCCAACCAATTAGATAGATCTTCCGTCCTCAAACAGAACTGCTCTTAAGTAAGAACAGTGTGCAATAGAGAAACAATATTGTAGGTAACAATTTTCTATTCGAAGCTCCTAAGAGAATGCTTTCACACAAAACCTTCTCTTTCTGTTTTATTATATATTAAATTTAATGTTGTAAAAAGACGGTAAAAAATTATAAAAAATACGGCAATCAGTTAAAAATAGAAATGATAAAACCACTTAAATCATTTCAAATAACAAAACTATGACAGAAATCATACATTATCATACTCAATTGCAAAATTTCACGGCAAATTAAACGGCAATACAATTCGCTGATTAATATACACGGCATGCTTAAAAATAATAAATGAAAAATAAATAAAACTTTAAAAAAGCTAATGAATATACAACTTATTCATTAGTTGTACAAAGCAATTCAGCTTGAACTATATCTCCATGCGACGCCAAAACAACATAGTATCGACACACAATCGTCCGTTAAATTCATCACCAAATAAATGTCACTCATTAAAGAAACCATTCCGCTTTATGACATTATTAACAAAATAAATACACAAAATAAAATACTAGATACATAAATACAAACTCGGTGGCATTAATTTCATTGTAATTACAAAACATAACACAAATATTGAACATAAATACTGTCCCGTCTACGTTACGGTAGACCGCTCTTTGCAAGAACTTCGACTGTTTATTTTATAACGCTGGCAGCATTGACAGCTGGATACCGTTGACAGCACATTTTACGCGCGCGCACCAAATATTTGGCGCGCTGTCAAATGTGTTTTGTTTTATTTCTTTACGCGAGTGGCTTGTGGCATAATAAAATGATGAGTTGAATACATGCGAGTTACGTTACTAAACCGAACGCGTGAGCCGCAAATTTAACAAGATAATTTATTCAGGGACGAATTTAAAACACGTCGTAATGGTTTTAAGCGCCTATTATTATTATTAGGCTCTTAAAATTGAGATAAACATGATTTGACATTTTTCTAGTAACTCACCAGGTACTGTGTACGTTTATAACCAGTGGAACAGACTTGAGACACGTACATACATACATTCAGTGTAATCGTAGCATATGCTCTGAAAAAAAATGGTACTAGCGATAGGAGTAATGCGGTTTTATTTGAAATTGAGGTTAATTCAGTTTTTTATTATTTGTTGACATCTTGTAAGTAACAATTCTAGTCACATAATGTATTTGCTGTTCACAAACATAATAGCTTTTGCCCACGGTTTCGTTCGCGTGGTTACAGTTACAAAGCTTTAGGGAGAAATCGAAACATGCAGCGCCATCTAGACAAGTTAAGGGAAATTAAATAATAAGTTTTTATTTTCGTGACTTCGTAATACAAATGACAACGAAAATAGTAATGTTTCCTCTAAATTAGGGATTAAGGCAGGTTTTCTATTGCTCCTTTATATTGTGTATGTAGGCGTTTCAAAAAATCACGTCATAACGTTGCTTCGTCATTTCATTTGTGTTCTTTTTCAGTCTCAAAGAAAAATTTTCCTAAAAGATTTTCCGGGGTAAAATGTAGCTTAAGACATTCCCCGGTACTCCAACTGTCTTAGTCCAAGTCAACGCGATCCGTTGCTCCATTGTGACGAGAGATACTCCATTGTGATTAAGCATAGATAAATACATTTTTGCTTTTATAATATTAGTTAAGATTTTTTGTTTATACTTATTTATTATATATTGAAATATATGTTTGTGAGAATATAGTAAATTAAAATAAATCTCAATGACATTTATGGGTCTAATTACACTTGTCAACAAATTTACTCATAGAAATTGACCCCGTCACCTTTTCGCCTAGTTTAGTGTACGCGTAAAATAAAGTTACAATGCGTACAAGTGCGATACAAGCTCGCGTGATGACACAGCTAATCAGAAGCTTTACATATGCGTTATGCGTTTATAATATGCGTTATGCGTTTGAATCTACCGAGCTGCGTTAACAAAAACTCGTATAGGATGTGAAGCGAGTATCATATAATATTGATAGATGCTCTTTAATAGTTATGTAAGTAGGCTATAATACAGTATACAGGTAATCAGAATCTATCGCATCCTATGATATGCGTTATGCATTCGAAGCTACCGAGCTGCGTTAACAAGAACTGGCATGGGATTTGAAGCAAGTATCATATAATATAGACATATGCTCTTTAATATTTATGTAAATAGGTCATAATATACGAAAAAGGTAATCAGAATCTATCGCATCTATGACATGCGTTATGCATTCTAATCTACCGAGCTACGTTAATAAAAACTCGTATGGGTTTTGAAGTAAGTATCACATAATATAGACAGATGCTCTTTAATATTCATGTAAATAGGTCCTAATATAGGAAAAAGGTAATCAGAATCTATAGCATCCTATGATATGCGTTATCCATTCGAATCTACCGAGCTGCGTTAACAAAAAGTCGTATGGGATATGAAGCAATCATCATATACATAATATAGATAGATGCTTTTTAATATTTATGTAAATAGACCATAATATAAGATAAAGGTAATCAGAATCAACGGTATCCAGAATCATCCTATGATATGCCTTATGCATTCGAATCTACTGAGCTATAGGATCGCATTCGTTCGCAGTTAAGAGAGCGAGAAAGTACTCTTAACAATGCTATAGAACCTACCACAACTGATAGCACGCGTCCGAAAGTTTCCGCAGCTGATGCATTTACGTATGATTAAACCCGTTCAGCAAATTGCGAATTGATGCTGGTAAACATGATTAGCCCCCAGATAGTGCTGATAATATTTTAAAGACGCAAAAAGATATATTTTACGTCACTGTATAATTAGTTGTCAAATAACGTCACAGCGAATGATAAAACAACATATGATATACATATGCATTATCTCATTTTTGGCTGTTTGCTCAAGTGAGTGACGTGCTGGATACGGATACGTAAATAGAAAATAAAATATAGACATATTACTTAGCAGTTGTGCACACAGTTATGTACAACTGGAGATTTAGATACTCATGGTACATTACAAAAATTGTTTTTGAACTAGATAAAGGTCTACCGAACGGCCCAAAATAGATACACTGACCCATATTTTCTATTTAAACTAGTCGTAAAATTGTCATGTGCCGAAAAACGTATTATAAGGGTTCCGTGAACAATTAGGTGCCTACAAAAATATTTAAAGACACATAGTATATGTATTATATTTTTAATTTTTTTTATTTTTCGCATGTAAATTGTTGGTTGGTGTCGTGTCCACATGAGATGAAGAAGCGGCTACAAATGTCCATGCACAGAAATGACGCTTTTGGCGATCTTGATGATATTTTCAGAGTAGAGCTGTCCACTAAATGGAAATTCTCCAAGATCAAACAGTGATCTTAAGATCGCAGGATAGCTAAAATATGGCCCGGGTTGAGGGGAACGTCACAGTTATTACAGGGACGCTAGGTTCTAGTACAATCAGGATGGGTTTTCAAGCTGTCCATCCATCCAAGCAATCCATTATAAAATTCAGATTTCATTTCTTGGTTTGTCAATTACCTATAGAAAAAGTTTATTAAAAAACTAAGGTATTTAGAATCTATACTACATTTTTCTATTAACGTAGATAAACTTTTAGTAACTCTAGGGATGATATATTCTTGTGAACTTTTTCCAAAATAAATATCTTCCATAAAAGTATAGAGATAACAATTTTGGAATTTCATATAAAAATAAATGAAAGAATGTCGTGGAAAATGGGGATCCGTAAATTCAGTAGCCTTCGATGCAAGAATATGATGACTAGGAGAGCATAGGACGTTATTAGAAACGAACAGTCTTTTTAACGACACGAGGCATGCGATCTTCCTATTTAACAATTCTAGATTGCAAAGAATGAAAGCCTAGAATGGAACGCATGAAAGATTTTGTAGCACCAAACAGTATTAATCTTACAAGTTTATATCTCTCAGGCACTGTGAAAAACTAAGTTATTGCTGCGGTCGGTACCGAAAATACCCCATGTCTTAAAAACTAAGCAACATATCTTATTCAAACCGTTTTTTGTTGAAAGTTTATTTTAAATTCTACTACCTTAATTTTTTCTAGAATTTTACACACGTTAGTTGAAAAGTTAGAGGGGTGGGGACATACTTTTAAAGATTTTAAAAGCGCATATCTCACCAAGTACTGACTTAAATAAAAAAGTTATTTTGGAACTCCTATATAATTTTTTGTTACGGTAACCCCACACGCTTTTATGCAATAGATTTTTTTCATCCTTCAGTTACATGTATGGAGTGCCACCACTATTTCATTGTATAGCAGTTCATAGAAGACACCTACCATCCAAATTTTGCCCATATAGTGCCAATAGACTCCCGAGTAAAATGACTTGTCCCACAGGCTGACAGACGGACAGGACAACATTACAAGGTTTGCGTTTTTGCCATTTGACTACGAAACCCTAAAAACCATACAACATCGGGAGAACGTCCGCTGGAAGTCATTACTGATTCGCAAAGAAAAATAATCTTGGAAAATTATCTTTTCATTTTATTCACCATATACAGAAAAAAACTTAGAACGAATAAATTTTTAAATTTTTTATTTCAATTACTATTTAGCTTTACAAAATACATTGAGATAGATTAAAAATGTGAGCGCTCCACGACAGATAAATCGAAATTATTAAATGAACTCTCTTAGTTACGACCTTAAAGACAAAATTAATAATTTGTCGCTTCTTAACCAAGTAAACCAAAAAAATATTTAAATGTTACGACGCAGACTCGAGTTCGTTACAAATAATACCGTAACGTTTTTCTAGTTTCCTTACAATGGAACTTCAATGGATATAATGTAACAGTTACCAAGCAAAAACGCATCCTAACAAGTACACAATACAATGAGCTAATCGGTCTAACGTTATATTTTAAGTATTTGAAGACAACTCGTACCATCACCTACAAAGTAATTAATTACTCTTACATCATATTATCGATAATTAATAACAAGATTTTTTCATTTTTTTGTCACGAGTTAACTATTATTAAATTTACATTAAAATTGATTTGAAGGTTATGGAGCAATGAACAATCATTATTTTTCTTCATTATAATGGTAGAAAGGACCATTATGGATTATAAGAACTCTCGATGTCTTCCCGTCCGTGCGTCGCAGGAATTTTCCTCGGAGGCCCATTGGCACAGAAAGTAGAAATTATGTTTCATTGGATTAGTGGTTGACAAATTAATTGTGCAAGAGCGAAATGTTGAATTTTTATTATGCAAGTCATTTTTTTTTTGCGGACGAACTGGTAATTTTTTTTCTATTGTCACTGTTTGGGATATCAAATAAAATGTTGTTAAAGTGCGAGTTTCAAAATATTGCTGTGAAGCGTCTAATGGAACGCTTGGATGGGAGTTAAAACGTTCTGATGGCAAGATGCGTTTCGCCATGCGAACAGTTTCGTGTATTGTCGGCTCTTTCCGACTTAATTCGGCTAGTTTCGCGTCTTGTCTGCGACTTAATTTGGATCGGCATTGTTTCTTATTTATGTACTGCATTAAACTGTCTAAAAACGTTAAACGCGTTTATTTACAATAGATTTTTAAGAAATATTTCTGTGATCAATTATTTAATAAAAATAAAATAATAAAACTAAATTAAATCCGAATATTTGTTTTTTTTTCGTTTTAACTTCGTTCAAATAAAAATATTTTAATCCGAAAGAAATGATATTTCATATCCTGCAGGCGTCCCGTGACGTCACAAGCTTTTTGTTATAATTTATTTTGTTTTATAAACTTTTGAAAAAAATCTAAAATTCGCTGTACGCTTGGAAAAATGTTGAAAAAATCAAGCAAATCGTTAAAAATGTTTTATACATTTTTAACGATATGCTTGATTTTTTCAATATTTTCTCCTCATATTACAATACATAAAAACTGTATACTACTTATTATGTTATTACAAGGGTAATACAAACACGGTTTATACGCCATATACCTAAAAGTTTAATAAGCAATGCCACTGACACAAAATTCACCTATGTTTTGATGCCTCTGTGTCTACACAATGATCAAGTAAGAACATTAATCATGTAAGTTCGACTTTCATTTGGCCAGTAAATTTATTCTTCGCGTCGAGCACAACATCATATAATGAAATATTGAAACTTTAATTAACAGTCTTATTGGATATGTAATCCCAAAAATTTGTCGTTTAAGTTGCCAAAAATTTTAATTGACGTACAAAATAGTACATCACATAATTAAAAACGTACGAGACTAGACATGCGAATATGTTGGCATATTGACATACTAATATATATATACCAGTATTGCTTTAGATTAAGAGGCAGACGCTAAAGCAAAACATATAGCCACAGTAGATTATTTAGAATAGTGTGGAATATATGAAGAAATATTGAGAACGAAAATCCTCTTTGATAAACCATTGTATTTCGTCAAAATCCACATTCCATGCTAAGTGTGAACATTGCATTTTTCTATACTTTCCATCACCATCCACCGGGTTGACGCGACGTAAGAACATAAATTCCAAAATTCCAAATTCCACTGACTTATTAGCTGTATTCTGGTTGTGGATTATTCATATTAACATTACAATCATATATTTCGAATCTTTATGATTGAATATAGGCCTAAATACAAATTTGGAACTTCATGAAAATGTTGAAATACTTCATTTGACAAAAAAGTTAAAGGTTGCGTAAGATACGTAACGATTAACATTATATCTCTGAAGATACTGCGTTGACGTCACATGGAAACTATCGGATATATGCTCTTTGACATTACGTTGGTGTCGAAAAATACCGGTGATGTCACATAGTAAGAAAAAAATCACAATTATTTAAAAATATCTTCAAAATTATTTAAAATGTCTTCAAAATTTAAAAAACGCAGCGAGCAATTTATTTAAAAACTAAGTTAATGTAAAATGATGTTATATTAAAAAATAACAAAAAAATTACCGTTTACTTTTCGTAAAACTCGCTCTCAAAAACGGTACAATTAACATAACAGGAAAAGTAATAATTTCATCATACTTCATTTTATTTAAAAAACGCGGCGAGCAATTTATCTAAAAACTAAGTTAATGTAAAATGATGTTATATTAAAAAATAACAAAAAAATTACCGTTTACTTTTCGTAAAACTCGCTCTCAAAAACGGTACAATTAACATAACAGGAAAAGTAATAATTTCATCATACTTCATTTTATTTAAAAAACGCGGCGAGCAATTTATCTAAAAACTAAGTTAATGTAAAATGATGTTATATTAAAAAATAACAAAAAAATTACCGTTTACTTTTCGTAAAACTCGCTCTCAAAAACGGTACAATTAACATAACAGGAAAAGTAATAATTTCATCATACTTCATTTTATTTAAAAAACGCGGCGAGCAATTTATCTAAAAACTAAGTTAATGTAAAATGATGTTATATTAAAAAATAACAAAAAAATTACCGTTTACTTTTCGTAAAACTCGCTCTCAAAAACGGTACAATTAACATAACAGGAAAAGTAATAATTTCATCATACTTCATTTTATTTAAAAAACGCGGCGAGCAATTTATCTAAAAACTAAGTTAATGTAAAATGATGTTATATTAAAAAATAACAAAAAAATTACCGTTTACTTTTCGTAAAACTCGCTCTCAAAAACGGTACAATTAACATAACAGGAAAAGTAATAATTTCATCATACTTCATTTTATTTAAAAAACGCGGCGAGCAATTTATCTAAAAACTAAGTTAATGTAAAATGATGTTATATTAAAAAATAACAAAAAAATTACCGTTTACTTTTCGTAAAACTCGCTCTCAAAAACGGTACAATTAACATAACAGGAAAAGTAATAATTTCATCATACTTCATTTTATTTAAAAAACGCGGCGAGCAATTTATCTAAAAACTAAGTTAATGTAAAATGATGTTATATTAAAAAATAACAAAAAAATTACCGTTTCCTTTCCTAAAACTCGCTCTCAAAAACGGTACAATTAACATAACAGGAAAAGTAATAATTTCATCATACTTCATTTTATTTAAAAAACGCGGCGAGCAATTTATCTAAAAACTAAGTTAATGTAAAATGATGTTATATTCAAAAATATAACAAAAGAATTACCGTTTACTTTTCGTAAAAATCACTCTCAAAAACGGTACAATTAACATTACAGGAAAAGTAATAATTTCACTATACTTAATTTTGTTTAAAAACGCGGCGAGCAATTTGTCTAAAAACTAAGTTAATGTAGAATGATGTTATACTGACATTTTGAAAAAAGAAATGTTTTTCAATAAAACATTTTATAATAAATTTTGTGTCTTACTGTCACGCGACAATTACCTTAAACGGTAATTTATTTATTCGCTTGAGATAGAAAGAGACAAGCGCTTAATGATAGAAATACACCCATACACATAATCATGTCGATTGCCAATTTTAAAAACTGCGACGGAATTCGAAGAAGGACAAAAGACAGAGAGAGAAACTCGCTAAAGATAAACTGTTATATTTGTATATTTATTATCTCTTTCAGACACTACACTTAGGCGAAACGAGGTCATGAAGTGATAATACGTATATTAATAATCTAGAATTAATATACTTTTCAGTATAAATTATGGAGACGGTATTGTGCAATAGACGCGCTCATTTACAATTCAATTCCTTATCGATAATTTAATATTTATGAAAATGTTCTTTGTCATGTACTCACTGGCCACGAAAAGTTTTACCTTGTTCATTCGTATCTATTCTTCATTTACTTATCAAATTGTGTGTTATTTATTTTCCTCCTTTCCCCAAATACGCCAAATTGATAAGTAGATGGTATTATGTATTTAAACATTAGTTACTATACTCTATTCTATTCCAAAAGAGAACGATGATAATTCAGGTATAGTAAACCTTTTTTTGTATTCACATTAGTAGTATAATATGGATTTATTTGGTGTTACACTGTCATGTTTTTATAAAAATCATGTTTTTGTAAACGCTTTTTGTCTCGCTTAAGCGTCATGCTATAAAAACTATTGAATATCAGCTATTGTAAACTGAAATCGCATCGGAGTTTGTGGGTATATATGTATGTATATAAGTATGTAAGTATGTACGTACATACGTACAAATGTGTACTTTCTAAGTTTTATAAAATATAAAGGAAGCGTCACATTGACTGTGAACTTTTTATTTTAACGAAAAAAAACATCAATTTCCGAGCTCGGCAATCTGTTTCGGCGTTGAGTTATGCCACCGACAAGTTAACACCTACGTGCTACAAAAACTAAAGTGAAACTAATTAGATTGGAACCGGACAAATGTCGGCTTTTTGTATGGGTCCATAGATGGTACATATTACTCTTGGTTATAATTGGAAATATATTTCCGGAAGTAAAACCAAAACACTGAATCCTTTTTTCTGTATACTAGAAAGTTACTGGCAGGCTACGCGGTGGCGATAGAAAAATATAATTGCCATGTTAATGCTGTTGCTTTGGTTATGTTGTTTGACAGCTGATATACTAGAGTTATTTCTTTTTCTGTTATAACTCTGATAAGTCTGATAACGCACCTGTCCAGAGTCATGAAAAATGTTTACGAAACAAATTCTTGCATTAAATAAAAATTAAGAAATTATTACTAAATAGAAGTGTTTTTATAATACAATTTTACAATGGATTGTTCTTCAAAAAATCTTTTAAAAACAATCAGTATCGTTTTTCGTGTCTATGTGCCCATTCAATTCAATAAAATTTACCAATAAGCTGTTTTCAACCGTGCCAAATAACACAGAAATAAAAAAATACATGATTGTGTATGATCTGCAAAATGTGGTGGTTATTTCATTTAAATTTTATACATAAACACGATACATCAAAATAATCCCACCTAGAAATTGTTTCTGATTTCTATCTAATTTTACCTAATATATTTATAGTTGGAGAATGATATCGGAAATTGGATGATGTCCAAATTTGCAGGATGCAAACTTTTTTAAAAAAGGCTATCCATTCAGCATGACATATCCCAGCAATTTGTTTGGTTTCTTTTAAATTTCAGGATTAAGGTTTTTTTATAAAAAAACAACTTATATATTGGTTAGAAAGTTTGAGATTTACGAGAAAAATTGGAATATATGCAAAAAAAATTGTAACAAAAAAAATGTTTCACTGGATATTTGTCTGCCAAAAAATTGAAGCATTGTGAGTTCCTAAAGATTATACATATCACATCGGAAAACTAGTTACCAAGTATTCATCAATTTTACTTACCACCCTTTATTTTTTCGATCTTTCGTAATAAATTCGTAATTAATTTTTGAAAAATAAAATGATGATGAGAATTTTTCCTCGTTACGCAATTCATCATTTTTTTTAAAATTAATTATATTAAATGTTATGTAGTATTCTAAATTAGTATTTCTAATTTAGAATACTACATAATACTACATAAATCTACATAAATCTACATAAATACTACATAACAAAAATTAGTATTTCTAAATTAATAAATTTTAAATTGTCTCTTATTTGAATAATGAAAATTTTCCTTTTTGATATTTGACGTGTCCAACATCGATTCCAGTAAGCGAATCCCACCATCCTTATATTAAACACAATCATTTTACATCAGTCACGTGCGAAGGTTAAGACATTATTCCAGTTATGCTCCGGTAAAGTCAGCCTAAAAAGCATCCGAGGTCTCCGTTCTTGTCAATTAGTTTAACCTTGCACTTTTTACGTTTGTCAGTTAACCAAGTGCGACAACGAATTAGACACATTAGCGGTCAATTTCATACAATAAACCGAGCTGCCGAAGATCATAAATATCATAAAACGGCTGAATAAAATGTTTACTGACGTAGCCATTTACTTAAGTAGCAATATTATAGAAAGGTTCAATCACACATAATAAGTCTAACTGATGGCCTATTAACCCGATAAGATTTATTAATTTTATGTCTTCAAAGTAATATAAGAATCTATATTTATATAAAATAGAAAATATTCCAATTCGAATGTGAAACATATAGGTCGTAAGTATTTAACCGTACGCCCGTGATTCTGTCTACACTCACACCGCCATGTCTCACCTATATAGAATAGAAGGTAAAGAAAAAACACTCCATTTTCCTTGATTTTCCTCAAAATACATTCTGTCAACTGTATTCAACACTTCAATACTAAGTATTTTTTCATCTCACCTGTCCATTCTGAATTATGGAACTAAAAGCTTTCCCCGCATCTTCGTTTCCAATGGAAAGTGTAAACATGCTATGTAAAAATAACGTTCTTATGAGCACCTTAGCGTCGGAAATTACTAGTAGTTTGATACACGCATAAATACGTACATATTTATGTTGACATTCATCTCTAACGGGGTGATTTTTTCACTTCCGCGAATTTATTCTCCACAGGAATAAACCCGGAATAAAGGTGAATATAACCTTCATGACGCGGGCTAAATGTACGAAAATTTTCGCATAGATCACTAGGCTCCTTAAGGCGTAAAAGTGAGACAAACAAGCATACTCATTTTTGAATTTATAAGTTACAATGAATTACACACAATTTCTTAATAAATTATAACGACTTCATAACCTGAGTATTCGGTTCCGTTAGTCTTCCTTCTCAAAAACATGGCCATATACCTGTACATTGGCCACAACTTAAACGATTGAAGATACGTGACCGGCAAAACGTACATCTGTTATCTTTTTCCCTTCTTCATCTCCGAACCAAACTCCGACAACTATTATTAGCTCGTGGCCTTGAATTGTGCTGTGGAGAAGATCCTTCTAATTCCTCAATATAGAACTGCATTCTGCGGTGAATCATTTACCTTATACGCTACAAAATTATGGAATCAACTAAATATAAATAGACACAATTTTTGTGTGCAAATGTTGTCTAAAATTGTATTATTTATACTATTTATTAGATTACTAAGGGGTAAACTTCCTTTTCAAACTTATTATTCGTTTCTTCTTACCCTCCCATGTTGTGTATCTTATTTAATGTTACCTAATGGATGACTTTGGTACAATATTCGGGGTCTTGGCAAATATCCTAGTGTCTGAAGACGAACATATTTAATTAGTGTGTCTTGCCAGTGACGATATACGGAATTGAGATGTTACTCCGTATAACTGACCTCGTAAAAAGCCTCCAAGTTACTCAATTATTAGTAACTAATGGAAATGGCTATGCCCGGTTTCTCTACGTGATATGGTCTATAATGAGAAGATCTGTAGGTGAAGTAAGGTCACCGATATGCCTCGTAGGATTGGCAGGATGAAGTGGAAATGGGCAGGTCATATAGCTCGCAAAACCGACAACCACTGGGTAAGAAACGTTCACGAATGGCAACCACGTACCCGTAGACGCATAATGGGACGGCCCCTCGTTAGAAGGATAGATGGCGTAGTGAAGATCAAGGGAAGCCATAGGATGCAAACAACAAGGGATCGATCTTCGTAGGAATCAATGGGGAGACCTATGTTCAGAAATGGTCAGTTGATGAAAATATTAATGTTTGTGTCAGGCTGTGAAAATGTAAATGTCAGGCCTGTATCGTTTATAATCTTTCACTATTCTAGTATCTCTCACGGGTCGCATTATAGTCGGCACTAGGAGATGCTCTTGTAGCAATAAGTCCGCCGTATGTTTATTTGGTTTTTCAAGTTTCAATGACGTATAATGGATAAAAAAAATAAATGTATTATACTCTCCTTAGTACAGTTATGATCAACTTTTCCCCTACAAGTACAGATGCTTTTACACGGCTAAAATACTTCAAATACATGGAAAAAGTTTTTTATTAAAATAATATTTTTATTAACTATACTTACAATTATTAGTGGAAGTAACGAAAATGTTGGTCTTACTTTTTGTGACAGGTGACTCGTAAAACGAGATGTCATATTAAAAATATAAAAGGGCGTCATCTTGGCATCATATGAAAAAGAAATGGTCATCTGACTTCGCTAACTAATCCACTTTTATTCTATCTTGATATATAATATATATAAATATGGTAAAGAATTGATTAAAATATAGTACTGAACAAATAAAAGGAGCGGTTTGGAGTAGAGGCAGACAAAACTTCCATCAAAATGAGACAATGAGTGTATTAAACTAATTAAAGTATAACGCACTCACAATTAGTAAATAAATCGACCTAGTGTTATGTCAGAAACATGGTAGAATAATTTTGTATCAAGAGTAAGGTTCGACTCTAGAATCTGATCTGTCAAACAACGCAACCATAGCAACTAAATTAATGCGGCAGCCTCTTACTCTATTTCACGCGTGCGATCTGTCTGTAACTTTCTAGTATATGGAAAAAAAAATTTTGTCTTTACCCATACGAATAGCTTGAATTTTATCCGTTTCCAATCTTCTTTTTTAAATTTTTTTTAGTATATAGGTTTAAACTTTTCGTTTATACTACCGACCTGGAACTCAAAGATGGGAAGGATTTTTGAACTCGGAAACTCGTTCAAAATCAAAAAAACAACATTGAACAAAAATCGTTTTGTTTATCCCGATGGTATAAAAAAGGCCGTAGTCAATGGTATGCTCCCTTCAGATTACACAAGCCTTTGAAAGGACACATAGGTACATACTCAAATACATACACATATTTTTCGATATTATTCACGCTCATTCACTAAAATTTCCTTTCAAACATCCTTCTACCCTTATTTAAATTGACCTCTCCTAGATGCTAACGTAATCTTTCATCATTTTGATGAAACTACAAACGACCAAATGGAAAACAAAAACGGCACAAAGCGCTATATAATCGCCTCTGTTTTAGATATATTTAATCTGTTTTACAATCCATTTATTTATCAACAAAAGTCATGTAAGAATTATGTAAGCGACCTTTAACTAAGCGATACACTTATCACTGCGACAAATACCAAGATATAATTGGCGTAGCCTCGACACGTGCCAAACTCTGCTTGAAAATCTACGTCGCATTATATTCTACACTTCGACCGTTACATCCTTCGTAATCTATGCTTATCTCAAGCTGAAACAATACACTTACGCCTATATGCACCACATACGGTCAGGACTGTCAGTCGGACTTACCAATAGTTAAAAACGTATTTCTGTTTCTCATTGTCAGTTGAGTCGGAACAAGAATCTACTTTACCGACCGTGCCCTATTGCACGGTCCAATTACTAAAGTATCCATATAAAATAGGTTTTTAACTATCAGTAAATCCAACTGAGAGTCCTGAGCGAGTGTAGTGAATACGGGCGTTTCTTGTCAGTACTGAAGTGGGATTCCGACTGAATCCTTTAAATAACAAACTGTTACGGTTATGCGTCAAATTTTATGACAGACGCACGACTCTTTTGTCAATTGACCACTTCGTAATGAAGTTGAATATTTTGTATACTATATTTTATATGAAAATAATTTTAGTCTGATTATTAATTGTACATCATTAAATATAGAATGTCTATAGCTCCTGAACTTCTTTATTTGTTTTTAATTATAAAACATTTGTGTCGTTTTTTACCAATGTCTCATCACATTTTGGAACCTTTGGATGGCACTAGGGGTGACAACATCTCGGCAGCAAAAAGAAAGGTTGGATCTATTCGTTGGTTTTACTAAACTGTTTAATTTAAAATAAAATTGTTTATTCTTATGTAAACATTAGTTTTACTTACATTCATTTGACATTAGGGTAACCACACATCCCTTTTCTATCGCCGCACGTTTTTTTAATATTTTTTCGATCTTTACCTTTTTATTATTCAAAATTAGGGTAAGCAAATGATTGACCATTGAATTTGGGTCACAAAGGAATATATTATACATATAGCACCCTTATTTAGACTTCAGAAAATTCACGTAATATGTCGGGCTAACATAAAACTGATTGCAATTAATATCCAATATCAGTGAGACTTAAAACGATAAAATTGGCGAAGAAAGAAAAATAATATCGATAAATAACGTAAATATCGATGTTACCTCTAATTCTGCTCTAATCCCCCAGCACACAAAGGAATGTTTACGAAGAATTATTTATCCTATACGCCAAAAAACTATGGAATAAGCTATACATCAATATTAAAAGTGCCGTGCCAGATTGAACCGGACAAAAAACTATATTTGTGAAATTGGTTTTAATTGTTTTTTATATATTATAATTACTAACTGTGCCTATGATTTAATTCCCGTGAAATTCAGAATAAGTTATCACATTTTTTTCTCCTTCATATCTTGATCTTGGGTATAAACAATTACCATACTAAATTTCATAAAAATCTGTTCAGTATATAACGCGTGATAGACGAACAAAATAACATACACACAGGATAGACAAAAATTGAAAAGGCTTTCCTGCTTCTGTTATCATTCTTTACGCTAAATCAATGACTCTTTTCAAAATATTTTCCATGTACAAAATTCACTTTGTTACAATTATATTATATGTATAAATTTACTGTTAATTTATTAACGGTATTCTCAACTGTTAATATGTGCCATGTACAAAACTGTACAATCCAATCTTGTAACTGTAAAATCATTTATAACAATTATATATAATAATTAAACATACAAATTTTAGAATATTTTTAATAAATTCCATTGTCGTGAATAAAATTCTTTCAAACCTTGATTAGTTGCATCTGTAATTATTAAAAAGTTTAACCCAAATATGAAGCTGGTACTTTTCGACTATCTTCACTAAAATTCTTATCACTCATTACCCAAACACACCAAAATTATATTATATACGCCATGTCAATTTCGGATTAGCTAGGATGAGATTCTCCGGGATAAAAAGTAGGCTGTGCCATTTTCCTGTCCGCCTTCTATCTAAGTGCAAAAAATCACATCGATCTGTTGTCACGAGGAAAGGCGGACGTAAAAGTCACGCCGATCCGTTGTGACGGGGAAAGAAAGACGTACTGACACTTTCCCATTTATAATATTAATTCAGATAATAAAACTGTAGGAATAATCTGTTTCTAGATTGGAGGTATTTGCGGAAAAATTACTTATGGATACATAATAAGAGTAACATAACACAAAAATATTGCTTTTGGAACTTTAGTCTCTTCGTCTGTTTATCTGTTTGTGTTTGTTGGAAAATGTATCACGTAAAAACTACGGAAAAAATTCGGATGGTTTTTAGAAGAATATAAGGACAAAACGATGAAATAATCATGTACATGAACTGTTTTTTGTCAAACTTTAATAAACAATAATTCAAAACTATTATCTATATATAAGTAGTATAACTTCGCGATTCAGTATGAAACGTGTTTGTTTTTTAATGTAGTTTTAAAGCCTTATGTTTTATATGTCACACAATATTTACTGGTGGGCCGAGAGCAATTTGTATTTGGGCAAATCACTCGGCAATCCGATTAGGCAAAGAATACTAATAACCATTAATGAGGCATTAAATAAGTGGGTCTTAATCCTTCAGTAACGATTGTAATGATGTCAAACAAGGACAAGAGTTTAATATTTGTGTTCAACTACTCCACGACAGCATCTATTATTGAAGCACTCACAACGAAGTTAAATAAAAATAAAATGCGGAGAAAAAAAAAAAAAGGAAAAAATATATATATATATATATATATATATATATATATATATATATACATATATATATATATATATTCCGATTTAAGGCAAATGAATAGATCGCTTCTACTATAAACCCATCAATTATTGACATTAGCTTGTACCTTGACGATATACATAATGTTGTTAAATAGATATAGCCAGCCGGCTTCGATGTGTTCTTGAGCACAAACTAAGATAATTATAATAAATACATTATTTTCGTATCTTATCCCGTTTTGGAGATAAACGATTCCACGTTATCGCAAGGGGTTGAGCGCCATGCAATAAATGCACACCAAGCGCCGAGCAGCATCATCAAAGTGATAGGGTTTATTATTTTGCAAAACGAAAAATAGGTAGATTATACTAGTAATTTGGTGTATTTCTTAAGTTTTTTTATCCTATTTGTGATAACGAAAGGTTTAATAATGGAAATGTTGAAAATAACAAATATTCCGTTATTAAAACAAAATCTTAATATAGTAATAAATCAAATATCCTAATAAAATCTTTCTATTCCAATTAACCAACAGTGTATAGTACTTAAATACCAATAAAGGAAGCAAAAACATAAATATAAAACAAATCGTATTGTGGTCGATGAATTAGACAAACGCAATACAACATATTGGAAAATTGTATTGTGAATTGGTAAAACATTCCTTTATGTTACTGTTCGGACGTAAACTGAATCGACAACTATGTAATAAAACCGGTCAACCCCAAGTCAGGTTTGCACCAAGAATGTTCCGTATTCACTTTATTTAGTCACTTTGATACAATATGTACCTATATTTATTTTAATTTAAAGAGCATGACGTGAACACAAAATTTAATTATTTACACTATATTTACAGCAATACCGTGCAGGTTCGCGGTATAGCTATAAAATGAGTTTTATATTTATATTATTCATAACTTATCAGATATTATAACTGAACATGATCTTAGTACTTGTTGTTTAAATATAGGATTACATTTGCAATGTTAGGCTAGGGATTCTATGCGCCTAGGTATCAATGTAGATTTAAAACGCCAAATTTGACAGTCTTACCACTCCATCACAATTTTTTAAAGAGAATTATGTTTAAAAATTTTATAAAATTATTTTTTTAGTAAATACATTAATGTTCTATTACGAGCTAGTTTCCACCGTTTATCCAGATCCCCCCTATTCCCCTTTTGCATGCATGGGGGCGCCACGTTGAAATAAAATTGTATATATTTTTAAATAAAATCGGTTTTGCGCCAAATAACTGCATTTGTTGTGTAAATTTTAAATGCCTATTTACATTGTTTAGAAATTAAAAGGTTCTGGCGTATTGAAGGAAACCATCGCCGCTAAGAACTATATCGAATCGTATAGCTTGAACAGCAAATCTACTATTGAGAATGAGAAGCTCAAGGGCAAGATCTCCGACTCTTACAATCAGACCATTGATGACAAGTAAACGAGATCTCTGACGCTGACAAATAGACTATTGCTGACAAGTGATCAAGAACTCCGACGCTGACAAACAGACCATTGCTGACAAATGAAAAAGAACTCCGACGCTGACAAACAGACCATTGCTGACAAATGAACAAGATCTTCGACGCTGACAAACAGACCATTGCTGATAAGTGTAACAGTGTTGTTTTCACGGTAAACAATAACAACAATTTTAATTTGCTATCGTATTAAGTTCACCTACATTTGTACAACATATATTTCTCCAAATTATTCCGATATTTTCTAAAATCAATATAGGCTGCACGTTATTATTAAAAACAATACATAAATATACGTTCCACGCAGTAATGCTTCTCTTTATATGCGAGAGATATTTACTAACTTATAAATTATTTATCAATACATTATGGGTTACCAGTGCATGACGTCAATGGAATAGGTCTAACAATAAGATAAGAATTGAAAACAATAAATGTAAACATACCCTTCTTTCATAAATAAATCATATCCGATTATTCAAGCGTGTACTTTGGAAGATTCGATAAAAACTGACGCTTAACTGGCCTTAGAGCAAATAATATGTGGTAGGGTTGTACCATTTTGTATTACTCGATTTCGTATATGCGCCAATACAACCCGCACGTTTTACACTTTCGCCTTCGCAAATAAATTCACCATTATCACAGTAAATTCTCAAACTTTCGTTTTCATTATCGCAAATATATCTTAATACAATTTAACTCTCAAAACATATTGTTACTTTATAAAATATTCGCTAAAAGATCGGAGTTATAAGGTTGCAACATTACAATGATCGATTTAGCACATTGGAAAGCGAGACTTTCGCAGTTTAATTGTTTTATTGCATTATGCAAAAGCCTTAACGAAATAATATTATCAAATAAATTAACATTAATTAACAATTGTCGGTAATTGGCAGGAAAATATAGCTACGGAGGTGAGAAAATATAACCTGTTTCATGTCGAATCAACAGGGTTTTAAAACCGTTATTACCTTTATTAGAAATATATCAAGGTATGTGTCAGTAAAGAGCAAGCGGGGCTATTGGTAAAAACAACTAAATATCCTATGGAAAAATGACATCATCGATTTCATAATTGTTTATTTCCTAGAAATCTTTTTTTTCACATTCGATACTGAATCGACTTTTGTTTAGCAAACTCGATTACGAAAAAACGTCCAAATAAAAAGGTGCTTCATTACTTCCTTAAACTAAAACAAAAGTCAAACATATGTCTGCGACAAGACAATCAGACAAAATATAGTTCCATTTTGTTGTACTATATAGGAAATACTTATTTGTAATATTTAGTTATCGATACATTACAGGTTTTAGATTAAACACGAATACGTGTGTATGTTACACAAGGACTACAAGAAATAACGACGATACATTTCAACAAATTTACTTTTACTCATCATAAATAAGTCACACTCTGATGGGACCGCTATCAGGTGAATTGAATACCGCGAGAAACTGGACAGTTCCGATATAATTCGTTCTAGAGGGTGGTGTAACAAAAAAGTAATGATCGTGTGAGCGCATGAAATTGTTAGGTACGAAAAATGAGAGATTTTTTAAAATAATAATAAGGAAATAGAAATTTTCATTTAAATAGCTGGAAGATAAATTTCATAAGCGCAATGTCTCTTCTGAACTGCAAGGAATGGAAACCTAGCATATCCAAGAGGAAATCGATAAGAAAAAGAAAGGGGAAGTAACCATTTTGTTTCGTTAGATATCGGATGAACGTCGTTTGCACACGTTCAATCATCAAGCTGTACTTGGCTTCGTGTGAGTTCCAAGTAATGGAACCAGATTCTAATCGGCTCTGCAATAATGAAATGTATAGCGGGAAAATTGATAACATGGATTGAAAATCCTTTGAATTATGCAACACGGATCGAAGTTTCCAAAATAATTTTTGCTACATCCGCCGTACGACCACTAAACGTTAATTTTGGACTGGAACCCTAAAATTCCATTATGTTGATACATTGCCTCTTAATCAATTTTTTTTTAATCTGACAACCCTATTACGGAATATGATAACATCCTATATAGCAACTTCAACATAAATTGAGTAATGAGACGCTAAAGAAAATAACTTCACTGCTCTATGGAACAAGTAGAAAGGTCAATAACAATTTAACTGTTAGTTTTACTTTATACAGGTTTTTGGCTAACTGGTACAGCAATATTTAGTTTCGGATTCCTCTCGCACATACAATATGGAAATAATCTATGATATTTTTTGATTGCGGCCTTTATTGCCTAAAAATAATTTATTTTTCAATATCAAAATATTTTTAATTTTCAACAATGAAATTTTACTAAATAAAAAAAATTATAAGTTAAAATTATCAGAATATTTAAAGTGTAACTTCTTTTGTCGCGATGAGCGTAAAATGTGAAGATCGCAAAATATGTTTGCAACGTTTTGTGACGTCAGAATGTAACGCATTTATCGCAAGGGTGACACTTGGCTAACAACCGAGAGAGATAGATGTACACGATACAATAAGACACGAAGTGTACGCAGGCGCGAAAACAAAAATGGCGCTCACAACTGCTGTCAAAATTTTGTCGATTTATTTATCTATTTATGATTTACTTATTACTAATTTGCGTATATTTGAATTAACGACATACTACTGATTGATTGAATTACTTAAATTATTATAATATCTGAGGAATATTTGTATTATATTAATTATTTTATGTATCTCATTTGCTCTCAATATCTGTTATTATGTACCTACAAATCGAGTTTTATATCGCCAAAGAAATGTCATTTCCTCCACGTGTACTGAGTTTCACGCGATCAAAATGTTTTTTTTTCTTTCTCTCATTTTCTTTTCTTCTCAAATTCAAAGTCGAATAAGGCGCCGCGAGCGTTGTGTCGGTATTTCTTTGATGATGTAGCGCGGCACCCGGTGTGCGTGCCTGCACGCCGCTTAACCCTAGCGTTAACGTTAAAATAGTATATCTTCAGCACGGGATATGTTATGTTTCATATTGTTGTTATGTTCAATTTAATTTTTTGTAACCGTCATTATTAATACAAAGGAACTCATAGAACCCAATTGGCAACACCCACTTAACATCTGTATTTAACAAGCTGTGCGGTAGGAGAATTCTGTTAGTAAAAGCCCACTATAAACGAGACGTGGCTGTAATATATAAATACGACAGAAAAAAACTGATAGAAAGATAAAATGACAATCAACTACCACGTGTGAAAAATAATAATACAAGCAATTTCCCGAATTAATAATCACGACACTGATAACGCAACGCGGTTGATCATAAACAAAAATCATACGTTACTATTAGCCACGTGGTAATAATTTGTAAACAACATGACAAGTCGACGCTATTCTGATACATACTCATAACGGCTCACGCCCACCTCTTTATTTAACCCTGAAATTATTGACAAACAGTAATAATATACGTAAGCGTATTGAGATAAGATTTTTATAAACATAATAACGTCACGCTTAAAATGCGACTTGTTTATAAGTTCCGGTATAAGTACAAAAATACATCACAGATACGAATGCCAACCAAATTTCCATAATACGTTCCTACAAATTCAGAATTCAGAATGCAACATAAATGGACGGAAGTCCGCAATTGGCCCAATGTACACATTCTTACACTTCTCTGTAACATTTTGAACAATCCTACTTATCCAACTTATCTTAGAAACAGATTTAGTTATTTATCTGCACAGCTATGCTCTGAAAACCAACTCAGATTCCTTTTCCCAAGCATATCACCGCTTTTTCTGAAAAGTCCTTCGCTGTCCAAGCTGTAAGACTTTGGATTCAACTGAAACCTGATACCAGGAGCTCGTTCTCTATAAATATCATTAAATACCGTCTGAAAAAAACTACCTCTCAAATTCCCTTAGTTCTATCCTTCTTAATTCGATTTAGTTCGCCTTTCCTTGTTCCCAACAACGTCGAGATTTTTAATGAACAATGTTTTGTTTCTTTTTATTTTTTATATTTAGCTTGGTTTTGTTTATATATCTATTGTGATATTTTTTTTCTTGTTAATATCATAATTAGATTTGTTTTTCATTAGTGTCTTTTGCAGTCACCCCACATAACAAATATTTTTTGTTTCTTTTTATTTTTTATATTTAGCTTGGTTTTGTTTATATATCTGTTGTGATATTTTTGTTTCTTGTTAATATCATAATTAGATTTGTTTTTCATTAGTGTCTTTTGCAGTCACCCACGTAACAAATATTTTTTGTTTCTTTTTATTTTTTTATATTTAGCTTGGTTTTGTTTATATATGTGTTGTGATATTTTTCTTTCTTGTTAATACCTTCTTGTTAGTATCTCTTTCTTGTTAGTATCTTTTGCAGTCACCCACATAACAAGTGTTTAAATTTAATCGATGTAGTTGACTGGCAGAGATTGCTCTTGTAGCAATAAGTGAGCCAAATGTACACATCATCAAATTTGAAATAAACACATAAAAATCTTCAAAGATCGTAATACGATAAAATTCGAACAACCATCCAATAACCATCTACGCTATACTATTGTTGAATGAAAATAGCTGTAATGCTACGCCAAGCCGTAGACCGGTTATAAGTCCATGCACGTAGTATTTTATGGTACAAATCTAGTTTACCGCGATGACATTAAATGATTATGAATCTTGGCCGTATCAGTTGCATTTACTGCGCAACGTAATTTTGGTGTCAAAATAAAAAAAATAAGATTTTAAATTTCAATTCAGCCACAATTTATTTAAAACGCTATTTCAAACAGGCGATTAATTGAAGTGAAAGTCGAGACAACTTTGTCTGGACAAAGTCATAACATAAACAATAATCAAAAAAATATTGACAATGATCGACAGTTGTTATAATAGACTTAGTATGTTAATATTCTTTAAACGGAAACAATAACTTCATAATTCTAATGAAATTCTTATTTAATTTCCTAACGTTTAAATGAAAATTTAACTGTATATGATCGTCTAAATCCGACGAGCATAAAATTGCTCTGAATAATATGTCATGTTATATTTTTAACGTTTGCTTTTCTTAAAAATATAATGATTTAAGTGATTTTTTTTAAATAAATGTAGTTTTAAATAAAAAGAAAGCAGTGTTCATCAAAAAGACAGCTAAAATAATTCATAAAAAAATATTATCGCGTAATTTATCTGAAATGAATGCCACTCATAATTTTAATTGCAATTACTACTTAATTGTTATAATTAACGCGGTATAAAAATAAATTTATCTGTCTCGTGCTTTGTTTTATACTAATATTAACCGTCTATAAAATATTTAACTTTCATGAAAGAAAGAAGAAAAGATTGTTTATGTAGAGTTTCGTAGTTATCGATCCTCTCTTAAAATTGTCGATGCAAGTTAACAAACAATTTTAATTGAAAGTTATCATTATATGTTCCATTTTAATTGAAAGTTCTCATTATATGTTCCATTTTAATTGAAAGTTCTCATTATATAATCCTGTACGTAGAAATTTATGACATTAAGATGCATTGTACATAGCACTGAAAATCTGTATTTCGCAAACGGGGCACAAAAATTAAAAATAGTAAATGGAACATTCAAAATTATTTTGAAATACCTATCTAAGGTCACTACACTGAATGCGTGAAAAATCTACTTTCCACATTTTACCACTGTAAAAATAAATAAAAACCAAATTTTGAACTGCTTGTACTTTTAAAACTGTTCTTTATTCTCATATCAAAACATGTCTTCTTCTTTGTCATCACTATAGCCTGATGTAGACCAAGGCTTTCCCAATCTGCTCCCTCCAGGCAGTACGATTTGATGTAAAGTTTCTCCACCTGTTGCCTACCAAAATTTTTAAATCTTTCTCTACACTGTCCAACCACCTTGTAGGTGGTCTTCCTCTTCTCCTTGTATATTCAATCTTCGCTAAAGTCACCTGTCCCAACCATCTGATTCTGTAGGACTTGATTACTCTCAAAATGTTTGCTTACTCATATTTAGTATAAATCTCATTGTTATATAAGCTTCTCCAGATATTATTTTCTTTGACTGATCCAAAAATTTATCAAAGGATCTTTCTTTCAAAGATGAGCAACCTATAAAGATGAGTAGTATATGAGTATCATAAAATGTAGTATGTTATAATTCGAGTTCTGCTTCGCTTATAATTTGAATCCTACAAGGATTTTAATGCAGTTTTCATCGTCCTATAGGATGTAAACATATCCCCTATAGGGGATAAACACAATGAATGTATGTAGTCGGGTTAAGGAACGATGTTAATATTTACGAGTCCTAAAAGGCGTGCAAGCACAAAGAGCTATGGAAAGGCGGGGGCGGCCGCGGGTAATAAAAGCTAGCTATTAAAATAATATATACTTAGCTAAATTCAGTTATGTTATGCTGTTTCTTTCGAAATCGTTACGGAGATATTTTGGGTTAAAACAATGAAAATATTATTTCGATAATTATGACTTTATATAATATTACCTGGACGAGGTGACAACAAAAATATAAAAAACAAAAAAAAATTATTGGCAATGAGGGACCCAACTGTTATAAGATTCTTGGTATGGTAAAATTTCTGTATTGATTTTTACATGGAGTAGCTGATAGATTTACCTGAAAGAACTTGAACCTGTTGAAATTCATTGTCAAAAGTTTCAGTAAAATCTAAGATGGTGAGATAAACTTACTGTATTCAAATAAATTATCGTATCGTCCTCGCCACTTTAATCTGGATATCTTTTTCAGCATGAAATGAAATCTCAATTTGATTGTTCAGGTCTTTGATATTTTCATTTATATAAATCTAAAACTGTAGAAGATTATAAGTCCTTGCCCTATCGAACTCTAAAAATGAAACAGCTGCATTGTCTTTAGACGCACTGACCCTAAAAACAATAAACAGTTTTGTATTGATCAATATACGGAGCAGCTGAAGAGAAAAGTGGATGGAAATTAGTGGAAGATGTGCTGCTTTTGCACGAAAATTCACCTGTACACAAGAGTCATGTCGGAATGTCTGCCCTTCACAAGCGCAGCTTTCAAATATTGCAACACCACTTTACAGAAATATAAAGTTTTGAACTGCTTGTAATTTTACTTGGTTTTATTTAAAGTTTGAACTTTAATTACAGTCGAACTTTAATTAAGGATTTAATTAAAGTTTGAACTGCTTGTAATTTGACCAGGCTTGGTCCTCTGCGATTATTATTTGTTCCCAAATGTAAAAAATATGCTTCGCAGAAAAAGAAAATCAGCGATGATGAAGAGGTCAGATCTCTGCAACTTCAGCTTATTTTCAAGATAATGAGAGAATCATTTTTTTAGGATATAAATAAATTAATCAGAAGATCTGAGAAATATATTAAGGTTAAGGGAGAATACATTAAAAAAGAAAAAAATACCAACTGGTTTTTTTATAAAAAATGTTTATTCAATCAAAATTAATTAAAATGTATGACATTTTAATGTAAATTATCCCGTTCTTAACGTAATAAAAAATAAATCTAACAAAAGTTTAAACGTAACATAAAAAAACTAAACAGCAAAATTTTCTTATATTAAAGAAATGATGTTCTGAACTTAGTGCGATTTGAAAACATTCTCAGATTTAATGAAAACTTAACACGCCGTTAACTTTTGATTAGCTTATCAGTCAGCTGCCCGAGCATAACACGGAAATTCGTGTCACAATTTCACTGACCTCAAACGGACGCAAACACTGCATTAGCATGTCGTGACCGAGCGCTCTTTCAGCCGGCGAAAGTTGCCTCGGGGCGGCCGTTGCGTAACGGACTTCGTATCGCGCGATCCTTGGCACTCGATCTGATCCGTGCCGAATACCGCTATCCGTTGCTGGGGAGACGAAAAAGAAGAGCGACGCTTCGAAGTGCGCTTACGTATATAATATGTAGTGCGATGTTTGTACATAGAGTGATCCCAGCAACCGGTTCGATCCGCATCAATATTGGTACATCTTCAAAGCGAATCATGAAACAATAAAAAAATCAACATGAACTTGGTTGAAATAGAAGATGGAGATGAATAAAAAATCCGCACGCACCTAACATGCATCGCAATTACGTATTACAACTTGAATTCAAACATTGTTCGGCGTATGTAACTTCCGAATGTAAACAAAAATAACTCAAAAAAAATTAGCAGTCTCGTACCCTTTCTTAGTTTTCTAACAATTTTATCATTAATTTATCGTATTTCTTAAGTAAATATAACATCTTTGTTGATTTGGCTAGTTCTACTGAATAGGCATAAATAAGATCATACGCCAACAATTCAATAAAATTCGTATTTTGATAAAAATTAAAGATACTTAAAAAAGGTTAAAACGATTTAAAGTAGCTCCACACAATCACGAGCAATGTTAAGGTTCAAAACATGAAATGTTTAACTGTTTCTTCTAGTAATTCATGAAACCACTTATAGACTGATGCGTGTTCATATTAGTTTAAAAAATGGGAGACACTCAAAGAGGGATGTTCCAATAGGCTTCGGTACCATTGCTTTTGATTATGATAATGGTCTTTCTATGTAACAATCATAGACCAAAAGGTTTCCAGTTCCAATGAAATTGGGAGATGTGACCGGAAATGTTGTAATAAAAATACATTTCCTGGTGTCAGTAACTCCGAATGTACTCAAATATCCTTATATAACTGAACTACATGATCATCCATTTCCTTTAATTATTTCACGTTTCTATCATGATTCTCTCGCTCATGCAAGTATTTATAGGTCACGTCAAAACCACGTAGGGCAATTCAATTTTTAGAACAGTTTGAGAAACAAAAGTATTTGAGGATATAAAAGAGAGGATGTAGTAAAAGATAGTGTGATTTTGAAGTTGTTCTAATCCAGAATAAAACAATTAATAGGTTTTAATTATTATGCCCACTATATTTTCTTTCCGCAACCCTACAAATTGAAGTACACTTCTTGCAAACTAACTACGAATACAGTGAGTTAACTGGCCGGTGACTATAAAATTCGCTTAACCAAAGATTATGTATAAAACTTTGACATTAGTCAAAACTCCCGCTCCATATCAATAAGTTTTCAATGAGACAACATCGACTGGAAACATCGCGAATACTTCACTAATTCAGCATTTCAAATGGTTTTACTCTTTTGCAAGAATATTGCAAAGAAAACGTAAATAACTTTAATTGACTTATGTAACTATCAGAATGAGAGTAAAATATGTTTGTAGGTGAGAAAATCGCGAATGAAGAATTTTAATGCAAACATTCGCAAAACATCATTGCGGAATGTTAGCAGAACTTATAAAGAAAATATAAAGGTCCAATTAGAAAGATTTTTTTGTGCCTATAATAAGCGAGTCACGAATATAACCTAAGTTTTATCTTTTCGCGCATTTAATGGCCACGTTAATTTTATCTGAATCGGAAACAGCTTGCTCTGTAGTCTGCTTAGGCTTAATTCACGGCTATCTACCAACTTATCTCTAATTGCTAGAGATTACACAATCCAGGGTCACGCATGCGGATATACAAAAAATATTATTGGTGATTAAGCTGTTTATTTCGGCAAAACAAAATTACTGTAAGTATCGGTTGATAATTGATTTATTAACCGTATTTAACCGAGACAGTCAAGGACTTTCGTTAAAAATTAAAGCTGTTGTTAAATACGTACACGGTGCATTATGAGCCCGGAAGCCTTGAAAAATTGGTCGGATTAACTAGATAAAGCGAAAAACATAACAAATTATAAAGTGTTAATAGATCGCACTTGAATCATTCGCTCTAGCAAAATAACACTCTTAAGAGCACTATGAAAAAAGAACACTATAATATATCCTTAGCTAGCCTGCTTAACAAAACTTTATAAAAGTGATGTGAACAGATTCTGCAACACGTCTTAGAGTTAGTTGAGTGACGAAATTTCAGTGTCGCGACCATGAAATTTTGAGGACTTATTGTTGACTAGATTTATCTGCGACTTCGTTCACGTGGACCTTTGGAAAAGAATATGGAGTTAACTATAAAATACACGTAACGCGATCTACAATAATTACACTAAAACTTTTTTTTAAAGAATTCGCCTTGTATTCAAATTTTAAATTATCTTTCTAGTATACTGATTGAGAATAAAGCCCAGGTCCTGTACAATCAAACAAAATATTTTTCTCATCAAAATATTTTCAGAAAACCTCATCAAAATATTTTCCAATCCAAAAAACAGACTAATAGACCAAAAGGCAAAAATTCCAAAAACAATATTTTGTGCTCTCTTGCTCTTATGTCCCACTAAAACATTTTTTCTTAAACATCTTCAATACATAAATACGTAAATTTCAAAATAAAATACATTTACGCAGTATTCTTTTAATTCTCATAGTATTCGTTTAGCTTTTTTAATTAATACTATCAACATAATGGTTCCTCGAATATCTATCAATGTTAAATGTACTTCAAACAGATGGGGTTTTTGACACTCAGTAAGAGACAAGAGTGACAACTTGAGGTGCTGTCAAAGTTTCCAATATAATAGGATAATTTATATTTTTGCTGTTAATAAAAAGACCTGGTTCAGTGCTGTACAATGACGATGTTACAATTATTTATCATAGTTTTATATATATATATATATATATATATATATAATTATATATCTTCTTTTGACTATATAAGTAATAAAAAGAAACTCTCGATAAGACCAATTTTACTCTACATTTACCTTTTAAAGTTTTTCTTTCATTCTGCCAGCTATATATTTTTTTGTTTTCTTAGGTTACACATTGAGGCGTTCACGTCCATCATGGCGCAATGAACATTTTGTCAAATTTTCACAATTGCCAAACATCAACCTCAAGGTTTGGAAGAGCCATGTCGTGCTATTCAATTCCACGGAAATAGTCAATATTCAGAGTCAAAACAACGATACAAATGAATTACAGTCTCCATTGAATTATGAAAAAATAAATACTAAAACCAAGCGATTATATTTAGCTCTTAACTTTCTTTAAAAAAATCGAATCTAAAAATCATTAATAATTAGTATGTCCGTGAGGAATGCTTTTTGTTACGACAGGATATTCTTTTCGGGTTTATTTTGGTATATGATAAGCATCAGTGGGTAAGATGTTGAACGTTTGAAACAAAAAACTTTGCCTATAACCTAAAACACGAGATAGCGACATAAACATTTCTCCGAGAGTAAGGTTTTAAATATTTTTAATTTTCCTAGTTGCGATAATGCTTATCATTATTATCAAAAAACTTGTTAAACCTAGTAGTAATCTGATTGATATTAAGTCGATATTATAAAGAATGCGAAGGGCGATAAAAGACTTCACTCTGTAACTGAAAAGAATGTGATAAGAGACTTCACTTAAAAAGCTATTCTTTCGTATTATGATTAAGACATTTTCAAGTGGAATACTTTTATAATTTTTCTTTTCATATTAAAGAAAATTCCATTTTCAGGAAAAATAATAAATTTAAGTTGCTAGCAACATCACCTCTAAAGTCTATTGAGTAGATTTTCAATAGATCAAAACGTTGATGTTTTTATTTCCTCTTTTCTTGTTTTATTGGTCTCGCCAACTGATATAAAAACAATTATGTAAATCCGACAAAAGATTACAAACGTTTAAAAATAACCATTCTGCAAGTTCCGGATGCCCACCTGTCTCGATGTAGAAGAAATATAAAATATAAAAAAGCATAAATGTAGATAATAACAATTAATAAAAAAAACACCTATAGAAATAATCGAAAATGTTTTCATAGAATAATAAACCCCCATTGTATACACCAATAATTTATATGCCAATGTATTGCAACATTTGTAATGTGCGTAGTTTTTTTAATTGTTTTTTTTCTTCATATACTGGTGTTTATAAATAAAAGAAATACAATATTCAGTCCGTAAGTGTGTACGTCTCTATAAAAAGCTGGGGATCTTGACAGAAGCAAGTTCTTTATTGGAGGTTCAACATTATTTGAAATAATATTTTCTATGCTTTTGGACATATTTCATACCTCAGGTGTCGTACAATCGTCACAATGTGGTTGGTATTTTCTATGCATTTGGACATACTTCATATCTCAGGTGCCGTACAATCGTTATTGTGTGGTTGGTATTTTCTATGCATTTGGACATATCTCGTATCTTAAGAGTCGTACAATCATTACAATGTGGTTGGTATTGTCTATGCATTTGGACATATCTCGTATCTTAGGTGTCGTACAATCGTTACAATGTGGTTGGTATTTTCTATGCATTTGGACATATCTTAATATCTCAGGTGCCGTACAATCGTTACAATATAGTTGGTATTTTCTATGCATTTGCACATATCTCATATCTCAGGTGTCGTACAATCGTTACAATGTGGTTGGTATTTTCTACGCATTTGGACATATCTTATATCTCAGGTGTCGTACAATCGTTACAACGTGGTTGGTATTTTCTATGCATTTGGACATATCTCAGGCATCGTACGATCGTTAGATTTTTTAAATTTTATCGTTATATTTTTTTAGAAGCAGAAAACGCACATCTATGCGCTTTTTAGTATCAGCATCAGCCTGATCATACATACAAATACAGGGAAAACAGCTTGCATTTAAAACGTCCCACCCAAATCAAAAACATACATATTGATAAATTCCAAGAACACGAACAGTAAATACCTTGTTTGTTAAGTTACAATCCTTCCGTATAAATCGCTTTTAAGAGAGGCCTTGATAACGAAAATAAATTTATATTATCTGATAATGCCTCGTATTATCATTTAATACTCGAGAGCTTGTTGCACATTCTTACGCCTCTCTTAAGTGCCAAAGCGCTTATCACTACACACGACGACGATAGCGAGATACATTTTACGTTCGTGATTATAATTTACGGTAATCACGGAAATAAAACAATTTGTTAAATATTGTTGTTAAATATGCGTTAACAAAGTATTAAAGGCCGCTATTCTTATATGTTAAAATATTTACATAAAAGAGGTAGACAATTGTATTAATGATTTTAAAGAGGTTGTTAACAAAATGTTTAATCTACCTTACTGTGTATCTACAGAGTATTATATAAAGAAGGAAAATATGTTTATTTTCTCCGATATTAGATGCTAATCTCCTAACTAGTGGACCGATTTTAACAAAACTTTATATAACGTGTACTTTGATTCTTCAAGATGATTATGGTGATTATGTAAAATAATGGTATATCTAAAGTCAAATGGCCCCATAAAAACAACATGCGAAAAAAATATCTAATAAAAAGCTGTTCAATATACATTCACTGGTTGTGGAGCTGCTGATTATGACCAGGAAAGTAGTGATTGGATATAAGGAAACGAAGTGATTACACACAGAGTTTATTTTCGACAATAAAAGAATTTGTTTCCTAGCAAAGGCAAACTTACTTATTACTTACATTCTGCATTGAGTTGTCAACGCCGATTTGAAATAAGCTAGGATAACTGTACTGGGTACCAGCATCCAGTTACTTATAACTTATGTCATTGAAACTTTTATTAAATTATAACCTAAAGTTGAATTAAACTGTTACTGCATACAATTTGTCTAAGACGACAATTTTTTTTAAATTTGTATTGTTACTGTTTTTGTTTTATTTGATCGATTTACTGCATTTGCTATGGGAAAATTAAAAATCAAGGCTGGAGAAATTAAAAAAAAACTGTTGAGTAGAACTCGCACTTTCGCGGTTTCGTACAAATTTAGGCACTTATAAGTATTTAAGGGTACATAGTATTTCCATTCAACTATTTAAAAATATCAATTTTTCACAATATAAGTATATTGCCTAATATATATTGCACAGGCGTTAACCCTCGATGCATATTTCAAAAATTATAAGATCAAGGATAATAGCTAGTTTTCATGCAACTTTAGCGTAGACATGTAAAATTGTACTTTTTTAATGAATTAATATTTTAGGTGGCATCACTTCGAAAATAAGAAGGGAGACATATTTTTTTGGATATTTTCCAATATATCTCGGAAGATAAATTATCGAAAATTATGAAAAAAATATTTTTGAAGCGTTGTTATTAACTTTTTCAAATAATAATCCCTCACTATATATGGAATTAAAAGAATTTCTATTATATATATATATATATATATATATATATATATATATATATATATATATATATATATATATATGAGACAATATATAACATTAGACTGGGACCTCATGAAAATGTGTAATACATCTTGAGGTACACACTATACATCAACTGTTTTCAAAGTACTAGTTAGGATACAGTTTTCTCCCCCCCCCCCAAATTTTCGTTTCAATATTTTTAAGAGGGATAATATATAACATTGCGCTGAGGCCTCGTGATAATGAGTAATACCTCTTGAGATACACACTACCCATCAACTATTTTTCAGAGTACTAGTTAAGATACAATTTTATGGTCATGTAGTTCAATAAAATAACGATTTAGCGTGGTAATAAACTTGGTTCCCAAATCGTTAAACAATTTTCCAACAGACGGCGCCATGAGTAATTATACATCTCGCATGGTAATAATGAATAACTAATAAAACAATTTACGGAATGAGCTCACAGATGGCACTAAAGGTATTGTACAATGCGTTGTTGTATCAGATTTTGTTTAGCTACGATTGTAATTTACTGAATGACGGTAATTTTTATTTTATAAAACAAATTTAGGAGCGTAATAGATGGCGCTATAAATAATCATTATCACGCAGACAAAATTGTGAACAAATGCTAGTTTGTTATGAACAAATACTGTTAGCCGTTTCCTTATCTCTTCGCCTCGTATCTAACTATACAACCGTGTTGAGATTGTTTCCTTCTCACCATGTAGAGATAAGTAGGAATGACGGGGTATGACACTATACCGTCATTCTGCACACTTCCGTGAGTCACTATGGGGGGCGACCAAGTTCCCTCTGTTACATTTCATCTGGATTGAAATGTATGCTACTTCTGGCAGAGTTAATTTTAAAAAGTTAATAGAAAAGATAATATCGTTAGTATAGCCAAAGATGTTTTATGCAACACAATAAGTTTGACAAAAAATTACCTTAACGAGAGGTGAGAATGTTAATTTTTATTGAAAGTCAATAAATGCATAATCATCTATACTATTAATAAAATAACAGAGTGAATTCAGCAGATGGAAAATATTTTAAAAAGAGTAATTGATTTAGCATAAAGAATGATAATAGAAGACAAAAAACCTGTTTTCGGAATTTTTGTCTGTCTGTATATTAATTTGTTCGTCAATCACGCGAATTTACTGGATGGATTTTGATGAAATTTGGTATGGTAACAGTTTATCACCAAGATCAACATACGAGGAAAAAAAATCTAACAACTTTTCATATTCCGAATTTCACGGGAGTGAAACCGTGGGGCATAGCTGATTACTAATAAAAGGCAATAACATACTCCAATTATTTCGTTATAAAAGTAAAAATGATAATATTTTTTGTAACTTCAATTTTCTTGAAAAATATTTCGAGGTTAGTTTTCATATTGTCATGGGTGTATGCCAAAGCCGTATGTGTCACCTTATATCGTACAAATCAAGCGTAATGCGGGGTATATAGTTAGAAAGATATAAAATTTAATCTATTCATTGACATTAAATAGTATTTAATAAATGGTATAATGTATTACAGAGAATATATATGGACAAGATTTGGTACACGGGGTTTTGATCCCTGATAAAGTTTTAACATCAACTCAACGCCTTTCGAACGAATTGTAACATAAATAAAATATTAAAAATATATTTCGTAATGACATTATTATATAAACGAGAAAATAAGTTTAGAAATTGACTTAAAAATACATTACTTAACTGGCAGACGTTCAGTCTATTGAAGGGTATTTCATATTGTATGATCTTTCGTTACCATTGTTCTTGGGTGAAAATGGTGGCAAAAGATTTTCTCCTCTTTTCTGACCTTCCATTACCATAGCTCTCGGAAATAATTAGTGGCGATGTTTTCTATTTTCAAAAATATAGTCTGGTTATCTCATTACCATCGCACATGGACTATCCTTTTCATGTGGCAAAGTTGGGGCAGGAGTGGTTTATTTAAAATACAACTTCAATAAATCTACTTGGGACAATAATTATGGAACTTCCATGTGCCCTTTATTGCTTGCTAAAATATAAGATGCAATAAAAATACGTAACTGTGCAACAGAAAATAAAACCGTGTCGGTCGAGGGTTTACTCAAAGATTATAAAACTGGGAATTTTAATCATATAAGCATTTACAATTAATTGCATACCTCTCTGTGGCATCCATTTCCATTTCATCAGTTTTAATAAATCTACTTAGGATATAATTATGGAACTTCTATGTGCTCTTTTATTGCTTGCTAAAATATAAGACGCAATAAAAATACGTAACTGTGCAACAAAAAAGAAAACCGTGTGAATCGTTTGAGAGTTTATTCAAAGATTATAAAACTGGGAATTTTAATCAGATAAGCGTTTATAATTAATTGCATACCTCTCTGTGGCATCAATTTTCCAAAAGCCCTGGACTTTGTCCACGCACTATCGTTTTGACTATTTTATCCTAACTAATATTATGAATGCGAAAGTGTGTTTGTTTGTTGTTTAATAAGTCCACAGCGAAGCAAGGAATCGCTACCAAAGGCAGGTATTTAGATGTTTGTTACTCAATCACACTTAACGCCTAGGCAGATATATATGAAACTTTATGTAAACATAACTCATGGTTCAGATTTACACATATTTTCAACTTAAGAGATAGCATAATTACTGTAGGACGAAATTCAGTGATTATATATTTTTACTCGAAAATAAATATGTATAACATTTCAATGCTGATAAATGGAGTAACATGTATATTTTATGTTTTACTCTACACGCAGAAAGTTTAACATTATTTGTAGAAGGGTTTGGAATGATCTCATTCTATCAGAGATAAGTGCCGTCGTCCTAACCGAAATCGGGCGGGTACAACCGTTCGATTTCGGTTAGGTTAGTTAATTATAATTTACGTCAAATTCCAGTTTAGTAAAAATACTTTCTTTAATTTATACAAAAACATTTAGATATTCTTCGATCTTTTTTCGGAAATGATTTTCGAGGTCGATGTTCATTCTGGATAACTGTCTTTGTATATAGATATTATTTTGAATTTATAACTCTCCAAATATTGTTATATAGAATCTATTTGCTTGCCTCTTCTAAGTGAGACGTCAAAACATAATGCATTTTACATTTAAAGTTCTACAAAGCTACAAAAGAAAGAATGACAACAAAAGAAACAGAAGAAAAAAACAGCTACTTAGTTTCAGACGTTAAATTTCACTCAAACGACACAAAAATTCGCATTCTATTGATAACGATCGCATTGCAATTTTGTCGCTTAGCGGGCCGGCGCGAAACTTTCTTTTTATTTTAAATAAACTGAACATTTCTGAATAGAGGCGGCGCTTCTATGGTCCGTGGACTTGCGCAGCGTTTGACGTGTTTCCGAATAAAAAGAGAACGGGACAATGAAGGCTGATTGCCATTCCGTCTCACTTGGCGAAACTCTGTCACCAAGTCATTATTTATGGTAGCCCAAAATCGGTCTCACATAACACATCAAACCTTTACTGACATGTGTATTCAAATAAAGACAAGGGATCTAGCAACAATTCTGCAAAAGAAACCTTTCACCAAACTTGTGAATCACACTAGGAAAAATGTGATATAGTCACAATTTAATTCTAAACCCATTTACCTTGTATTATATTTCAAACATGGTTAGACGACTTCACATTGAGAGTGGAAAAATTATCCGAGGTATGACAAAGAGTAACCTCTAAAATCTGAGTTGTCAGACCCTTAGCAACGGTATTAACGCGGCATTAATCTTCCTAATACTGCACGCGCGCAGGCTGCCAGTAACTTTCTAGTGTATATAGGAAAAAAATATTTTTTTACCTTTTCCTCCAGAATTATTTTTTTCTAATCATAACTAAAAATTATAGCACAAACTAATACAAAGAGCCTGCAATTTATCCGGTTCCAATATAATCAATTTTTCTCTACTTTTGTAGGACATTCGTTTTAACTTTTCGGTAGCATTTTCTGGTGGAACGAATTTTCTTTTCTAAGCCCACAAATTTTTCTATTGAGCACTGTCAAAAACCAAAAAAATCATTCGGATCTACTGAATACAAAAAAATCATTTGGATGCTCCCTTCATTTTGTTCGATTTTATTGTATGTACATTTTATTGTATGTCATTTTGTATGTACCTAGTTATATACATATGTACTTTATAAGCCAAACATACAAACCCAACTACTGAGTCTGATACCGAGTTTCGAAGGAAATATTCGTGCTTATCCACGAACATTTCCTTCGAAAACACCCTACTCAAAAAAATTTTACATTTGATATATTCATTGTTTATCCACTAACTCCATCTTGGGCGTCTCAGGCACAGTTGGCTACGGCTCTTTGTCTCTAGAGCAAGGTTAATTTATTTCGTAAAATGCAATAATTATACCGATAACCCTTTGCTGTTGTCTTTGGTTGCATTTTATACTCAGGTAGGAGAACAACGACTATGACTTTGTCATTTTGAAATAAAAAATTGTTAAGTAGAACCCTTTTTAAAAACTTTGTAATGGTACTCCACGCAAAGGTGTGCGAAAAAAATCACTCCCATTTTACAAGTACAGAGAGGAGATAGAATAAAAATATTTTCTTTAAGTTTTTCTAACTTTTAAGACTTTACAGCATGTATTCAGATCGTAATAGGAAGCATCGGCTTGTAAAATGTAAAGCAATTCGGGCTAAAACTTTAGTAGTAAACTGTACAAGGTGTAATGGTCGGACGAATAGGATGAATCTAAAAGGGTGCCGTTTTGGCCATTTTGCTATGGAACCCTAAAACCAAAATGGCAGGTATTATAGATATTTTCTAGACTTCAAATTATTTCTCTCACTGACTATGTGAAAAGTCAACTTCTGGTTATTTCTCTCGCTGACTACGTCAAATGTAAATTCTAGTTATTTCTCTCGTTGACTACGTGAAATGTCAACTTCTAGTTATTTCTCTCACTGACTATGTGAAGTCTCAACTTGAAGTTACTTTTCTCGCTGACTATGTGGAATGTCAACTTCTAGTTATTTCTTTCACTGACTACGTACATACTCTTAAATGGACAGACTACGAAAACATTCTTTTCGTGATTTTCGCAAGTGTACTTCCTTCTGTAATGCATTTCTGGCCAATAGTTTACACACACACACACACACACATATATATATATATATATATATATATATATATATATATATAAATATAATACTTTTTGTGGGAATGTTAGCAATCGTGATTCGGCTTTGTCGGAGACGGCCGTCGTGGTTGTTTGTCAATTATTCATAATAATATGTTTGCTTATTATACTTTCAGAAATTGAAGGTTTTATTGAAATTGGTTCAGTTGTGAAATAAATGTATGTAGAAAAGTAATCTTCTCTTCGCGCTGAAAAAAATGTGCTACGTGCATTATTTATATCTAAACGTTCCAAGAATGCATCAACCAGAGTGCACTAGAATCTGATACATTGTGTTGATACTGTGATCACTAATAGGTAAATATAAGAAAACAATTTCAATCAGGGCGTATTAAATCAAACTCCATTCATATTTTTAATTTGTCACAAGCTTATTTACTTATAAAAACAATTCCAAATGCAAAAATTTTTTCTTCAACTGGCGGTATACAAGCCCTTAATACCCCAATCAGATTGAGGTTACAGTAACTCTACACAAGAATGGATTGTCTTCATCGAGATATCAAATTCGTATATTCAATCAAATTAATCGATAAAAAATAAATCATTAAACCAATGAATCAAATACATCATCGAACTGGCTGAAGGTAAGTAGGCTTGCATAAAACGAATCCATTTATTAAAAAAAAATTATAAATGGAACCGACTTTTTACATTGACGGTCAATTAATAAAACTTAGACGTTTTACGCGCTAACAAAATTTCGTGTGGTATTTATTTATTACAAAGCGAAAAAAATATTTCAACGCACAACCACACGCCATATTTGTATACTTCTACGCAACAATCGGAACATGAACAGAATAACAAATGTAGCTTCTTACTGCCGAGTTTACTCTGCGAGTTTAATCCACACGGTTTCCGTAATTAGAGCACCTGAAGAGAGATGGTCTCAATGACTGTGTGATTTTTATCACCTTTTTATAGTTACAGAGTTGAAAAACACGCTACATATGGCCAGTCAAGCGTTATGCCTATCGTATTTCTACTAATTTGATCTTAAACAGCGTAGACATGGTCGGGTACAACTCTTTGTAAAGTGACGATACTATTGACCAACGGCTTCATAAAACTACAAAAAAAAGTCGAGTCGGAAGGTATCTACCGTATATCTTTCTTAGACTTGGATAATGTTCACAATTCAGCATTAACACTTCCAATGCGTAGCGCACAAGCATGAACATCAGCAAACAATGGAAATTAATGTATCCATGGGGACGCCATTTAAAAACTTTACAAAACGAAAATATATCCTGGTCAACCAGAATCCAACGAGCATAATATATATGGGTAATGTTTCTATGGGACAGCGCAGTGAGATAAACAAATCGATTTCGTGATATTATTGTGATCAGAACAGCGTAGAATAAAGAATCTTCTATATGTTGACTTTGTGTTTCTCAATGCTTTCCTCAAAGTACTAATCTCTTTAACGGCCCCTATTATGAACAAACAAATGCGCAATTCAGATGCCGCTTGTTTCACACACAAAATGACAATTATTACTGAGCACACAATGAAATCAGTACTCCTATCTGCAACTAGTGTTACGCAAGTCCCATTGTAATTTTAAAACTATAAAAAAAGGCGCACGCAACTTTTATAACCGGTTATAAAATTATTAGGTAAGTGCCAAACAAACATCGTAAAAAGCAAAAACGATGGGAGATAATAGTTAAAATAGTGTCGTTTTTTATTTCACTCTTGCTGTCGTATTTATCTAAAAATACTCAAAATTCATGGTAGAACAATAGACCGGTTGAATCTTTACGATCTACTTGCTTTTATTATCAGGATTTATTGTCCTCTTCATGAAACCGTTGAGAACAGATACTTTTATAGAAGACCATACCTTACATTCTTTTTCCCTAATTCTTTTGTTCTCAACTTCCATTCTTTCAAGTTTCAAGAACGTTGCGCATTTTCTTTTTCAAACATTGGGTAGAAATTCATTTTTCTTATTATTATCTTCGATACCCTTGTTTGTCTCCGATAAATATATGATAATTTGTGAACATAACCTATTGGCCGTGGTATGAATATTGTAATACCCTCCCTTCCTCAGGAATTATTTGTAGTGAACGATCATTCTCATTATCTTCAAATAAGTCTTACAGTATTTGATTTTTGCTATTTTGTTAGATTGTTGTATGTTAGATTTTTTCCGCTCATATAGATTTTTGATTAAGGCGATGGAATTTTTTTCCCCTAATGTTTGCAACTAATAGTACCCTTAACCAGGCTAGTTTTAAAATTTGAACTAAATTATAAGTTGCTTAACTTATGGGATATAAGTTAGTTAGTTGAAATTTTAAAACGAATCGCTGCTTCTTAATCTCGATGATTATATTCGTCAGTTCATAAGACCGCACAGTCGTTTCTTACAGAGAGAGCATCTAATAATTAAATTTCAAGTTCTCTTAAAGAATATTTGATAAGAACAAAAAGTTGCTGAAATTTTAACTTGAAATCCCAGTGCGAATCCCATATAAATCGATTCAAAGTTATACATTTAATACACGGACAGACAAAGAATTACATTCTGTATTTTTCCTTTAATTGGGTGTCATTAATAAGGATCAAATTTAGGAAAAAACTGCGATGTGCCATATGAAATGTCCAGTTTTCTACCCTTTCTTGCATGACGTTCACTTCTTACAGACATGCTACGTTGAGATAAAACATATGCATAATCTTTAGGCCATAAAGAATACAACTGTGAAATTACCATTAAAATGTGATCGAAATCCCAGTGCAAATCCCATTGAAATCGATTCAAGAGTTATACATTTAATACACGGATAGACAGAGAATTACATTCTGTATTTTTCCAATAATTGAACATCATTAATAAGGATCAAATTTAGGAAAAAACTGCGATGTGCCAAATGACATGTCCAATTTTCTATTCTTTACATGACGTCCATGTCAACAGACATGCTACGTTGAGATAAAACATATATATAATATTTATGCCATAAAGAACACAACTGTGAAATTTTCATTAAAATCTGATCCATAGTTCTTAAATGACGCTTTGTCAGATAAATTTACAGAGAGACAGACAAATTTCCAAAAATTCTTGATATTTTAACAATAGCTTGTTTTCAGTCCCTGATCATAATTTTTTAATTTTTCTTTACGATTTTATTATAAGAGCATTTATAACTATTTTTATCGTTCATTTATTGCTAGTTTCTTAATTGTTACGCGTTTGTAATTCGTTACAGGATCGAAAAATGTGTAGTATCAACTAACTAACTTCCTCTATACATCTGTAACTATATCATATACTATTTTCAAATCTTGACGTGTTGCTTATCACGTAATCGTATTAGTTTTTATCTCTGACCAGATTTAAGATTTGATGTCCAAATCAGTTCTTTTATCTTGTAAGAGATTTTTGATAAAAATGGGAATATACTCGCGCCAATTTTGTAGATAACTGTGAATAAACATCTTAAAATAAAGCGAATCTACATTTAAGAATTCACATATTTAATAGTTAGCTGATTGTTTTATTAGCATTTTTTTAAAGGATACATATAACAAGGGCCTATCTCGTGTTAGCAAATTAATTCGCCTTGTTAAAAATATATTTTTATGTTCTTTTCACGCTATATATATTCCATATGTAATAAAATATTCATTCATCAGTTCAACTTTAAACTAATTTTCTTATTTAATTATAACGCGATAAACTTGGTTAAGTGGCAGTATTTATAGACGAACGATTTCGTTACCTGTCAAATTATTTTTTGAAAACTTCTATTTAATGAAACTCCAAAAACTATGAAAAATTCAATCTGCTAATTATAAGAAAACAGTTTCCAGGCCGATCTAAAAGAAGCGCCATTTCAATAACCGTCATTTCAATTCAATGCGGTCAAGGATTTCGCCTCAAAAGTTTGAATCATCGTGTGTGCATCTTCGATCATGCTAATGTAGTTATAAGACGTACCCAGATAGTATTTTGTCCATGCAGAATACAGCAAGCGCACACTGGGTCACGTCTAATGACTGAATTATACATGCGCTAGTCCGTCGTCTGCGTCTTTTATCCTTGTGTTGTGACAAATATAGCATTAATGCATTTAATAGCTACATTATTGTTAATACATATCAATGAACTTTAGATTAGTCTATCTTTCGGTGCGGTTATAATATGTCTGTGGAGAAAACTTTATGTAATGTAATACGGTGGTGAAAATAAAGTAATTCACTTTGAGATCATAATGGATGTCGTTTGAAAGAAGCGATACATACGTTTGCAACGTGATGATATAATGCTTCCTTGTAACATTTATTTTGTAAGCACATAAAGAAACACTTGTATCACACTTGACCAAATTTTCATGTATCGCCTTCGTGATACGAATTTAATTAAGACAGAGAAACAGATGGTAACATTTTGAAAGGAGAAATTATCACATGCCCTCTTTCTATCAGATGGTTCACATTTTTTCTGCTCCATATTTACGATAGAGGAGCACTATCGATCATTGATTAGAACCTTTGGAAATATTCATTTTTCCACAATATTTTCCTGGTTTTCTTGTTTTTTTATGGATTATTTATAGATTTACTTAAGTATACAAAAATCGATGCCATTAAACTCCTAATTGAGAATGGGGCTTACAGAAAATAAATAAATAAAAATATAACAGATGAGGGACTACAAATTACGAGTTCGGCGGTAGCCAGAGACCTGAGAAATTATAAAACAAAAAAGTAACGGGAAAAAAGTGAAACAATGCTATGGAACTTTCATAAAACAAGGAAAAACTCCGCACTCGATACTCCAACATATTGGTCAACAATGTTTTAGAACCTCTTACATATACGACCGATTCGAAGCACAAAGCTTCCCGATTGTGAGTGCCGTTCAGAGCTTGGAACAATGTAGCGTGGAACGCTGTAGAAGACCGGTAAAACTGGTAGAATGGTAGAGCGGATGTAGGAAACAATACAGTACACATTTCTTTAGGCAGAATTTGAAAGGTTTTAAGAAATATAAAGAGGACAAAGGGCGATTTATGAAAATAATAATTTAAGAAGGGTTGTTTCTGTAAGATATATCGCACTTTCAATACAAATGTGTTTCAACTTAAAAACCGTACCTTTTGGGAAACGGTGTTTACGTTAAATATTTAAAAAATGTAATATTTAGCGTTCTGTAATAATTTTTGGGAGTGACTAACTACCAAGTTAGTGTAAACGCCAACGTATGTATTTACACATTAACTAATGCTTTTTATAAAGTACAGTTTAGGAGAAATGTTTACTTGGGCCTTTTAATTCCATTAAATCAGTTTCACACTTTTTAATTTAGGTTCAATTTGTTCTGAAGGTACCCTATGTATATAACAAGCTGCGTTATATTTTTAGAAGGCCACATTATTGTATTAAAGCCTGCTTCTTTTTAACGTCCAATATCCAAGTCGTAATTCAGTTGAAATCATTTATCACACACTGTAAAAAGCACCAACATCATTTGCGTTGTGATCTGAACATCTACAACAACATTTCATGCGACAGCTCAGTTTTTTACAAAAATAAAGCTAGCAAAATATGAGACATGAAAAATAACCTCATTGATCTGTCAGGATTTATAAAATACACATTTACTGCTTTCACTACGTACGTGATCCACGTCGATCCGCGTGATAAATACATATGTTTTTGATGAATTACTAGTGGCATTAAAGCAAATATTGATACGAGTCTTGGACATGACTCACTAAAAGGATGAGTCTACCAGATGTACAAACATTTAAATAAATTTTTTAGTAACATTTGCATTACAAAATTAAGACACAAATGTACTAACAATATTTATAACACTTACAGTACTTATCAATGTAAGTACACTATAAATATTATTATAGTAGACGTAATAAATTACGTTTAACTTGGCAGCTAGTAAACATTTAGGAAAACATATTTAGTTATAAAATTCAAAAAAAGGTTCTAATCGCGAAGATACGCCTACAAATATAAAAATTGTTTCGTATTTTTAAAATAGTTTTATTTATGACATTCTGTTGCCCCAAGATCAATACGTTACAGGCAACAAAAAGGCAACGTGTTAGGCAGCTAACAAAAAGGCAAAATGGTATGAAATATTAGTGACATCTTAAAATGCAAATTTAAAATATAAATGAAATGTGTAAATTGTAATATAATCATATTTATATGAAGACCAACTGCCCTTCTGGTTATGATCGGATAAAAGGAACCTTACCTTTACGTTTTGTTTTAAAATTTTTCTTTTTATATTATAACTAGTTAAAATTTTAACTAAAAAATGCTGAGTGCATTTTTTAGTCTTCGAATAATTTCACTTAAATAATTATTGTTTCTTACCCACACATCCTAAAAGATGTCTGGTATATTAATATACCGTATAATAACAATAAGATAGTGAAACATTATAATCCAGTTTTATGCCATATTTAAAAAAACCTACAAATTAAACTTTCCTCATTACAAAATTAGTATAACATATGTATGTTACAAAATAAAATTAGTTTGATAAGTACAAGATTTGGGTATTATAACCATAAGATGGTACAAATTTCCTGTCTATCTTATAATTCAGTTTTATACCATATTCTAAAAAAATAAACAAACACACAAAACTTTCCGTTTTACAAAATTACTATGATATACGTATGTGACGACATAAAATTGTTCGACAATTAAAACATTTGGATATTATAACTATAAGATGGTGAAAGTTACCCGCCTATCTTATAAGACGGTTTTATACCATATTCTAAAAAAATAAACAAATAGAACTTTTTTTTTACAAAATCAGTATGATTTACGTATGTGACAACATAAAATTGTTTGACAATTAAAACATTTGGGTATTATAACTATAAGATGGTTAAAGTTTCCTGTCTATGTTATAAGCCAGTTTTATACCATATTCTAAAAAAATAAACAAACACATAATAGTTTTCTCTTTACAAAATTAGTATGATATACCATATGTAATAAAATAAAATTTGTTGATAATTAAAACATCTCGGTGTTATAACTATAAGATGGGTGAGTTTCCCGCCAATCTTTCAAGATAGTTTTATGCCTTATTCTAAGAAAATAAATATCCAAATAAAACTTTCCTCTTTACAAAATTAAGGTCATATACGTATGTGACAACATAAAATTATATTTTTAAATCTAGATGTTTCAATAAAAATAAAAAAAATTTAAATTATTCTTAAAATATATGAGAAATAATTATATTATTTCACCCCGTACAACGTTTTAAAACTCTGAAAGAATTTTTAATCTACAACTCTGTAGGAGCAGCAGATAAATATACATAGACTGTATTCATAATCGCTGCATCATTAATTGAAATCTATATGTCGGTGAAAATGTATTGTAAAATGTCCGTCTGTTGTTACGTCCAAAAGCAAATATAATTCCTGCGTGACATAATTGAAAATTAAAGTATGTTAGACATAAAAGAGAATTTAAAATTACATTAGTTAATTTAAAATTACATTAGTCTTATCGCTATTCAAACTCAAATAGAATTTAGGACTTTACAGACAAACATGCATCTTTAAAAAACCTGTCACAATCCAATTGGGTATTTGACTAATTTTTTTTTATTTCATTAATCATAATTTCAATGTACAAACTGATGAAGAGTGAAATTTAAAAAAAAAATTGACCGATTTACATAAGTTTAAATTTAACCTGTAGAGAAGGGCGGCAATACTGTGTTGTGAGGTCATTTTTAATATTGCACATTATATTCTACGAGAGGAAAAGAGACAGGGATATACCCAACTCTATCCGTATCTTCAAATTTAGAAGCCTACAACCGGCTTATTTTTCAATTAATTTTTTAATTTTTTTCAAGACTGGTTTTTAATTAAGTTATATTTCACAATATTGTACGAAAAATATCACAATTTAGAATGAGTCAACTACCGTATTGTTATTAAAAAGTAAAGCTGCGATTCGATTGTTAGTTGCTATGTTCCATTGATACTAGACAATTTATTACTTACTAAAAACTGGCTGATCCTTGTCTGACATTAGTTTGCAAAAAATAAGTAACGATGGACCGGCACAAAATTCTGTTCACAATTGTGACCTTCCGTGAACTAAACAAACGGTGGCTCAAACGGTACTACCGCCCCACATACCGTGAACTTGGCACTATTAAATTGGCTCCGCAAGTATCCTTTGATAAATTCATGCTTCATCTAAAGTATGCCGATCTGCATCGTGCGCATCAGACTAAGGTTACGTTTGTAGGTCAAGTTGTTTGCGATATCTGTTTGCTTATATTTAATAGAATATTGATTGTTGTTTTTATTTAACAATAAAGATATGCACCAAGACAGGAATGAAACTTAAACAATTTGTTTTTTCCTTGCAACATGCATCTCATGTGTCAACTGGCGCCTGCTGAACTAGCTAGTGTGATGATTCAACTGATCAATCTGTATGCTCAGATAAGAATGCACTGTTGATATATTTATGTGTATTTCATGATATCATTATGTACATTTTATAGCAAGAATTTCATTATGTCCTTCCGTCTGTTCAAGTATCATAGAATCCTAGCTCTTTCAGATCAAAACCGATTGTGAAAAAATAACGTAATGAAATTACGTAAACGCAAAAAAAAATTTGATTTTTTTTTAACTTGCGAATGATTTTTTTGTTACAAATCCTCTTTTTTTATTGATTGGAATTGAAGAGTTCTTTTATACACATTTCTTGATATGGCATCTCCATGAGATAAGCGTCTCTCCAAATCATTTTGCATTAAACCATAAGTTAACCCATTTTGTAGTAAGCCATGAGGGTTAACTTTTTATTTACCTTTATCAAAATGTTTAAAAAATCTGGATAACAGTATTTAATAAGTAATTTAATTGAAAATTCGACCAACTTACGTTAATAACCTAAACATAAAAACAACAAAGTTATTGAGAATAGTAGTCCATTGTAATTTCCATAGTTGAAGACAAAAAAGGTAACTTTGTCGCAAATTACTTAGTTAATTTACATACCGTTAATAACATATATATATACATACAACAAACAACATATGAAGCACGGCTGTGCCAAGTTACTTCTACACAAACTTGAAACGAGATGCTCATACAATATTATCCAGTTCAAAGCCATGCTGTCCACATAAATAAATGTACGAATAGTCAGTCCAAATGAAATAACCTTTAAACTTGAACCAGTAAATGTTGACCGACCATTCTTCCAATAATTTACTAACTGGGATGTAAGATAACAATGACCACAACGGAATAACCAATGAATAAAATTGTGCATACTCCTATCTATCACGTATCCTCTTCCGCTTCAACGTAATACCAGTGTTTTTTCTGTATGGAGACGAGAAGTTGGCGAACCATTGTGACTAAAAAAAATTCCTAATGCCACGCCATTAATTCTATCGCACCTTACGTAGGCGTTTGTAAAAATAGATAATTTCAAAGCAATTTCCATTCATGTGTCTTCTGAATTTTTAAGTGACATACTATGTCAACCGACAGTTAGGACACCTGGCAATACGCATTGGCAGAAAATAGTGACCAATGTCTTTTTCAAGTATCAAATCTTAGTCCATAAGTTGCCATTTTGCACAGACATGTGGGGAATATGTTAACATCATTGTATTTAACCTATCTATCGCCGCCATCGATTCAGCAGGTCGCTTATACTCATACTTAACAAGTATTTTTTAACAATATTTTAAAAAATACTTGTTAAGTATGGGTATAACTCGCACTACAAGTGTTCTATACAAACTTAGACCTATTTAAACATTTCAGTTTACATAGTATTTCGATTAAAATATTTATAAATATTTTATTATTTCTCACTATTCACAATTAAATGAAACTACGTAATGTAATATTATTTCTACTTTCTTTCATTTCTTTACGACGACCTAGGTTTCGTTGTATTACAACATCTTCAGGTAGGCAGCAAAGATGTTGTAATACAACGAAGCCTAGGTCGTGGTAAAGAACGTAAAGAAAGTAGAAATAATACTACATCACGTAGTTTCATTTAATTGGTAATAATGAATTTCTACCAAATTAACGCCAAATATGTTCAATATTTTACACCATGTAATTATGAAGTAAATCGCTTAGTATATATCTCACGGACATAACAAAGATACATTTTAAAATACAATGTTATTTTTGTAGTTAATTTAAGTCATTTGTATGCGGTTTCAATGAACTTTTTAAAAATCCAACTATATAAGACGGTCGACTAGTACTCGTAAACTAGTAGCTTAGCTGTGATAATTTTCCTTTTAAATTTGTCTTATATGCTAGTATTGTGAATACTTTTAAGATACTCAAAAACAGCGACTTAACCTATAGGAAGTGCGTACACGTAACTCTGTAACTCTGACAACTTATTAAAGGTATCCCTGTATCGAAAAAGTGTTCATGATATATTCCCAAGACTTTTGAAAGAACTCTTCAATGATACCCTATATAATGGGGTATGCGAATATAAAAAAATCCTAAAAATTATTTTTAGTTTTAATTTTATAACTTTGTAGGCGTCATAATTATACGATAGAAAATTCCAGCTTTACAGCACTAATAGTCTGAATAAAACGGCTGTGACATACAAGCAGACTGGCTGAACTAAAAGGGTCCCTACTTTGGCTACGCAACCCTAAAAACGCATGTTTAAAAACACTACTAACTCATAATTTTTAATCACAGTTAACTATGTTAGCATACAATTACGTCAACTTGAACGTTCATCGTATTTTGCCGTCAAGATGGTTAACTTTATTTTATACAATAAAAACTACATTCTATCCAAGCCTGTCTAAGCGGTGTTTGATGACCGGTTGCGGTATTTTTAGCTTTACGTCACAAACATTATTATAAGACAATTAGCATTTAAAATTTTTCTATTTATTTTCACATGCAGACGCGGAAATACCACCTGCATTTCGGTACGACTGAGGTTAGAAGATAATTAATCGTATATCGAGTAAGGAAATTTCAGGATTTGGATGTAATTCACTTTTATTAGGTGTGATCCGTTTCAATTTAGGCAGTCAAAAAAACTTACCTTCATAGCCTCCACATTATCCCAGAAAAACTTTTAATAATTTAGAATGAGTTAAGTAGTTCTATTAAAGGAATGTAACCCAAGCATACAGAAAATGCGGCTAATATTGTACGTCTAAATGAAGTGACGGAAATATCCTTAACATATGGAAAAATGTTCAATTGTCAATAATACATTTTAAAGTGAAAAGCGGAAGTTCTTCTTTTCAGGAACTGTAAAGCTGTATGATACTAATCAACTGTAAAAAATATTTTTTTTTGGGATTGAGGAAATAAAATGGTATTGAAAATAAAGAAGGCGACTATAGCAAGAGGAATTGGATACATATTTCCAAACTGATGATGCCATTTTAATCACAAAAATGTTATATTTTTGAAATAAAAAAAAACTAAACCAAAACCTTGGACTGTTTCATAGATTCCGATTGAATGTCTATTCATTGAAAAATTTTGCCGAAAATCCCACGTGAGCAATGGTGCTCGTGATGCCATCCTTGGAGGCCCATATGTTGGGCTCAGAATTTTTTAGGACAAAACTAAGAAAAACAGGTATAATATTCTTTTGCTTTGTATTTTAACATATATGAAATTTAATAACATCTGAGACTATGAAGATAAACCCCCTGTCTAAATTGAGATGGTTTGAACAAAAAATTGTATACATACATACGGATTTTGTACATACATAAAAGCTGTTTATATACATTAAAAAATAAACATCTAAATATTTAAGCATATACATATATTTGTATATACATATACAAACACGTAAATAGATTTATGTGCATACGAATATAATATTTGGTGTAAGTATATGGAACGGGATATTAGAGGGTAGTTACATAAGATATGACTTTTTGAGACAACATTTGTATGTTAATGGAGCACGTTTACTCCAGAGACGAATTTTTTCCAGAACTTAGCAGCAAATAGCCTAAATGAGTACTCATAATAATATTATACGATATTATGTTTGGGAATAAGAAGTGTGAAAAGGTTATCAGCGAATAATCTGAAGCTACTAGAACAAATGACCGTCAATTTGGAGCAGATATGATGGACGGTTGGTATTGTTTAACATTTTTAAAGTGGTAATAACTTTGTAGTACAGTGAAGACTATTTAAATTTATTTAGATAATCACCCATAGAATTGAAATAGCACATACCTTCGTAATCCAGTTAAGGCAGTGGAAGTGCTTGAAGTATTTTGGTTTCGTCAAACTTAGAAATCGCTTTAGCGTGTACGTCTGCTAAGATTTTGTTCTATCATCAGAGCCAAGTCTTTAAACATTGAAGACTAAGGAGTCATAATGCTATTTAAAGACTATTGTAACCAGTTTAACGTTAAAATTTTAGCAATGTAGCTGAAAATTGTACTGAGATTGATTAATGAACCCATTTTCTAAGGCAATTGACTGATCAACTGGATATCCGGGTGGCCAGATGGCAATTGAAATAGTATATGGATCTGGCTGTGTGTAAATTTACTTTAAGTAAATTTTAAAGGACCGAAACTTAGCATACTAGGAAGAAAATACGTAAGAAGTCAAAAAAAGTTACATTATACAAGAATATATGACACAGAATATGTGAAATATGTACAAATAAATGCAAAATATTTAAATACGACAAGTTACCCACATGCCACGATTCCGAAGAAAGTTGAATGCTACAAGCAGATGAGAGAAATGACATGATAATTATCACTATGTTGTTAAATATTTACGTTCAATAACTTTTTTGTGAATTTTTACAAAATAAACATTTAGCTTCAACAAAACAAGGTCACGATTGGCATTGTCCCACTAAAACACATACAATCACTCAATAAACATTTGTAGGTCATTTTCGAGTGTGAAATATTATGAATCCTTTTTTAGGGTTCCGCACCTCAAAACGAACCCTTATAGGATCATTTTGTTGTCCGTCTCTCTGTCTCTCAGTCAAGATCCTTTTTCTCGAGAAACCAAAAAAAAGGTAACAAGTTAAAATTAATATCAAATACTTAAGTCTACGGTCCCTTAGAGGTGTATTCTAGCTTCTAAATTAACACAATAAAAAAATATGGCAATTCATGCAGCATATTTTGGTATTCGCAAATTAATAAAAACCTATAGGGTAATTTCCCTTGACCTAGAATAATGAAATTTGGCAACAAGCAAGGCCGAAAATCGTTAATTTGGAGTAATATCACATAAATTGCTTTTTTTTAAATATACGCCTGTGAAAGAAATAGTAAGCATTCCATTTTCGTCCTAAAAATGTAAATTTTGTAAATATATAGTTTAATAAGAATATCATGTACCATTAAATGTTTATAAATGCTTAAATGTGTACGGATCTCATGCAGTGCGAGTTCAACTCGTGCCTGACATGATTTTTTTTAATTCCACAGTAAAATGGTGAAAAACGGAAACCTTATAATTTCGCCCCATGCCTGTCTGTTTATCCGCATGTCATAGCACAATAACGCTTCCAATTTTAAGTTCGATCGTAACGAAAGTTTTCAGAAAAACGTAATTAGGCAAGTATATAAAAGAAATATAATTTTTTATTTATTTTCATGGATTTCCCCGTATATGAAACTTTGGTGTGGAATATGTTTTACGGGGACCGCTCGAATGGGGTGTCACAGAAAACCTTTTCAAATACAATTCAACATGTTCTAAAGAGTAAAATAGTGAACCGTAACTTTAACCTAACTGCGCTTAATAAGGAAAACTATTTGGATTAACTTGCATTAATAAATTAAAGAAATATAAGACAGTTATTTCTCTTGCTACTGTGAAGTATACACCAGGCAATATATTTACATGTTGCAAAATGATATTAACTAATATCGCTTGTGGTTCGAAATTCGACCAAGTGTGTCGTAAAATAACGAAATTCGACTTGTTTTTCGTATAATTGCAATTTATTTGTATACAAATATTTAATTCTTACATTGGCGCTATAAGGGAATGAGTGGGAAAGGTAAAGAGGAAGCATCAGGTAATTAATGACCAAAATTTAGCAAACGTAAAACCTTAAAAATAAATAATTCAACTGTTAAACGATAGAATATTACAAATAAATAAATATAAAGAAAGAAATGGAAACAACGCTATGTATTTGTTTGCGTAACTTTTTCTGTAATATTCTCCCTTGCAGGGAAGGCAAAGGAATCTATGTCCATACAGCTATGCACGTCTTCAAAATTGGTTAATGTGTTTTATATGGGGAAATTATGTGTGTGCTCCCTTTATTTTACCTACTGGCACATACACACATGATTTTTTGTGCCAATCTATGGCAAAATACTGTAACTTCCAAAGTGATGTAACTTTTAACCCTCCTCCTTTCACAGTTTTCCATTTAAAAACGTACGATACTTTTCGATGTTCACGTATTAATTAATATACAGTTTGTAAATTAACTAAAGGACGCTATTTCAACCTGGAATAGTGCATCATGGGTAGATTGCAATGCACCTATTTTTTTTTTTAAATCACACCACTTTTTTCAGAAATTTGGAAATTGTTGAAGCATTTCCATGTTTATGACTTATGACAAGTGGGGTTCTTTTGTTAATTTACATACAGTATAGACATGTGGGCCTGGCACCCTGGTGTAAGTGTGGGTTATACTCATACTTAACAGCTTTAGACAATCCAAAGATCAAATTATAACCATCTATTTTACAAAATTCCAAGTGTATATTTCGTCTGAAATTATACGTAAACGTGTCGTTCTTTGTTCTTAATTTTCTACGTACTGTTTCAATATAGATATAGTTTGTATTTGTCACGAACAGAATACTCTACATTTCGACTGAGTAATACTGGTAAGATTCTAAAAATACACATGAAGAGTCTTCTGGGTTATAATCGATTTTCAATCCAGTTTCTGTTGGATTATTATTGAATGAAATTACTACACTCTGTGGTATAGATACAGAACTTATATTACTCTTTGTACTTAGTCTTACAAAGACCCATAAAATGTCCTTAACGAATACAAGCATGCACCGCAAAACAAGTGCTTATTGTTATTGTACATTGGGAATGTTGCTCAATGGCAGATATAGTAAATTGTAAAGAGCGTGATCGATTGATCGATCGTTTCTCGATAATCAGTTGTCACGATAACGGATTTATATCCGTAGCTACTTGGCTGTTATATTTTCTAGTATGAACTAGAAATGTACATTCTATCACAAAGTCATTGTTGGTGGAGCGTTAAATAATTTTGTATATCTATCTACATACACCAGGACAGGACAAACAAAATTGACTAAAGAAAATAAATATACCGTAGACGAAACGAACGGTCAGAGTATTTTGCTTGAAAGTTGAATTGAGTTTGAAAAGACTTTCCAACCTCAACTTAATAAAGAGGAACATGGACAAAAAGAACTTATAAGTCCGACAATTCTTAAGATAATCAATATTAATTATATCAACTATAAAATAATTAATATCGTCAAATTCAAATGATTCGAGAGCAGAAGTGGAGACGAAACGATTAAAAACTTAAAGTTAAGTAAGTTGGCGGCGCGTCCCCTCCGCCGCGCGCGATGCGTCACAGTCCTCGCTTAATGTATTATTTGATCCTTTAACTACCTAACCTAATCTAACTCAAGACTATGGAAAAAGTGTGGCTATGATGGAGACACGGTCGTGTGTTTTACGTGAATACGCGTACGTTAACGGGTAATATTTTATACGCTCCCGGCACCGCTTCGTTCTATCATATGATTTTACATGGATACCACTGAATTGCTCTTCAGAAGCTCTTTCCAACCGTATAAGATTTCTATATATTGATTTGTTTTTTTTACGACTATAGGCCGACATTGTATCAAGTTTTCAAAATTTTTAACATAAACACCATAATCATTCCACATTAATGTTTTATACACGCAGATGACAAATCTTGACGAGAGCTGTGTTTGAAACTCAAACGAGTATCGTAGCTACTCCGAGTCAAAATTTACACTAAACAGAAATTAGGTGACGCGGCGAAACAATCTCAAAATGGCGGCGCGTCCCCCTCCGCCACGCGCGATACGTCACTGTCCCCGCTCAACGTATTCTTAGATCCTTAAACTATCGAGTGGTATAGTAAATTTTGGATGTAGATGGCAGTTACGTAGCTACAATTCCAAACTGTATCCCCCGATTTTTTTATCATCAAGTTTTCTGAATCGCCCCCCAAGTATATAATCACTTGATTAGTGTGAACCCTGAAAATATTACATCATCGTCACAAATATTATTATTTTGTGTTGTAACACGAATATTCGTGTGGACGTGACTTTTGTTTATTTTGGCTGTATTATCATTTGGAATGTGTTATTACGGCAATGGCTAAATAATTTAAACAGCCAACGCCAGATATCGAAACAACGGATTTTATTAGACGTATTGTTTACCAATTTATCTAAACCTGCTCCGAATAATAAAACCGAATACGTTATCAGCCGCGAACCCATGATTATACAAGCTAATAATCTTTGACCTAATTTTTTTATGAGCCTCACAGCACGCGCACCTCGAATTGTTCACTTTACGTGGTTCGTTGTCATAGATAGGCTTTACTATATTATGACGTCAGTGGCAAGTATCACGTATGGTACAACACTATCAGTAGGGCAGCAAGTATTATATTCAAATGATTATCTCACTGTAGGCTACTTGTAAGTCCATAACAAATGAGTGTGCACACGTTCAAGTGATACTGGCATTGAATTCTACCCAGAGGAGAAAAATGTTTTGCAAAATCACTTTGTGGAGTCTCGTGAATCTTGTATGTCATAATTAATAAGTGAGTATTAAAGGTTTTGCAATATTTTTATTTTCTAAAAAAATATTTTGTTCTGATCGTAAATAAAATATAATTATAATTAACCCGAAACTATAATAAAGAGACTAAATGGTCTAATGATATATATGATATTATGTACTGCGACAGAAGACCCTCGAAAAATGTTAAATATTAATAAAAGTCATAAACGACAATTTACTAATATTTAATTATAAAATAGACAAAATTATTTATTAATATAAATGTAACTTTATTGAAATAAAACCTGTGAAGTACGAATAGAACTCGTACTACGAGGGTTCGGTATATATTTAGGAACATAAACATTTAATTAATTTTTCACAACGTAACGATATTGCCTACTATATCTTTCACAGGCGTAAAAACAAACTAATTATAAAAATGTAGAATTGTAGAATGCCGAATTTCAAGATTGTAGGTGATGATCAGTAAGTAGGACTATTGTATGAATAAAAAATACACCTGTAAACGATCATTTTTTTGTTTTATAAACCAACAAACTTAAAATGTAAAGCTTTTTATAGTAATATAAGGCTATAGGTCTCGGTGTACAATATTAATTTCAACTTAATATCTGAAGTCATTTCTGAGAACAGAGTTTTGACAGACAGGCAGACCGACGAACGGAGGGACAACCAAGTGATCCTATAAGATTTCTGTTCTTTTCATTTTGAAGAAGGGAACTCTAAAAACATAACTTTTATACGAAAAAAACTTTTCTTAAAAAGCAAATGTTAACAAATTATTCTAGTATAAAATAAAATTGGTTTCAAACGTCAAAATTATTGTTCGAAAATTAAAATACAAAATTGCATCCCTATTTAAAGTATTAGTGCGAAATTCTCGAAAAAACATATTCATCATTTACACGTAAACGCGTTACGTCGATATTTTCTGCTATCTAATCTATGCTAAGATTTATGAGAGAAAATTTAAACGTCTAAGGATGCCCGCAATAAGCTAGTTCGGAAAAATCATAAAGATAGCAGCACTAAATGTAATTGCAATTTTTTCTCTAAAATTGAAATTTTGGAAAAAATTATTATTGATGGCAAATCTGGACATTCGTTAAATGTTATATATAATATAATCATTTTAATTAGATTAGATATTCAATAGACTATAAATTCTACTAATATACCAACGTATGCAGCACGGAATACAATTGCAATTTTTTCTCTAAAATTGAAATTTTGGCAAAAATTATTATTAATGGCAAATCTAGACGTTATATTAAATGTTATATATAACATAGTAATTTTAAGAAGATTAGGTATTTAGTACATTCTTTACAAATACTACCTAAAAATATACAAATGTCTGCACAGTGTAAGGACTTTCTTCGTTCGTCTTAATTATGAATATAATTGTATCCAATACAATAAAATGTTGCATGTTATTTTAGACAAACGTATTCTGTTAGATTCATAAAATAGAAAAAAACGCCAAAATACTTTATTTGCATAGGTACATTTATTAATTTATCTGGTTTTCATTTTTCATCTATTGCTAGAAGTTGGCCGCTCTTAGAACAATAAGCTAAAAGACTATAAAATAGTGAAACCTATACCTATGCGTATGATATTCTTTTATTAATATATAATACTAAAATAAATAATATGTTTTCTCAAGTAATTATTTAATTTAAAAAATTTGTAGCCCTATATATCTCCATAAGACTACAAATCCTGCTCCATCATTTTAAAATTGCAAGTCAGATTGATAAAATCCAGAGGAACATATATAACATGCTCTTGTTCCTTGTAAAAGACATTCATTTTGAATATTTGTTTCACATGCCGTGTCATCATGTTCCACCATATACCATTATAGACCTTTACTCTACGTTTTCAGACTTACACGACAATGAGGCATAAAAATAAAGTGACTTAATAGAATATCGCGAAAAGAGAAGAAATCAAAAAAGCTGAACGTAAAATACAATTTATTGTCACCTACGCATATTCAACGCTCGGTTCAAGGTGTAAAAGCCTTCGAACTGAATATCTAAAAACAAGTGTAAACGATTGGAAAAGATTAAGAACAGATCACAAGAAAAATGTTTGCGGAGGGCAAAAGATAAACTAAGACTCACAATACAAAATTGCAACAATAATTATAGTTGCAATTTTGCATTGCAACTATAGTTATAGTTGCAATTTTGTATTATAACAACAAACCGCTGTAGATTAAATAGTGATCACATTTCAACTTATGTATTCTAGAAAACATCGTGTCATGCAAAACAGATTCATTCTCAGTCGACATCAGAATTCAACACGTGACTTGAGCCGTGACTGACTTAGAGGTGACACTCGCGAACCGGATTAGAAGAACTAAAAATATCATATCTGGAGATTAGATCAATCAGTATTCACAGCAGATATCGTTCGGCAATCGTTATACGATAAATTTAGCATTTACGATGATATCTTCCGATATCGCAGCCGTCTAAATATACGGATACCATTTTTAGTTTCATTTTAAAATAAAGATGAAAACGAGTGTGTTCTCTCTGGGTAGAATAATTTCCCAATGTGCCAAATCTGAAAGGTGATTTAAAAAAAGGAAAAAAAATTATTCGACAAGATAACATAATCAAAACAAACATTGCGTGTGCTTTAGTGTGAGAGAGTAACTGGATTTTTTTAAATCAGTACCCCAGTAATGCAAGTACGAAATAAGAATTTGTTAATTTTCATTGAGTCTCGACATACATGAGTATAATATATTCTTTATCGGCAATGGGACGCGCGGCGCGCGTATCAGATGAACCTTTAGGTCTGCAGTTCAATTCCAATATCGATCATCAATTTTACAAAGATCTAAAATATAATAAAACTGTAACTTTGCACGTCTGTACATTGAAAATATTTACAACAAAAAAATAAGTAGGAAATGAAGGAATAGAATTCATTATAACCATTTTTGAAATTTTTGTTTGTGTTTGTGCACGTATTAACGTAAAAACTATTGGGACATTAGTCCAATGGAGTTAGAAAAAAATGGTTAAACTGAAGTAACATTTTATTTTATCGCAATAGGTTCACTGAATCGGAATATATACGAATGTAATGTTTTCAAAAATTTATTTACGTTGTATGAATACAACGACGACAACAAAATTCCTAGGTACTCGACACGTAATAATTAAACAAATGTGCAGTCTACCTATGCATATTAATAGATGTCGCTACGTGTAACTTAAACTACGAAATTAAGTTCTCCACCCGAACACATATTGGTGAAACGGACATGGCCCGGACGTACATGTCACAAAAATATTGCTTTTTGGAATTATTATCTGTTTAGTTTTTCGCGCATCACACATAATCAGCTAAAGGAATTTTCATATGGTTCTAATGGAATTTTCATATAAACGACGACTATTTATGTATAATTATAATTATAAATCTAGCTAGAACAGTATTATAATGAATATATGTATACAGTAGTATGATGAACGACACTTTGTACTTTCTTCTTTGCACACCCTTTTTATGGTTCCGTACCTCAAGATGCGAAAAAGGACCCTTATACGATCACTTCGTTTTCCGTCTATCAAGACCCTTTTTCTCAGGAACGCAGGGAGGTATCAATTTGAAATTAATATGAAATATTTAGGGCACGGTCCCTTGGAACTCTAAAAATTCGAGCTTCTAAGTCAACACAACCAAGAAGAACCCTAAAAATACGGCCAATTATACCACATATGTTGACACTCGCAAATAAATCAAAACCTATAGGGTACTTCATGTTGACCTAGAATCATGGAATTTGGCAAGAAGGAAGATGTCACAGCACAAGGAAAGGAAAAAATCCGAAAATCGTTAATTTGTGGTTATATCACATAATAAAAGGATATCTTTAAATATGGCCTGTGAAAGATATAGTAGACAATATATTTTCGTTCTAAAAAATTACAATTTTGTAAATAGTTTAATAGGAATATTATGTACCCTTAAATGTTTATGAATGCCCAAATTTGTACGAAACCCATTTGGCTTGACAGGTTTTATCAGTGGCCCCGAGTTTTAAGGCTTCAAGACATATACGTACGTATATTTGATATAGTCAAACCATCTCAACATTACTATCTTATTAGCGAACACTATATATAAATAGAACAACAAGGCTTAAGTCAATATAGGTGTACGCGAAAAATGCACGCAAACTCTCACTTAGACAGCGTAGGAGGCCATGATTAATCGCCAGAATGTTCTGTGTTGACCTACTGTCTGGCTTCCTTTACTGACACACTTAAGACACTTAAATACGCCGAACGAACGGACTTGCTTCCTACATTACTTGTCGGCGGAAGTAAATGGATAATGTATTTAGTAAAAGTACTTTAAACCTTGCTATTTTTATGTACAAAAGAAGCTTTTAAATAAACAAACTTTTTGGTTAAAAAATGAATACAAATTGAGGGCTCGCTTTTCAAACCTAATTCAATGAATGTGTGAATGTGCAAAACAACACGAAAATTAATTTATGTTAATGCGAAACTTTGCATTAGTTTCGCTATATTATCTATTTTTATATTAATTTTTTTTTTGAAAATTGAAAGCAATGATGAGGTTCAGAATGGATATCGGTCATCCTTCAATTTCGATTATCTTCCTTTTCATACGTCGTTTGTTTAACAAATCACAAGTTACAGGAAGATGTATATTCTTTATCCACAAAGCTTTCTGGTGAGCTTAAAAGATAAAAACTAAAAAAATTCAGCTCTTGAAAGACGATGTTATAGATGGTGATTCGAGATATATAAAATGAATGTAATTTCTAACATTCCAACTCTACAAAATAAGGAAACTGCGCAATATTTTAAAGCCAGCGCTCAACATATAATTAAATTTAAAACTAAGTAACTTGTATTGTCTTCGAGCTGATTTCATTTTCGTATAATTCAATTTAAAAACAATTTTAATTACGCTAAACCCGCGGAGTAACATCTTGTTCAGTCAATCCTTTCCTATAGCAATCTTGGGTCTCTGAAGGTTTTAGTAAAATAAAAAATCATAAAACTAGTATGTCTAAACCTGACTTGAGATAAGTAAAGACTTGGACATAGCTGGTATATGAACATAATTTAATTTATATGTATGTATGTGTGTGTATGTGCGCGTGCGTGCGTGCGTTTGTACGTGCGCGCGTTTGTACGTACGTACATGCGTGCATGTGTGTGTACTTAAAAAGTTTTTAAGACATGTTTTTGATACAAAAAAATGTATGAGATATGTATGTACAACCAAAAAAAACAAGCGAAGCAAGCAGGTATTTGCTGCTATTAGTGTATATAAATTTGACACTCCAATGTATGAATATAGTATGATAGGATGGAAGAATAGACATGGGACAATGGAATAGAACAAAAACATAAAGTACAAAAAAAATTTAGGCCTAAAAACAAGATGTAACCTAACGTGTTTCCGCATAAACATTAATAAACCAGTTTTGGAACGTGGGACCCCTATAAACCTACCTCGCTTTTAAATTGTTTCTGTAAAAATATACAATTTCTTCTTCGGCCGATTTAACCCCAGCGGAATTGAATAGCCATATCTGACAGACAGTGTCGAATTTCCTAAAAATAACCTTAAAGATAGTATCAGGGTGAAATTCAGTGCAAAAATGGTTGAAACTTAACAGAAATGACAGCTATTCAAAAAAGCGTTATTTTGCTTGACTTATCAGCCATATATAACTGACATATTTATTCGAAGATTACGTAAAATCATTAGGATGAACACGAGTCTATTTTTCCTGTGTTTTATGCGTGTGAGTGCAATAAAAAAATACATTATCTCGATCTGACAACTGGGTACGCTACACCGATTTCGTCATAGCACTCAAAAGTTTTAAACGTAACAAACGGTCACATATTTCGCAAACGCAAGCGAGTTTCGAAACATCCTGTTGTTTGAGTTATGTTTATCAATGAGGTAAAGAGTGGTCTATTTATGTATATGAACTATCGATTTCCGCTCTACGATAGGCTCGTTCGCGTTACTACTACGCATTAAGTTTATCGAGCGGCAAAAAGCTACGCTCCGAGCTACGCTGCTCACGTCGTCGCTCATTTCTGCGACGAATTAGTAACGCGATTTTGTGACACCGTTTTTACGTCGCTCGGAAGGTCAACGTCCCATTGACCGCTCTACGTATCACGATAGATCAGTTTGTACAATATGAAAATATTATAGATATTTTTAAAATGAAATAATGGCAAACATTTATTTAAGCATTACAATAAGTAAATAACTATGTCATTCGCATTGTAGTCCGACTACGTAAATATGTTTTCTCAGATATCCGACAACATAGTTTTATTTATCAAGAAAACAAAATGTATAATGTAAGAGAATATATTATTGTGTTCAATAGATAGGGCACATGAAGAGAAAATAAAAATGCTTGAAAAATATTATATAAAAATAAATACTAAAAACTAACAATGTAATCCGTAGTTAAATATTTTTACAGTGCACCGTTTTGAATTGCACTAGTTATTAATTATATTTTTGATGATCGATTTTGATTAATCGGTTTTACTACCATAGGCTTTATTACTTTAAAAACTTACCAACGTACAAATACACAAAAAATTAATGTATTCCTTTTTAAAATTACCGCGATGAAATCAAATACATCGCGTATACATTTCGCAAAAAATTGTGTATTTTAAATATTTTTGCATAAAATAAATTGCGGAAACGGCAAATAAGCTAGAGAATAGTACGCAATTGCGACTAAAATGGAAATAGAAAAAAAATTACAGAGACGGCAAATAAGCTAGACAATAGAACACAATTGCGACTAAAATGCAAAAAAGAAAAACAAAAAATCACAGAGACGGCAAATAAGCTAGAGAACAGAACGCAATTGCGACTAAAATTATAAAGTCGGCATAAAATCTATAAAGCATTTTTGAATCAAATCAATTACGGAGACTAAATAAGCTAGAAGAAAGTGCAATGAGTTTTTGAAAATAATAAAGAAAATACAGCGATTTAGTGTAGAATTATATAACTACGCATGCAAGAAATAGAAATCGCTAGCAATTAATTAAATAATAATATGTTAATTAATTAAGTACCTACATAATAGTAGAGTTAAATTAACGATCTTGACGATTTCTATCGTGAACGTCGACCAAGCCTCTATGGTATCTTATAATAAGCTATAACTACAAAGTTCCATTTAAATTCGTCCAGGGTTTTCTGCGTGAAGCGTTCAGAAACACAAGCTTGTTACCGTTTTGGAGAGTGTCCCGACTCCGAGCAGCGAAGTAATTAATGCAAAACACGGGTAAATTTATATTCAACTTCTACTGTTAGATGAGTTTATGTTTTGAACGTTAAATTATAAAAGTTTATTCTTAAATTTTTCTTCTATTGTTTTATGAGACACACAGGAGGAAAACGGTTTGTTAAAGTGACTTCTGAAAACTGTATTAAATTCTTATTACTTACTTAAATTGTCAAATTCCTCCGACGAAAAAGGCTAACCGACAAACAGACAGACGCCAAGTTGATTCAATAGAACTCCGTTTCTCCATTTTTGTTATGGAGAATCATAAAGTTGAGATTCCAACCAGAGCTTCTTTAACCTTCTAGGATTTCGTCTCATACAGATTTATAATATATAGGATATTACAATACCGATTACGAGTTAATTACTACCACGCATAAACGAATGTCGATATGAAGTGTCGATTTTCAATATTTAATTTAGAGGTCTTTTGGGATCAGAACAGACGTGGCTGAGAATCGTCTGATAATTAAGTAGATCAAGTAAATTGTAAGATAGGTTTTAGGTTTCCATTTTATCCATATGTATATATATAATTAACTGATGGATGGATGTATATTATATATATATATATATATATATATATATATATATATATATATATATATATTATGTGTGTATATATATATATATATATATATATATATATGTATATATGTATATATATATATATATATATATATATATATATATATATATATATATACCTATATATTGATAAAACCCAATTAAAAGGAAATTAAATATTCCATACGCATATTGTACCCACTAGTCACGTCTCCATAAAATTTTGGTAGGTTTTTATTATCGTTATTTGTAGGAGAATAGGTATTGATAAATAATTTTTACATTTTTTCGAAAAATTTTTTTAAACCAAATTTTAAAAATAAAATTAAACCTCACATTTGTTATTATTGATTTTCCAGATTTTCATTTAACATCCAATAGCTTAAAAACTAAATATAATTCATCTCTTGTCCAACCTCTCATAATTATTTCTAAAATCAGTAATAAAATTTTGTGTTTTAAATATCAACATTTTATATTAACTCTATAGTTGTAACTTACGTGAATTTTACTCCCAAAGCCAAAAGAAAATATATAATTTTCAAATCGAATGCTAAATTGCTGGGCATTCAAAAGTGCTTATTTTACCTCCTAGCTACCAATAAAGTACACATATATTTATTGTAAAAGGTTTTTGACGTAAATCACTTTCGGATTTGTTGATGTAATTTTTTAAACAATTATTATTTACAATGTCTAAATTAACAAAGAGCCAAATATAATCTATATATAACTTGCATTTACCACAGTTTGCATAATTAACTGCAATGCACAACAACTTACTTAACTACCGGGAATCTAACATATTGTTTTAATAATTTCACCTCAATTTTGACTATGCATATTTAAAAATCAGCGTGTAGAATCCAAAAAAAAATTGAGTATATCGGTAATTGTATTTCAATGAAGGTTACAAGAGACACATACCAGAATTGCGGGGTTTGACGTGCTGCCATCTCTGGTGCGTAGCAAGTAGCCTTGATTAAATATAGCATTACGATAAATTGAAATCGACGTAGAAAATTAATATATGCTGTTAATCTCATTTACCGAAATTAAAAATTTAAATTAACATGTGGTTTCTTTATACACTCCTGTACCTAATGACGCAAAACGCAACTGAATTAATATGTAATTTTTTTTTCAATTTATTCTTTTCGGAAGATTTTTTAAACAATATCCGTCTATTGAAACAAAGTAGGTTAGCTGCCAGTTACTCTTTTGTCATGTTTATCACTTTTGGAAAACGTATTCAAATTCGGTATTTTAATAACGTTCTGCTTTTTACATAATGAATATTTAACGATTATTAATTTTCAGACATAATTTAAGCAAAAAGTTTAATTTGCGGCGTTTGTATAGGAAAATCAATGTATTATGCTCATGATCTTTACGATATAGCAACAAAATTATAATTAGCATCTTCCGAATAAAATGACTGACTCAACAATCTGCGTATTCTGTAAATAATTGGTACGGGAAGCGGTCAGTATGACAGAACAAGATATGTACTTCCATGTTTACTATTTTATAATATACAGTTTTTATTACATTAACTCAATTTCCCATTCTGTGGATTAATGAATGATTTATATTATCAAATTATCCACTTAAAAGACATGCTATTAATCGATAGTGAAAGTACCTAGTAAGTCAAAGGACCGCCACAATAGAATATTAATTTATTAATCTTTAGATTTTGAAGATAAATTCCTATTTTGTTCAGTTATCTCTGTTCATGTGAAATATATACGTAAACGTAATGTGAAATATATCTATATGAATAATTTACGTAATCGAATGATCTACTAAGGAGACATGCCGACAATCGATTATGAAAATACCTAGTAATCAAAGGATCGACATAATATAATGATTATTAGTTACTAATCGGTTGATTATGAAGATAAGCCCATTAACTTAGTTTCCCATTTTTTTTGAGTTACCTATGTTTCATTTGCAATGTGAAATATATCTACATGAATAATTTACGTAATCGAATGATCTACTAAGGAGACATGCCGACAATCGATTATGAAAATACCTAGTAATCAAAGGATCGACATAATATAATGATTATTAGTTACTAATCGGTTGATTATGAAGATAAGCCCATTAACTTAGTTTCCCATTTTTTTTGAGTTACCTATGTTTCATTTGCAATGTGAAATATATCTGACGGCGGCGATTTGAATGATTTACATAATCGAACGATCTACTAAAAAGAAATGCTGAGCATCGATTATAAAAGTTCCTAGTAGTCAATGGATCGCAATAATATAATGATCATTAATTAAACTTTTATTATGAAGATAAACACATTATTAATTCAGTTTCGCATTTTGTTGATTTAAATCTGTTTTATTTTGAATGTGCAATATATCTTCCAGCGGACGATACGAATAACTTACTTAATCGAAAGACGTACTAATGAGATATGCTGATAAGCGATTATTAAAGTACCTAGTAGTCAAAGAATTACCATAATCTTACTAATCACTTTATTGCCCGATCATATTCTGTCTCCTTTAACGTAATTTGAGCTTTAAAAAGCAACTAGGAAGTTTATATTTCATCTAATTGTACGTCATATTCATGTGATCCCACGCCAAAATCTAATAAGTGCCGGTCTTGCTATATGGATAAGAATGTGCTTGTTACTCAAAATAGGTCTTAGCAAGCACGAGGTATTCCAAATGTGATGTCTACGACAGATCGTAGACATCTTACTCCGAGACCGCATCCATCATCAACGACACCCTCTGATCACGATGCCAAATCCGTTGCCAAAAACGATGCCTTAGGTACTTTGAACATATGTACTGAATGGAGGAATCTAGAATACCTCACCATATTTTCTGGAAAATCTGCGGATCGATAGGAATATAAAAACATCGTTCAAAAAATTCGAAATCCAACGACAGAGCAGCGAACTGACTTTAGGGTAGGCCTCAACCAGATGACGGCTAGGGATCAAGGGAGAAGCCGATTAAGGTGTTGTTTTTGGATTTGTGGAACGTATGACAGGGACAGATTACGTGATCAAAATGTTGAAAATAACAATAATATATTCGTTGTGATTTGGAGACATAAATGCTCGAACCGGTGGGATCGCTGACACCATCTCACGTAAGCTGCATCTCATGTAAAATGTTTATATATTATAGATATGTTATTCTAATTTTTAGATTATATAAACATCACATAATTTCAATTTATGCACAATTTCTAATATTTTTCCCTTCGGGTTAAACTTGAGAAAAAAAAAAAAAAAAAAATATATATATATATATATATATATATATATATATATATATGTGTGTGTGTGTATATATATATATATATATATATATATATATATATATAAATTTATACATATCTAAAATCTTGTTTAGAAATTAATGTAATCGAATTGCAGCTTTTGAAGAGCTCAAGCTCTTCAAAAGCTGCAATTCGATTATATTAATGATTTTGGCGCCCAGTATATCACGCAGAATGAATAATATAGCTAAGTTAGCTACAATTCATATTAAGTCCTATATTAGATTGTCTAATCGTCTATATACCAGCCGTTCGTTGAACGGGGCTGGACTGGTGTTATGGTTGGCTATTAGAGATTTCTCCCGTACCAATAAGTCCTCCATATGTATCAATTAGATATATTAAATATAAATAAATAAATATATATATATATATATATATATATATATATATATATATATATGGATTAATATAGTTATCTATGACGTCAGCCTTGTCTATGCTTTTCTTATATTATCAATTAAATTGAAGGCAGTAGACAATATAAATATTTAAAAATATTATCTATGCACAAAGTCGACGTTTTACTGCATTCACTTCACACGACGTGTGCAACTGACAAATGACGGCGGAAGTAAATTTACAGATAGAGAATATGGCGACGGACATGCGAATTGCGAATTAACATGTATGTCGTAAATCTGAACAGAATTTAATTTACGCGGAAATATAAAATATAACTAATTGCGAGTACATAAATAACACGAAACCTAAGTTTGCAAATGTAAAACGTTAGTATAGCGTAGAGATAGATATTTTATAAAGAAAACTGTTGACAGCAACTCGACTTTGTCCGAGATGCCATTGTGATATTTTTAAATTGCTAATTTTATTCTTAGTAAATTTTAAGCACATATGTGAAAATTTCATTAAAATATCAATCTTGGAAATAGCCACAGTTTAAAAATAAATATACTAGTTAAATATTAATGTACGAGTACATTATAACGTTACGTTTTACAATGAGTAATATACGTATGATATATTTGTATCTGCAGAAGGCAGTGCGCCTTCAGTTAATTCTCATCGTGTGCTCCTCTATTATTATTGTTGTTTACTGGATACAAAGAACAAAAAACCTGCCAAGCACAGATAGAACTCGCACTACGAGGGTTCTGTACATATTTCGGCACATAACATAAATTTCTATGTATCCTTAAGATACATAGAATTTCTGTTAAACTACAAATATTAAATCTGTTTATAAATATTAACTTTTAACAAAGTAAATATATCGCCTATATCTTTGTATAAAAATATAGGCGATATCTTTCACAAATGTTAAACTGTATATTCCCAAAAATTCTAAGATGTAGAATAATCGCTTTACCATAGAATGTTTGCACAGGCTTCTAAAAACCCTATTTTTCCATAACTTTATGTTCAGTAGTTTCGGAAATTAAGGGGTGGGGGGATTTTTTGCATATTTAATAATCATGAAAAAAATATTTTTGGAGTCTTTATAATTAGCTTTTCAAGCGAAACTCCACTTATATATTCCACTTAATATTTTATATATTCCATGTAATATTTCTGGATGTTAGCTACTGAGATATGTGGTGGGTTAATATTTTATTACTATGCCAAATTTCAAGTTTCTACGTCAATCAATTTTAGATAAAAAGCACTCTGACAGACAGACAGACATGTGAGTGCTCTTAAAAACATTCCCTTTTTCTTGAGGTACAAAACTCAAAATAAGGGAATAAGTACTAAAAACTAAAATATTTTTTAATTTAAAAAAGAAGCCTGGTTCATATAACAGAAACACACAACAGAAAAATTGCAATGGTTTTATTTATCTTTCTACATACACCAAAATTTTAATGATAAAATAACCACTGTTACCAGTCCCAGATATCGATATCAAAATTACCACTGTGTTATCTTGTCACAATTATTATGTGACCACAATTATGTATCTTATTTGAAAGTCAATTTCAATTACTTATTCAATTATCTAGTAAGTAGGGCAATTACAATTTTAATTCGTTATTTGAAACAGGAGAATTTTATCCAGATTTCTCTAAATAATGAAATTGTAATTTAAAACAGTGCCATAAAATTAAAGATGTTGCATTGCATTAATAAACAAATTTTTATGTTCATATTGTGTTCATATTGCCTTAATATGGCGTGGCAGTGTCTTGTAAAAAGCATAAAAAAGTAGTACAGCGTTTAGTTTTCCAAAAATAGAAACTCATATTAACTCTATTATCGTTCAATGATTTAATATTTTCTGTCGTGTAACCAAAAGTTCTTATTTTTGTCGTTTTCAAGCGACCCCCATGTTTCTTACACGGTCTCTGTAAAAGTCGATTAACTTATTTATGTACTACTGAAATAGAAATATTCTTTAATATTTATAACGATAAACACTAAAATTGCATCAATGTCTCGATTTTTTTATGCATCCTAATAATTTTTATTTAAATAATAAGACAACATACATAAATTTAAAAAAAATATCTAGGAACATTATGTAATAATCTGATATTATGTTATATTTTAAATTATTTTAATATTAATCAAGTTAAATTTTTTGGCGAAAAATTAAATTAGAATATTCACATCTCAGGACTGGCTCAAAATTAAATGCCTCCACATTCGCCATAATGGTAATGGAACTGTGCGGGGTGGACGCCTCGAAGCCAATTTTACTTCGCTTATTTCTACTGAATTATGACTTTCTTTTTTTTGGGGTAATGCGACAAATTTAAATATAACATTTAATTAATATTTAGCAATTCTAAGATGAAAATCATGACTATACCTAGTGCTTACGTATATGAAAATATTATATATGCGAAAAAATTTAATATATTTGGCGTTAATTTTGTAGAAATTCATTATTCACAATTAAATGAAACTACGTGATGTAGTATTATTTACTACTTTATTTAAGTTTCTACCACGACCTAGGTTTCGTTGTATTACAACATCTTCAGGTGGACAATTAGTCAATCTTTGCTAATTGCCCACTTGAAGATGTTACATACCACAAAACCTAAGTCGTGGTAAAGAATTTAAATAAAATATAAATAATACTACATCACGTAGTTTCATTTAATTGTGAATGCGAAAAAATATGAACACTTCTTTAAATTACACGAATATAATACTAGGTACAGACATGACACTAGAAGCATAAAGCACAGATTGTCCAGGGTCTGAAAAAGATTTCTATGCAATGGTGTAAAATTTTTGGTGTAAAATTGCTTTTTTTGACCTTTAACTATATTTTTACATTCACTATTAAAAAAATTACATAATTGAGTGTGCTTTATGTATCAATATCGAATAAAAACTTTGATTACGACTATTAATTTGGTTTACATACAATATGGATTTGGCTTACGATTGCACCACTTAGTACAATTGAATTCAATCAAAGAATAAAGAGTGTCTTTATTATGCATCTCCGAGTACCTCTGTCCTAGAAAAAAGGAGATATACTCTAGTATCTTATTTCACGTTTATAGGCTTTGGATATTATACATTATATATTTAGATAAGTAATAAAACGGATTTTCAATTTTTTTGGTACTTCCAGTTTCATTATTCATCATAAAGTAAAAAATATAATATAGAAGAGCACATGAGTGTTTCATTGTATGCAATAAATAAGTTGTGTTTTTATATGTTTATCTACACATATTTTGGAAAATTTAGTTAATGAATCAAATAAATAATTTTCTGAAATAAGTATATGCCTAGAAGAAACAAACTTCCGTCTTTGTTATATATTAATGGAGATATCCTAAAATATTGTATCATAAATATTAAAAGATAAATTATAATCGAAATCTGATAAAAATAAATAACAAACTTTGTGTCGTTTTTCTTTAAGATCATTGTATACATTAATAATTTTTAAGGTCTAAGGTAACTTAATAAATTCGTCAAGTTCTGTCCGTCCCCCGTCTTTCACAGCCTCACAACTTCTATATGTAAATGAAATTGTGCAGACAGCTACTTCAAATGGAGATTACAATTAATACGTAGCAAAAAACTATTGTTTGCGCATCTTAGTCAGTAAAGTTAGATATTTTAAAATTAAATTAAGGTTCCATTAATTATTTTTAATTTTTCAGTCCGGTTTGTGGAATATTAAACTTTGAAGTGACCTGCAACATTTCCCCTCCCCTACTTTAATAGTTTTTCAATCATATTTTTAAAAAAGTGATAAAATTTTAGACATTCCTTTACAAGTTTGAAATCAAATTATCTTGTTAATTCGTATTATTATATAATACTTTGTGACTATCCATCCCTACAAGTACTTCCCCAATTTTCGTTTAATCTACTTAATTTTTTGAATTATAATTATTACAAAAATCAGATTCTAAGTCGAAATAATTTTGTAATAAAACTCGAAAAGAGCTATTCTACTGCCCTTCGTGTTGTACCATTTATGTCCATCTTGGACCTTAGCGGTTTATGTAACAACAAGAAAAGTAACTTAAGAATAAGGTAAGAATTTTAATTACAATTGTAAAACTTTTTCGAAACTATTACAATAGCATACAGATATGGGAAACCGTACTGTCTCTTCAAAAAACCGTACTGTCTCTTCTTCTGATTTTTGAACATATTTAAACATTCAGAAAGAAATTTATTAGTCTCCTCTGATTTCTTTGTATAAATAAACTTTACTAAATTGTGTGACTCTTTAGAAGTTAATACTCAATTCAAAGAGTAAAAAATACTTTATAATCCTGTACAAATCTAAAAGTTCCATACTATCCACAAACAGAAAGTTTATTGGCATCAAGTTAATATTTTTTCATTGTGCCAGAGGTAGGACTAAAATGAAAATGGTGACTTAAAATAGAAATGATGATCACACGAAGCAGTTGGTCAGAGCAGATTGTAACATAACAGAACGCGAAAGTAAATATAAACCAAGCTATTCCGTGCGATATAAACATTGAACGGACCGGCAGCATACCGGCAGGAAATGATTAATTAATAGTCGTGTTGCTATACAACATATGCTACGGAGAGATACATTGTATATATAATAACTCATTATAATTCTGTACTACAGTTAATTCTCTATTTACTGTTTATTCCACTTTTGGGATATCATGTGGGTATAATACTCCAGTCCTCATTTTTTTGAGTTTGATTATATTGTGCGAAAAACAGTGCACTTTTTTATAAGAAAAATATATATTTCTCACATTCGATCCGTAAATAGTTTGAATTGAATGATTTCCAAAATCATATGAAATAAAGTGATTTTTATCAAAACTCAAAAGATTAGATTAAATTATCAATGCCTATTTTCATTCATTGAGAAATGATAAAAGTGAAGGTCGGCTATTAACTGCACGATTCTTTAGCTATATAAAGATTGACAACTTTCATTATGGATATCGATGATCTTTCTCCGGTGTCGTGTGATATTCATACTAGCGTGAGAAGAGAAAATATTTTTAATTAAAACTCTAAAAAAATCCAGATTTTACTCCATATTGAATAAAAGAATAAAGCTAATCGTTGCAATAAGATGCATAACGTACGCGTATATTGTGTATTTAAAAATAAATTGCCTTTTAATTTTCAAACGTGTTATAAAAGAAGTAAATGGAATCTGTTATAACCAGTTTAAACATATTTATTAATAAAAATAACAGTTACCAAAAATTAAACATATTACGAAACCTAGTTGAATGAACTCGCGCATGAATCTGACAGTAGTTAATTTAACAACGGTATATAGAGCTCTATTGATATATTGTTTTGGAAAGCTGCATAAAATGACACTCCTTTTGTAAAATACCGTTAAATTAGTATTTGATATAATATATTTAAACATTTCTGTCATAAAGGTAACTTGCAAAAGCCAGAGAAAGAACATTTCATACCATAATTCAAAGCTGTCAATCTGTAACATGAAGTGAAACTTAGGTCACGGGCGAAGACGATGACTTCTTTAAAGTAGATTGACAGACAGCGATAATGCACCGTGACTTTTCAGAACACATTACGTATAAGTTAGACATTTTCACCGTAAAAATCCGCCATGTAACGGTATTGCGTTCGCAATAGCTGCCGGTGAATACGTGCCGCACCGCTAACACGCGACGCTGCAACTAGCCGCAATACAAACAAATCAAGACCACGTGTTTTTTACCATAACAGTAATATTATAAAAAAACCGCCATGGCTGTATGTTAAATCACCAATCCACTATAATACGACGACAATTACACACATTATTTCACTTTAAAATAAGATAATAGATAACTTTTCACAGAAACATCATGTTAACCTCCTCACCTGCTATTTCTTCCGGCTTTTCACTCTCTTGCTTCTTGGACAATTTCGAGATGAAGTACGAAATTATTTGTATAAATACACACGCGAAAATGGATAGGGCTATCCACATGTACATTCGCGGGAAATTTTCGCTTTCTACATCGGCCATTTTCGCTCGAATAAAATGTACGATACGTCGCCGAGTAATAAACACAACACTCTCAAGCGCGAAACGACGCTGTACTAACGTAACCGCTGCGAACACACTTCGAGTGCCGCCTAGGGTTGTACTTTTTATCGACTGCTGCCTTTATCGAACTTCCATTCACTTTAAGACAAAACGTAATTTCTGTAAAAAAAATTACTGAGCTTTGATCGTATAGAATCTAATGTAGCACATTATTGAAAATAAAGCATTACATAGCTGTATTATAGATGTTAATTAAAATATTTAAAAAGATCTATTGTGGATTTTAGTTTCACATATATAACATGTAAAATGTTTTCCCATTGTAATTTGATACATACTAGGAAAGAATGAATTTACGCTTATATAAACAGATGTTTTGGAGAAGACGCTATCGACATTATAACCTACAATCAGGCCGGGTGTTTGGACGGCTGCGGCGCCGCACTCGGCTTCCCACACGTCTTGCGATTCATCTTTTCGTCGAACATCGTGAGTGAGCAAGCAAACGGTTGGCCCCCAATCCCAAAGCGCGTCTGTGTGACGTCAGCTGCGCAGTGCATATCGTATTTTATCACTCGCGCATCTATACGCATGTGTGTTGATGCGATTGGTTAATATAAATACAATAGTAGATGTTGTAATAGGTTTGTATATTTTTCGTTTCCCTTTCCACGTGGTTCACGTCAGCAAATTATGTGGACTTGCTGTCACGTGCTCGAGCTTGTAAATAGCGCGCGTGAAAATAATATTTGGCGCTGTGGACGTTTCTATTTATACATATTAATGTTTCTATTTATTACTTTTTTAAATAGTGATATTATAGTCAACATGTTATGTTTTGTGATTGAATTTGTATACAATGTTTCATTCATGATTTACTTTTTAAATTAATGTAATTTAACATTTCTCTTGTTTTTTTTCGTTCGGTTCAAGCTAGTATATTTTTAGGATTCATTAATAGAAAGTTATGAACGAAACTCTATTGTTGTGATAACGTTTATCTATCCATCTGTGGAATGCTTCTAATTTCTAAACGAAATACGATAAAGACTTTAAATTCTATAGTAACTAATTCCTTGACAAAAATTAGAAATGGTAGGTATGTAAAATAACTTAAAATAAAATTTCGAAGGGGATTTGGAACATAGAGGGGTGTTATCTGAAAAAAAGGTTTTTAAAAAGAGCTAAAAACAAATCGTCGAAAAGAGTCTCTGAAGCTGCAAATCTGTTTTTTAATCTTTTTTCCACTGAAAAACAAGAATTTGGTGAACTATCAGAGTGGCCAGTTTTAGACTCATTTCAAAACCTACTAGGTCTATCACAGAAACACCATTACGCAGGTAGCTGTAATCGGCTGTAACATTTCTTACATCCTGTTTTTAAACAACAAATAATAAATAACACAAAATATAAAATAGTTAAAAGGTTACGAGTAATAAAACCAAAGTATTTATTATGAATTAATTATTATGAAATTAATTTACAAAGTGAAAAATACTATTAATGTTGATAAATAGTTTATTAGAAATATTATTAAAAAATGTTTAGATTTTTTTAAATATAGGTATACTTAAATGTGACGGAATCTGCAAATGCAAGTTCTACTTAACAAATTTAACGGGTTGTTCGTTATTAACATTAATTTACCCTTTTTTAATGGCAGTTAAAATTTATTTAATAATCACAGCTTAGATCAAATTTATGCATGTAAATTGTATTATTTTCTTTAACTATTTTATGCGAATTTCGAAACATTAAAAGGAAATGTATAATGTAACAACAAACTCAAATACGAGTACATGTACTGTATTGGATTATTGATTTAAGTAATATAGATATATCTCAGTAATGAAAAAATCTTTACTGGTATTTATCAATATTATATATGCATGTTTATTAATATATTCATCTCGTTCAGACTCGGAGACTTCGTTGTAACATATTTAGATCTACGTTCTTTATACACTTGGGGTATGTATTTTTTTCTATCTCTTAGACGCCATTCAATAAATATTAAAAACAACCAATTGTTTCTAAATCATTACGATTTATTGAATAGGTTGAACATATATGGAATTTCTCATCTTTATTTTTGCTTATGTTACGACTGGTCTTTTTGGACTAATGGAATGAGCACAAAAGCTATTAGCTTCTTCGAAGCATTTTTTCTCAGCAAAATTCTCTGTTTACATACGGCCGCTCGCAAAGCTTGCCGTATGCAATTGGCTTGACTTATTTTGAGTTGTATGTATTACACACTATCTATTTGTGGACGTTTTCTGTGAACTTAATGTATAGGCAGAGCGTATCTAATATTATTTATATCGTAGTATTTGATAGCTATTCTTAATACTTAAAACTTTAAATATACATAAAAATAATATTTTCTGAATTTACTGCAACTAATTAGGTACTTTAAAATTTCAAATTCATGGTTAAAATACTATTTTTACTTCAATTTTATTTATTTTAGATGTCAAACCTTTTTGTTAAGGTGACCTGCTCGAAATATTATTTCCAATATACCTCAAAAAACACATACTTATTTGAAGATATTTTTTGACACTAGTGGGTTTTGAAAATGTGTACTGCTTTTTTCAAGTTTCTTTAATGGAAATCGATACTTCTTCACTGTAATTAGATTACTATATTATAATCAAAAGTAAAAGCCAAAATCCTTAAACACCATCGACAATTTTATTTAATGTAACACCGCCTTGCTATAAAATTTGTCGGCTGGTAACCGGATACTTTCCCTAAAAAATTATTTACGCGACAAACATGGGCACAAAAAGTTTTTGTTCATAAAAACTTTAATAAATTTTTTTCTGTTTCAAAATTATTACTAGCAGTTTAACATAGTTCACGAATTTTTTGTTTTTATTAATTTATTTTGAGTTTCATTTGGAAGAAAACTGCATGTAAAAATGATTGGTTAAACAGTCGGAAACTGTTATAATACTGCCTTCGGCCATATGGTTAGAAAAATAGTATTTTTTAGGGAATAAATGATTATAGATTTTCAAAAATATTACGACAGGTAAAATTGTCGATTGAAAACCTTTCAATAGATAGTCATATTTTATTTATCCATTTGATAAAATATATCACTTGTGAGGACAAATTTTTAATTAATTGTGTCCGTGTTTTCGTTCCCATGGACCTTTAGAAATTATTGCTTATATGAATAATTGCGAATATATTATACGATAAAACATAGCTTATTTGTTACCCAAGACCTAACAGAATCTATCAGTAAAACCTCTACGGACATCCATTTAGCAGTTCTTGCATGATGCGCGAACAAACAAATATACTCACCGGCAAATAGACACTGAAAAATTCTCAAAACGATATTTTTGTGTTCTATTATTTTTTATATGTTTCAAACCGATTCGGCACTTTCATTGTATGTATAAGCATTAAGATATGTAAAAACCAAATTTATACAGCCTAAATATAAGTCTAACAAATATTGAATTACAAATATTGACAACGGATTAAAATTTAAACAAGCTGGGGAATCAAAACAAGGTTATATAAAATACATCTTATATAGAAAAATTGACGCGCGGAAGACGATGATGTCTGCCTTTGTACGTCGGCCCAAATTTGGGATGCTTATTAAAGCACCTACTCCTCCGGCAACACTGCACACTTCGGTTCTGGTCATGTCCATTTCGGTAAAGTACGCCTGGGTGAAAAATTTCATTTCGCAATTTAAAATACACGTAACGCCATCTATTGACGTTCATACAATATATATTCGTGTAATTACTATGCATCGAGTCTCTAGGAACTTCTTTGTTAGTGTTGTTGTACTAATGCATTTATCAAGTTGACTCCTATGTTCTTCTAAAAATTCCATCCGAATTGGATCAGTGATTTCTACGTGATGCGTTACACACTAACTCACGCACAAATAAAGAACGACAAAGGTAAAGCGAACTTATCCTTCATAACATAAATATTTTTTTAGAAATTATTATATGAATAGATTAATATTGCTTCGTATCCAATAATTAAAATTTGGTGTCTCAAAAATAATAGGGGTTGCCTGTGAACTTTTGCATACAGTCAGTAATATCTTTACAATCACTTCCTTCGACACCGTAGAAGAGGGTAAAGCTAATTTCGGAAAATTAATTAAAAGCAACCCTGGCTCATCTGGGCGTTCTAGTTAATAGTTCCGAACGAATTTAATTAATATTAATTTATATTTTAAAAAAATAATGTTTTTTTAAATTTTTAGTACAATGTAATAATGCGTATTTTGGCATAATCGTAGAGACGAGACGTTTTAATGCATACATATAGTAGTTAGTTAAACGTGTAAAAAAAATTCCCTACGAATTTTGGATTCGACGTTATTATTCCAAAGGCAGCTAAGATATACGAAATATTTAAAATCCATTGGACCTCGTAAGAATCATTGAAAAGAATTCATTTTGGCCTTCCATAGTAAGATGGGGAATTATTATAATTTCGTCATGGCCGTTCGCTTGTTCGTTTGCTCATCCTTCTGTCACAGTCTCATAGTTTCTACAGTTTTAGACGAATGAACTTACTTTCGACTTATTTCGTTTTCATTTTTTCAAATCTTTACTAAAAAGACAAAATGCAAATAAATATTTGGATTTGGGAAGAAATACATCAAAATATAGTAAAATTTGTACATAAAAGTAATATACAAATAATGATGGGCGTGATGCTCTGATCATAAGTGTTCAACATTTGGCATAAAATTAATGAGATATATTCTTAAATTTCCATTTCGGTTCATTTGCAATCCATTTCCTACTATAATACATAACCTACTTCGTTCGTCCCGCCACTTAGCCAAAATACTTAGCCAAATCATCAGAGAAAAGACTCTCTCTGTAAATGCTGAAGTGGCGGGAATGGATAGCAGAAATGACACGATTTTGTATACATTTACAAAATAATTACTACTATGGAAAGTTGTTTGCCACTCATACGATGTGGATAATTCCGAAACATCTACAGAATTATTAACTTGTGCATATAACTCTTTCTATAAATTAATTTCTTCATACAGGTCATCCATGTTAATATAAAGCTTTTGCAGTTTCAAAATTATAAGTATGTGAACAAAATGCTCATATTCAACATTACCTACATTTTTAATTTATGACGCTCGATGAAAGAGCCAATTTGTGTGACTAACAACGTGACTCCAGGTACTTTAAGGCTTTATCCAAGAACAACGTGAAATCTTTTATAATTTTCTGACTAACTTCAGGCGAAGACAACTCAATTTCTTTAATCTTTTTTTCAGTTTCATATCCAAAGAAGAGATCTTCTTTTCTTTTCATTAATTCTTTTCTAAGCATAATATTGCATAATATTGTATACATCAAAGTTATTATCTTATTCCCTTCTAAAAATTTTATAGTTTTACTAAGCACATATAAAATGTGGTTTTCCAATTTAACAATATTGTATCCACATAAGGTAGGAGAGAACCATCAAAAAAAAAGAACCAGCTGGTCCCTACATGGCGTTTGAGTTCACGAAAATCTCCATCTACCGATTCTATGAATTTTTTAAATTCTTGTCTCTGAACAGCCGAGTGGGAAAAATGAGCATAGATTTTAAGGATAACATTCTCAATGTCATAGGATAAAAAGTTCTTGGCATGTTTCGTGCAATTGTGCACTATATGTGCATAACATTTTCCCTTATTCAAGTCCGGTACCAAATCTCTAATGTTTATAAATGGTTTATTCCAAAATTGGCATTTGTGTTGTTAGCACTTAACCCAGATATATTCTCAAATGATAATTTGCATTGCTCTACTGACTTCTGAATTGCATGAACCATGTAATCAGCTGATTCATTGCTATTTTCATAGAAATCAGTTAATTTTCTTTGAATGCCATTTTCAGCTGTAAAATATTGCACAACTAATGGGAAAAGTTTTTATATTTTTGTTGGAAGTAGAAAAATAAATTGCCTGTATTCAAATCGTTTATTACATTTTATAAAGCATATGGCCCCGAAACCTCTGTAACTAGAGCTTCCATTTTGGTCCTGGCTAAATGAATACTTGTAGCTGTGTTTGAATTAACATAAATCATTTTATTTAACTTAACAATACAGTCCATACAATTAAAGAACAAAATATGCTTAACAGTGTGATATGTTAATGCTAGGTAGTTCAGCAGCCGTGACATTGTCTTTATCACTGAAAAATTAACTTTGGGAAGAAGTGGAAACAGAAGTAGATCCAAGAAAACTTTCAAGCAGTTCAGATGATTTTTTCAGCTTATATTTCGATTTATGCTGTTTTGTTTCCAGATGTCGCTCAACCTGCAAACAAATAATTAACCCTTCACCTACCACCATACACACCAGACACCCCAAACCATCACGAAACCAAAGATTTATTGTGATTTTATCCCTGCATGCTTGTTTGTCCAACCTATACTCACGCAGGCCAACATCCACCTAAGATTAAATTTTTTCCACATATTCCAGCTGAAACACATAATTTGCATTTCCCATTAAAATCGTTTTGGGGATCATTGGTTAATCAAACACCATTTTCTTTTTCCCATAGACTTTTATACTTTTGCTTTCGTTTTGTTTGCTTTGCATCCATTGTTTTAGGGCATTTATTTAGTGTACTGTATTCAGAGTTACAGATGCCGTCCAATTCCGTTAGAGTCAGATTCCGTCGTTAGAGTCCGATTCCTGTATTCGTTTTTCAGGTGTATTTCGTGAGCTACAATTATATGCATCCATAATCGAATATTTATCACAACACTGTACAACATACCAACATCGAAAATTAATATTTGAACAATAAACAGTAAACAATGACAAATTGAGATGATAATTGATATGGACGTTTTAAGTTACGATAAAAAACGACAGTGCTGCTTAGCATTTAACGTTATCGCTTTATGCTTTATCGATGTGTATAAAGTACGTTTACCCGGAATAACGTACAATACTTTATTATAAAGTACGGGTAGCAACTCTAGATGCGACGTACGAGGTTTGGATTTAAGCCATCGTACATAAGAATTCAGATGATTTGACTAAATACATTTCTAATTTACAATTCTTCGAGCTTTCATAAATAAAAATCAATGTGCCTAAAAGTTATCTAAATAGAGGTGTCAAACAATATTAACGCTTTATAATTTACCATAACGGATTATAATGCATAAACCAATGTTTTTCTCTTAAGAACGGATTTATAATGTATAAACCAATGTTTTTTCTTTTAAGAACGGATTTATAATGTATAAACCAATGTTTTTCTCGTTTCATTGCAAGTAACGTTTAGTTTCATATAATTTAAAACAAACTCCATTTTAATACACGGAAATAGCGAGTGACCAATTTCTTAATTATCGACAAAGTAAATGTAATGTTTATCCTACCAAATTTATTAAGAAAAATAGTAATTGCACAAGTAAACATGCAAAGTAACATTTTGTCGTCGTTCAGTTAATGTAAGAAAGTCAATGATTATAAGTTCAGTAATGCAAGAATGAACTTGTGTGCGTGCGTGCGTGTGTGTATGAAAGGACTGAACGCTATTGTTCTGTCAAAGCGGTCTGTCCGTTGGTCTACCTGAGGCTTCTACCTCCTAAGCAGAATAATTTGTCGACTTAAATTTTTGACATTTTATATAATCCTTTGACTCAAAACCGAAAATCGTATTAAAATTTATACACAAATTTATTTCAAAGACACGCTTATAGGTACACGCAAAAAAATTTAATTCTTGGCATCGGAAATATCGTTTGAGTAGAATACAAATTTATTTTCAAACCTTTTTTCGTTGAAAAATAATCATGTGGAAAAGTGGTAAAATCGCCCTTCCAACTAAACTACGTAACTATTTTATTACCGGATCTGTCCTGATAACTCTCTTGCTTTTCTACGTAGATATCTGCAATTTCCTGTTTATATGTTATAATTAATAAAAACATAAATTTTTGAGTTATCACGAAATTTTTTGGTATTACTTTAAATACTACAACTATTAAATATTACAAGTCCTCATTACGTATATACACACACACACACGCACGCACGCACGCATGCACACGCGCACGCACGCACGCACACACACATACACACACACACACACACACACATATATGTTTATAATCTGGAGAAAAACAAGCAATAAGCTTGCCTTTAAACTGATTCATGGTTCAAGGATACATTTTCTATTCGTTTATAAGATACGAGTTATTGAAGAGCTATTGGGCGGATATTGTACAAGCAATGATGCGTAGCTGGATGCTGAGTCATGGGGGAAAGAATGAGTAATACGAACACATGCGTGGGATGAAGTCGGTTTAACATCAACGAATAAATCAGGATTTGTTTTAATGCGCTTCGGCTATTCATCATCTAAAGCCACATTAATTAAATATATTTACAAATATTTGCAACAAGTTTTTTCTCGCAGCTTAGCTCGCGTGAATTTCTCTGTTTGTTCAGTTGTTGTGACAGAAGGTTGATTTTTTTTCTTGACTTTTCTTCGAATTAATATGTATTTTATAAAATATATTTCTAATTCTTTGCCAGACTTTAAGTAATATAATCAAATTTTATGTAATACGTATTAAATAATAATTATGTAATGTGAGTACAAGCAAAGATATAATTACAAATATTTTCTGAACTGAATATAGGAAATATTGTATAGACATGATTTCATTTTGTTGCGAAAACTCTAAGCCATACATTGTTAAAATCTTATTGAAATACATTCTATGCTTTGTTATTCTTGCCCACAAACTAGCAGACAATCTGTTTGTGTAGATGGACAATATACAAACTAGCAGACAATCTGTTTGTGTAGATGGACAATAACAACAATATGTTTGTGTAGTTGTGTAGATGGTCCCAGTAGCACAGTTTTTACCGTTTTAGATTTATGGGAAGAAATTTTGCAAGCGTGTGATTAAAATGGAGATATTAGATATCAAAAAAGAAAAACTTAAAGCGATTTTTTTTTGCTTACCCCAGTGAAAGAGTTATCTTTGGATAGGTCTTTAAAAGTGAAATTAAGTTTCCATTTAAAATTTTTCATTTTTAAGTTACGTTTGCAAGTGACAATATTCCCTCCCCCCAAATTTTCCAACTATGCGTTTCAAAAACCTTAAATATATTTTTACCATTTCAGGAGATGTACTCAACTTTGTGAGTGTTTCAACATGCACTTGGCCGAATTTCAGTATATATTTCTTGTAATTTGATAACACCGTCTACTGATATAAAATATATTACCGTATTCGGTCATATATTATATGCTCTTAGAAATTGTGTAGTGTAGAGGAATTAACAATAAAAGCGAGAGATGCTTTCTTAAGAATCATTAGAAAGTCTTTTTTGAAGCACCGCAATAAACATTAATTATGACTCAACAATATTTGCAAGACTCATATGTTATGTTATTATAACTAACATTAATGAATTAAATATTTAGCAAATTAGATTAATTGTTCATTACGATTATGACAGAGTATAATCAACGGTTACGAATGACTCATCGCTTTCGCCACGCGCCTATTCTGACTGTCAAATCATAAACCGTCAAAAGTTAATCAAGCAGGTAAAAAATAGTCACGTTGACAAATTAAGTTTAATACGTTTATTTACTTTTTTAGTTTATTAATGACACACATTACAATCAGCAGTTAATTTACAGCGCTCCATTATCTCTGGTAATAGTACGTTCTCTTTTTAATGGGTTTTATTAAATTTAGCTTACAACTTGGTAAAAATCGATTATTATTGAGAAAATCTTATCAAGTATGGGTAGAACTCGTATTGGGAGGGTTCCATACACATTTAGGCACTTATAGGTACTTAAATTTGCATAGCATTTCTATTAAAATATCTAGAAATATTAATTTTTAACAACCTTAATTTTTCGAACAGATAATTTGCCCACTTGAAATTTCTCTATAAATATTTTTGAATTCTATTTATTAAGATATATACAGGTTGACATGTTTTATTTCATGTCAAATTTAAAGTTTCTGCGTTAAGCGGTTTTTGAGGAAAACGGCGATGATAGACAGACAGACAGATGAGTAATTGTATAAGGGTTTCGTTTTTCCTTTTGAGGTACGGATCCCTGAAAACCTCTTAGAGGTTTCCGTACACACATCAATATTTAGGAGTACATAGTATTACTGTTAAACCGCAATATTTACAAGTATTAATATTATTGAAGTAAAACTTCTTTACGCACGCTTGACTTGGGGAATAAGCTGGTGAATGCGTGACGAGAGCGTTACGAAAAGTGTGATCGGGCGAGGCGAACGGAAGTTGAGAGGGAGATATATGTTAATGAAGACAGAAAGGGAGAGCGTTACGTTTTGTATATTACTGTAAGGACAAGAGAGAGAGATGCGAGCACCATTTTCTTTCTCTCTTTCTCTCATAGCCAGGTATGTTTCGTATATCTAAGACACAGTGCAAGCCTCTTGTCTGTATCACACTGTAGGAGCAAGAGCGAGCAGTGCGTGCGCACATTTTCTTTCTCTCTTCCTCTCATAGCCAGTGCATGAAATATATATATATATATATATATATATATATGCGATTTTGCTAGCGTTACGCGAACGGTGATTTTTTGATTATTTTGTAAATTCATTTTAAAGTTCATATTTGTGAATTTGAAGTTTTACTTCAGTCGTGTGGTTTAAAGCACACTCGTTTTTTTCATGTAAATATGTTGTCTAGAACATCTTTCACAGGTCTAAAAATATCTATTATTCCAAAACCTATGTAATTTAGAATTATTGCTATACTTTTCCTGTATATTTGAAGTAAACTTCTAGTAATGCTGTTTTTTATGATTTAGACTTTAGTATTCCTACTAGTGAATTTGGAATAGAAAGTTATACGTTGCAGTAACAGAGAATAGGTAAAAACCCTACTAATAAACTTAGTATAGGACAAGCTCGTCATAGTTTCATCTGTCAAACACTATTCCGACCTTGATCTAAGTGTAACTTTGGTATAATCTAAAAAGATGACATTTCAGCAAGTACATTTATTAGCATGTCGGTTTTTGCAATTCGATTGTGTTTAAAATTATTTTAAAGAAAACGGCTTTGTATAATTCAATACGTACGAACGAAACTATCGAGGAAAAGTGTTATTTAATTTATTCCGTGTATTGCGCCAAGAGCAATTTTTACGGAAAACCATTTTTTGAAATGAAATAAAATTCGAGTAACATTCTCTTTATTTTTAGAATATTTTAAGGAGAATTGTGACATTTTTTCAAAAGTATATTGCGAATTTTAAATTAACCATAATTAGTTCAAGCTGTTCTGATGTCGTTTTCGTACGTAGTTTGTATTCACAATCGTAGATACAACCTCATATTTTACGTGTTTGTCTATGAAACGCGACGTTGTCACGTTAGATTTTTGAAATAAATTCGGAATATTCTACCGTTTTATTGAGTTTATTACCAATAATTAATACCTTCGTTATTCCATTCTTATAAACGATAAAAGTATTCTCGTAGTGTAACTTAAGTTTAAGCAATTTTTATTAGTAAAAATGTAGAAGTTTTGGCGATTTAAGATGCTTTTATATAAAATTTAAAACATGTTTTTAAAATACTTTTTAATAGATAATTATTGATAGATGGAAGTTATTTTTTTATTTAGTGATTGCCCCACTAAATCTCGGAATGAGTTTCTATATCAACCGGTTTCTGAAAAAAAAACAGTTATGGCAAACGGTTTTTTTGAGGTGCAGAATCCTAATTGGACGAAAAAAGCGAATTACAGAAATTATTACGTCGTAATATAATGACGGGTGTGCATATACGTATATTTACTTAAGTGTATCTGTATTTGAACAGTCATATTTATATATGCGTATGTGGAAATACACGGACATAAGAGTAAGTATGTAAGTATTTAAACAGGTGCAAAATATTTGTTTTCATATTATACCAGGAAGCACAAACGGCCTTTGGAACTGACCAGTTAGCCATAAGATATTGATGACTATTTCGTAATGTTGAAAAACGAACTCTTAATATCCTTTTAAAACGTCATTTCTATTACAATATTACGCAGTATTACAAATGTCAATATTTTAAAATTCAAGATTTCTTGTCTAGCAATTTTGGCGTCAATTCGAAAAACGTATATTTGCAACAATATAAATTTAACGCAAATAACTTTTTGACTAATTATTTTTTAAATTTCACTGCAACCTCTATCAGCAAGAAAGTTATTATAGATTTCAAGTACTATTTGATGATGAAACTCCATCTCGCTTTACTATTGACAAACGGTTTAAACGCAAGCGTGATAATACTCATTTAAGTGACGATATTTAGCAGGACGTTCCGCGACTATAGTTGACATTATATCAGTGATACACGTAATACGGATGTTATATCGGTGACATATGGCTGGCGAAGGGAGAGTAACTCACCCAAAATAAGCTATTAGTCTCCTTATGTCACGTTGCGTGCCATTGAGGGCTACCATTTTTATTTGCCACTGCTTTTATTTGCCACCAGGGCGGCGCCACTTACGAGCGAGGTATAATGAAATGTCAAAAGTGCATCGTGAGTAAACGAGTGTCAAAAGCGCATAATAAGTGTAAACTTTCAAATTATATCGGTTATTAGAGTTTATTTTTGTGTTTCCTAATTGTGTACCAGTACTTCATTAGCGTATCAGATAAAAATAAATAAATCAAGCTACGGACTTATGAATGTAAAAATATTAAATGCGAAAAAAGGCGCCAAAGTAAAATGCGCCAAAGCAAAAGTTATTGAAAGGTAATCTGTGTAAACAATGTTATTTTATATTTATTATTTATCGATTATTTCATACCTACTATGTTATATTTATTTCTAATTTACTATGTTTTTGACAGATAACATGTGCTTGACAGATAACCTTATACCTCGATCCAAAGTGGTGACCCTCAATAGGTTAATACGAATACAGAATTAGGACAACGTTACTCGTGGAAACTAGCAAAATCGTTTTGCGTTCCGAAATTTTTACGGAGATTCAATCGTGCATTGCTAAAAAACTGTCAAGTACAAGTGGAACAAGCTCGTCATAATTTTACGTGGTTTCCGTACATATATGGGCTTTTATAAACATTAAATGGTACATAATATTTCTATTAAACTATTTACGAAGTTTTAATTTTTCAGAGCGCAAATATCTTGCTTACTATGTTTTTTGTTTATTTTCCCCATCACTTGTGCTACAGGACTTCCCATTATGCCGACTTTATATATTATAGGTCGGCCGGAATTATCCTATAGGTTTTGATGAGCAGTAACTAAGATTATGGTAATAATAAAGAAAAAAGGGTCATATCCTTTTGTTCCGTGAACTTGACATTTTTACAGCAATATAAGGCTATAGGCAACAGTATAGGATATTAATTATCTTGATATCTCAAACCGTTTCTGAGAAAAAGGGCTTTGACAGACAGACAGACGTATGAACGGACAACCAATGATTCCGTTTTTTCATCATGAGGGACGGAACGCCAAAAGAGTCGTTGGTTACGCGTATGTCTCGCATTACGAATGTTCCGGATACATTAAGGTATACGAGAATATAAACTTTTGAGTGTACACACCGTACGTACAAAGCATTCTTATTAAACTATTCACAAATATACATTTTATTTCTCACCATGCCTACTATACCTTTCACAGACATAATAAATATACATTTTAAAAAACAAATTTATTTTGCATTTGATTTAAGTCATTTACTCTACATGCCATAAACTAGTAGAATCTACACGAAACTAGTAGAGTCTACTTAGGTTTGAATGCATTTCAGGAATAAAAATAGAGGTTTAGCTCGTTGGGGTTGGGACACGTAACTGTAACAAAATTAACCATTTTAAAGCTCAAATAAGCTTTAAATAGATGCCTATATCGAAAAAGTGTTCATGAGTATGTCATGGGCATTTAATGTTTTTGAATACCAAAATATCATTTTATTTTTGAAAACCTAGATGCCCTTTATAATGGGATGTACGAATAATCTATAGAAAAAAATTATTACGTGTATTGTTGTACCGTCGTGAGTTTATATGCTCTATAGGCGTTATTTACCTATTTGATCAATTTATATTATTTCATAAATCATAATCTCAAGATACAAGCTGAAGAGTAGTCACATCAATTTTGACAAATCGTATAAATTGACAGAGTTTTAAAGGTTTAAACTTAAGATTTAGCCAACGATGGCAATATCGAACTGTGATGTCATTTTTACTAATATTTATTATATTTTTTAACCACTGGGGTATTTGACTATATTTTTTTTATTACTAAAATAGAATAAGTAATAACATTAAAAACGGTTAAAACAAATATATTGTACCTAGGACTTTTCATTCCAAAGTTATAGCGACTAATAAACTGACGAACTACGATTCGCGCGAAAACTGTCCATACAAAATACAACTGGCTTATGACGTCACAATCTAGTTATTTAGTATTCATTATAAGAGACTTTATTAAATACTTTGTGCGGAAACTAAATTCATAATAACTTTTCCATTTTAAGGAACAAAAAAATATCCTATTTAGAAGTTTCGATTAATTGTTTATTATATGCGTTATTTTTTTCATCACAAGGTTTTTTTGAACCTAGAGTAGGTTCAAAAAAAGGAGAACCTACCTAGGTAGGCAGTTTTAATAGATTTTTATAAAAAATATTGACATCAGTCAAATAACCTATTTTCATAATTTTTTCAATACTGGTTTATATTAACCCAAGTTTTTGCGTTATTTTTTTCGCGTTCGTTATGATAGATAAAACAGAAAAATTTAGCAGTTGTGAAGCAAAATTTGCAAATTGTGAAAATATTATATTAAAAGTGCACAAATTAAAACGTTTCCTAAGTCGAAAACACATATGTTCTACTCGGATTAGGTATTCTTTACATAAGTTTTGTACGGTTAAACACACAGAATTTCTTACAAAACTTCATTTTATTTATTTATTTGTGCAACTCGAAACGTCGAAAGCTAAGCGCACGTACACAATACAGCCAGTATAAAATATAAATGCCCTGATAGATTATGATTGATAGAAGTTAATGACAATGTACAAAGTAAACAACTCGTATATAGCTACACTGCATTTATTTTCTCGCGAAACGCAAGCCTGTACGTATGTTTTTGTGATGTGCCAATAAAATTTCATAGCTTTTTGTATTGTATTTATTATGCTAGACTCATAAACCGTTATTATTTACAACGTCGCGCGCCACTCGCCACACTATTTATTGAAATTTTATTTAAGTGGTACCCAAATCAGATTTTCCTCGTAAAACAAGTTATAGCTCATTACTGCTATAAAATACCTAATAATAACGTGGAAAGTTTGATTATAATCATTTGAGCTGTTTTCGTGAAACAAATTTTTATTACAATTTTTTTGTATGGCGTTATGTTATACGTTTGAAATAAGAAACAAGTATGAAGATATTTATGAACACCAGCAAATATTAAATTTCATCGAAATCAGCGCTTGGGCCCTAGACTGTACGACTATTATAAGACGGTATGAAGATATTTATGAACATATTTATGACGGTATGAAGATATTTATGAACACCAGCAAATATTAAATTTCATCGAAATCAGCGCTTGGGCCCTAGACTGTACGACTATTATAAGACGGTATGAAGATATTTATGAACATATTTATGACGGTATGAAGATATTTATGAAAACTAGCAAATGAACATATTTATGACGGTATGAAGATATTTATGAACACTAGCAAATATTAAATTTCATCGAAATCAGCGCTTGGGCCCTAGACTGTACGGCAGTTATAAGACGGTATGAAGATATTTATGAACATATTTATGACGGTATGAAGATATTTATGAACACTAGCAAATGAACATATTTATGACGGTATGAAGATCTTTATGAACACTAGCAAATACTAAATTTCATCGAAATCAGCGCTTGGACTCTAGACTGTACGACGGTTATACGAAAATGCAAAAATGTATTTTTAATAGGGTAGTTCACTACTCGTTAATTTTATAGTTATTTTTTTAATAACGTACCATTAAAATATAGGTTAATTAAATCGATATAGTGAAAAAATTTATAAAATAATAACCTAGTTACGAATTTTTAAATTTAATGCCAGGGATAGGGCGGGGATATTTCCTTGTCTCATTCGTTCTTGTAGAATACAATGTGCATTACTAAAACATTTGTCAAACACGAGTAGAACTCGCAATACAAGGGTTCCGTATACATTTAAGCACTTATTTCTATTACATAACTTTTTGACAATATAAATATATTGTAAATTATATATTTTCACAAGAGTAAAAATATGGTGCATAATTAGATAATATTATTTCTCACCATGTAAATCTATAAATGTTTTGTCTATTTTATATTTCACTTATATAATAATTATATATTTTAAAATATAAAATTATTTTTGCAGTTGATATAAGTCACTTGTATGTAGTTTCTATCCTAAGTGTAATGAACTGGATGTCTCTGGCCAAGAAGCCCATCCTGGGCTGTCAAGGCCTTGAAGAAGAAGAAGTACGTAGTTTCTTTAAATTTTTACATACCCAACTATACGTCTTAGATGGTCGACTATTCCTCGTAGATCCAACTTTGTGTCAAGTTGGTCGAGTCTACTTACCTGTGATCATTTTCTGTTTTATTTTTTATGTACCCTAATATTGTGAATACTTTTCAGATATTCAATAATGGTTTAGCTGGTAGAGGTGGGGACATGTAACTTAAATAAAAATTACCACTTTGAGGCTTCATTTTCATAAACGGATCCCCGTATCGAAAAAGTTTGCGTAACATATACCAATATTTTAAAAAAAAAACTATGCCATTACACAATGGATTATGCGACAAAAAATTCATTTCAATTTTTTTAAAAGATTTTGTTTCATTACTTTGTAGGCGTTATAAATATGTATAAACATGAATCTCAGCTTTATAACAGTAATAGTCTGCGAATAAAATGGCTATGAAATAAAGAAGAATCGACTGATAGACGGACCTGGCTAAACTATAATAAGGCTTCTTAGTCTAGCTACGGAACTTTAAAAGTGACAACAGAATTCAGTATTGTCGTATGTCGTATTTTGTCTAACCGTTAAGTTTAAATCTTTGTAACTCGGTGATTTGTAAGGCTTATCAAATTTTTTCCCTTCTCATCAGCTCGCACCTTGAAATTATAAATTATGAAATAAAAAAATGATCAATCACATTATTTTCTTTTTTTTATTCTCTATTTGTGTCAAAAAATCGAATTTCATTAAAATCTCGAATTATAGTTTTTTGACGTGGAAATTTGATCATATCCTCTTTCATATTGTTTCTCGAAGGTAAAAAAATAAAGATACATAGTGTCTCAGAGCGGGATTTAAATTTTAAATAATTATAAAAAAAACAATTATTGTATTTATAATATTTTATTTACAGTAAACTAAAGTACATTTATGCGGATTTTATATACGGAATATTAAACCATCAAGATGTCTCCCTTCACGGCGAACGCACTCCTCAAAGCGTGAATTTGCAATGACGCGCCGCAGGACGTCAACTGAGATGGCTCTCACTTCTTCCGTTATCTTAGTCTTCAGCTACTCCAAATTCATAAGAGGGGTATCAAAAACTCTTTCTTTGAAATAACCCCATAGAAAAAAGTCAGTTGGAGTTAAGTCGGGCCATCTGGGTGGCTCCAAGTGGTCGCCAAATCGGCATATGACTTTTCCCGGAAATAGCGCTTCAATTGTGTCCATGGAGTTCCTAGTTTTGTGAGCAGTGGCCCCATCTTGCTCAAGCCACACATCTGACTCGTCAACATCCTCCTCTCATAGCTGCGGTACAAAAGTCACAAAAGTTTAAAGTTAGAATTCGTCGCTGAGACACCTTACTTATACAGAATGTGTTATTCAAACAAGTGATTTTCAACTGAATAGAAAATGAAGACAGTATATAACAATTTTCAACCGTTTCACAATTATCAAAGTGACCATTCCATAGAATAAATTTTGTCCTTTTTTACAGAAACCCGTTTGAAATATACTCACGTTATTTATTATATTTTTCAAATATTAGAGATAAAAATAATGTATTTAAAATTTAAATTGAAAATATATAGATATACATATAACAAAATTGTAACAGAAAATATTTAAGGGTATTGGTTTTACCGTTAGAATTATAGGAGAAGCCGGAAAACTTGTTTTTAGAATTTTTCTCTGTATCTGTGTTAATTTGTTGTTTAATCATGCGAAATATACTGCACTAATTTTGGTGCAATTTAGTATCATAATAGCTTATACCCTCTAGCAACAAATAGGATTTTTCTCTAGCAACAATAGCAAAAAGGACTTTTTATTTGGATATTATAGATATAAGAAAACACCCTAACTTGGCGAATATTACGATATTGGTACTGCCAATTTTATGGATATGGTACTGTCAAAGCCGATAATTTACAAGGTATTACGATATGGTACTGTCAAAGCCATCTATTAGCGTTTTTAGTAAACTTTATGCGCATAGAGTTCTGAGGTATTAAAAATAAAAAAGTCTGAGATATAAAAGATAAAAAAATAAAAATGTCCTAATAACTTTCTTATGTCAAATTCTATACGAATGGGGTCGCGTTGGCATATCTAATATAAAATAAGATAAATGACATATTGGAAAAGGGAAGGTGTAGGAAGATAAAAAGGAAGTAAGGATTTACTCCTTACTATTTTCCTACTCTCTTCAGAAAGAATTAGGACCTATAGGTTAAATTAGATCATGATATTTAAGGTAGTTATTCGACATGTAAACTAATGGCATACTTTGTATATTTATATTTAGTTCATTTTATAATCCTATACGTTGCATACAGGGTAAGAGATTTTCCATAGAATGCAGTTCTATGCTGAGAAGTTTAATAAGTTTGCACTTTCTGATCGCCTGCCTGTCGAAGTTGATAACACAAATCTGAAATATGTATTTTATTTTAAAGATACAATGGTCGTGTGATATTTGTGTCACAATTTATTATATTTACATAATTATGATATCGTCTTCTAAACACAGGATCAAAATTAATAATCTACTGGACTATCAAGATCTGTTGTGACCCATTCGTGCGAACTTAAGCTTTAACCCAAGGAGATGTACAAAAGTATGCCATTTTTGAAATGAAAGTACTCGGAAAAATCTTTGGGCCAGTGAGAATGACGGATAACACATATTGTATACGGATGAACCATGGATTGGAAGCATTGACGTGCCAAGAAACTATTGTTAGGTTCTGTACTTACAGCGACTAAGATGGAAAGAAGCAGGTCATGCCGGACAATGGACCGCTGCCGCCGGAAAATGAAAGATATGATGATTTCGTACCTATACCTTTACATGTTGAGAATCCTACTCTTGAAGTTGCTGATCTTTGTGTATATCTAGGACAAACTGTCGAAAAATAAAAGAAATCAATTGGAGAATTCAACTCGGCTGGGTAGCATTCGGAAAACTTCGTCATATCTTTTAGTCCAAAATATGTTTGAAAAAGAAAGATTCCAACCAGTATGTGTTGTTAGTGATGACATATGGTCGTGAGACGTGGTCTCGTAAAAAGACTCCAATTCACTCAAAGAGCTATGGAAGGGGCTCATTCTCGGGGTTTTCCTATTAGATATGATCCTCAATGAAGAGATCCGTAAGAGAACTAAGGTCACCGACAACCGCTGTAGAACCGACAACCGCTGGGGAATAAATGTTCACGAGTGGTAAACAGGTGCGGAAGATACAAAATGGGACGGGACCTCATTACGTAGATAGAGGAATTGATATAGACCACGGGACGCTGTTGGATGCAAGTGCCACGTGATCGATCTTAGGAGTCTATGGGGAAGGTCTATGTTCAGCAGTGGACGTCTTCCAGGTGATGATGACATTATGATATTGATTAGAGTTTTGTAAGTTGTATGTCACATTATTGCACACATTTTATCACCTTAATATTGTAGTGCCCGAAACAGTGCAAGCGTACAAGTGATATTTTATTGATTTTAATATTCTTATACACTATATTACGCTTATTAACAAGATATCATCATGGTTATAGGCTTAAATTAATGGGTGACAGCACGTCATTCGTGATTAGAGCATTTTTTAAAAAATTACAGCTGAAGCGGTGAATACGATCAAGCTGAGGTGGTGGATACCCTCATCCAGAATTTCCTTACTCAGGGAGTAGTAATTCTCATTGTGATACCATAGACTATATTCAGACTGTTCAGCATTCTCTCTTAAAATTCTCTTTGATTTTCTTTGTTCATTTTTTAAAGGATTTGCCCTTTCCTTTTCGTTCTGTTATAATGGAGCGCGTTTATTTAATCGTCTATATTTAAATAAAAGTCGCTTGCAAAACCATAAAAAATGAAAAATAAACTAATTTTTTTATTTAAAAGAAAAAAATTACTTTAAACACGGAGTTTTTATTAAGCAATGAAAGGTTTAAGGTAGTTTACGGAGATTTTTGGAGTCGGTCTCAAATGCGATCAAAAATGAAAAGGTATAATAACAAAATCCAACCTAATATATCTTTGAATTGTTTTTATTGTTATGTTTATTTTTATTTGTACTTAGCACCGATGCAAAAAAGTAACATTTGTTAGATTGTATTTAAAAGATCTCGGTGTCAATTGTTAAAATGTAGTATTTAATTAGGATAAATATGAATTTTCACTTTTCAGTGCTTCAGGAAAAGTTTGTTTTTGAAATCGGTTTTTTATAAGTATCTTTTATTGTATTACAATTATAGTGTTTACCTATAAAAATGGAAACTTATCAAGATTTTATTAATAAAAAAACTATTTAGTTTACTTTCCTACCTTTGTCTATTATTTTAAAGATAGTGGGGTCTAGACACTATGATTTATCTAGTTGATAATAGTGTAACACAATTTGACGTGCTTTCGTATAAATAGTTTGTAGTGCAATTTATAGTATTTAGATATAGACGTCTAGACTTAATTATGACCTTATAGGTCATAATTGTATTTACAAAATTACTATGTTATAAATTTCTCTGGATTATGATAATAAAATTTACATCAGAACTAAGCTATGGAAATAAGATAGTTACCAATATCTATATTCAACTAGAATTGTTTTAAATAATGTCATATACTTTTATATATATTTTTCTTTCTGTTTCTACTTGTTTTTTTTTATTTCTAAAGGCTTGTTTACTTTTTTGTTTCTAAAGGCTTATTATTGTAATATAGGCTTACACGAAACGCAGGCGAGGTTTACTTTTATATTAATGAATACATAATCCGTCATAATTTTGAATTAAATTAAAAAAATACCTGTTTAAAGTATACTATACGTTATGTTTGGGAATTTGTACCTGTATGCTATGTCAAGTAAACCCTATGACAATTGGTTTAATGCCCCATGACTAAACCTCTCAATAGTGATGCAAATTTCAGGCAAAGAACACAAGTTTATCTGTGGGGAGTAGGACATAACCCAGAATCCTACCGTGATTCCTTGGTTTTTTACTTTTCAAATTTTGACGTAGTCGCGTTTTTAATTTTTGTATTATCTCTTTTTCGGGTTCCGACCCTTAACTCATATAGAATCACTTGGTTGTCCGTCCATCTGTCTGTCACGTGAGACATTATTCTCAGATACGAATTGAGATATCAAGTTGATTTTAATATCGTCTACCGAGGCCTTGAAATTGTTATACATTACTGTAACTATTTCAAGTTTTTTTTGGTGCGCGCAACGAAGAGATATCATTAACTTGAAAGTCGGCATAACCAGAGGTCTTATAGCAAAAGCAAAGGGATAAATCCAAAAATTACTGATTTTTAATTGTATGTGGAATTATACATTTTTATAAATGATTCGTTTTTATGGCTCTGCTCTGAAAGATATTGTAGGCAATATATTTACATAGTGAAGAATTAATATTTGTAAATATTTTAATTAGAAATACTATGTACCCTTAAATACTTATAAGTACCTAAATGTGTGCGGAACTACTCTTAATCGTGCTTGAAAGGATTTTCTTCTTAATATATGTTAGTTATAACTAGTAATATTAGATTGTGCCAGCCAGCTCTGTTGGATTGTTTCATTTATCAATCTTTACATATTAAATTTTAATAAAATGAATTCTATACATGGAAAATATTTTAAAAAATTAAGTGATTTTGCGTACAGAATGATAATAGAAGTCAGCAAACCAAAAAAAAAAAAAAGTGTTTTTAGAATTGTTGTCTGTCTGTATGTCAATTTGTTCGTCAATCACGTTATATCTACTGGACGGATTTTGATGAAATTTAGTATGGTAATAGCTTATATCTTCGAGTAACGTATAGAATATAATATATGGGATATATAACCTTTATCTGAATACTACAGATCAAAAAACCCCTGACTTGATGACTATTACCGTATTGGTACTGTCAACGACATTTACTAGCGTTTTAATAATAGTAAAGATAAAAATAATAATAGTAATAATAGTTGCGACAGTGAAAGCGTAATTTTACGCGAGTGAAACCGTGGTACACAGCTGGTATTATATAATTCCAACTTCCAATATGAAAAGATACATTGACCATTCGGATATCATACATAAATCGAAACTACAATTTGTTGGATCTTAACATAATTTGTATTGTCTGAAGAAGAAATTTAGAATAAAGTACTTTCAATATAGGTATCTTCACATTATTGGAACTAGTAACTTGCCAGAATGAGATCGGGAGGTGGAAAACCATTTACCACCATTTCCATCTGAGAGCAATGGTAACTCGACCTAGGGTCAGATCTTTCATTGAAATTATGTTCTATTTATGAAACAAATCTAAGTAGGCATACAATATCACTGGAGGTAGAAATGTTTAATTATTGTCTTATAAATAATCTGACACTAAAGAATTATTTATATAATTTATTGTATCTAATTGATACATATGGCAGATTTATTGCTACGAGAGCAATCTCTTACAGCCAATCATAATACCAGTCCAGCCCAATTCGACGAACGGCCGGGAATCGAACCCGGATCCCCGCGGTGCGCCGCATCGTCAAAGGCCATATGCCTTGTGAACAACCCAATAAGACCACAGCGACGAAGAATTAGACTGAAGAGTTAGATTATTTAGGAACAAAAAATATACTATTTTTAAATTTAATTGATAGCTACTTTATAATGCAATTTACCCAATAAATATCTTTCAAACGGCCAGCTGTTCAAGAACAAACACGTTATGAATACACTTTAAATGACAGTAGTTTTTGCGCATTTAGCTCATCTCCGACACTCAATCTCCCGACGTATATAATTAGGTGTAATTATTATAAATGATTAACTATGTCGAAGTAGGCGTAGCTTTATTTAACCACTATAGTACTGTAATACAACTCCATAAATCATTAAGGCATCGGCCGTGCATTAAACCTACGTTCCGTATTATCGTGTCACCGCATGATTGATGCCTGAGGCGTCCTCTAAATAAATTATCTGCAGTTACATTAACAAAAATAACACTATCACATTCTGACCTTATTCGTTAATTAATATTCTTGTGTACGTGGGCTTCAGGCTCCTTTTCAAATTAGTTTTGGACATTAAACTCCGCAGGCGGCGGTTCGTGCAAGGATGTAATATAAAATATGGTAACTGACAATCTTTTTTGCATAAGTTTCGTGGCCTGAAAAAATAGTCATAAAAATATTTCTGAAGTAAACATTTATTTAGGCGCAACTGCGCATTTTGTGCAGTGTACTTGTTTGAGCAGTGAACGAAAGTGAGCCGTTCGCTCGGGTCGGTGACGATGAGCCGTCAGGTTTGGGTTGGTGATGCCGAATCGGGTAAACTCGGCTCCCTCCGGCATCCACTACTTTTTTAGGCGCACCAAGCGCACTATTTTAAAATATCACGTGAAATTCATTTTAAGGCGTATTGTGCCCATTTTTTAATTAATGTTTTGTTTGAGTATAATAATTCAAGTGTACACAGTTTGTGTTTAATATTGTTTTTTTGAGTAGTTTAATATAATACGCGTGTGTTATTGTATTTTAAAATAATAATCTCGTATTGTTCCTAATTTGCCCAATTAATATCCATCATGTAACATCAATGTAAAATTAGAAGTTTTCTTATACAGAAAATGTTCTTATAGAAAATTTACTGTCTCGAAAATTCTTAGGTAAATATTTTTTAGGTTTTTATTGGGTTGGCTAAAAGGTAATGACCGCTTTTCGAATATTATTTAGAAAATGTGAGAATGTTCTGGACGCTTCTATGATCCAAGATATATAAAGGACATGGCACGCGTTCTCTGATTCAGTAGTAACTAAGACGCTGATCTGTTAATACGCATAAAATATGGATGACGTTAAGATCAATGTGAGATACTCTCTACTCTACGAGTACCTACCGATCTGAACACTGCTACCGAAGCTACGTGTAACATATGCCAACGCGTGCCTCCTGAAGCAATATTTGAAGCTACTGCAAAGCGATGGTTCCAGCGGTACTGCGGCGCCGATTATTCCCTGAGCGATCAACCGCGCTCTGGTCGGCCGGTGGGATTGGGTAGCGATTAAGAAGAAGATAGCCGATTAAGGACACGCTGGCTAGCAACTGAGCTTGGGTGCTTTCACGGAACTACGGAGAATCCTATACACCGTTTAGGAAAACTTCTAATATGGTGGGTGGGTATGGAACATAGCCAACCGTAGCCGTTGCCCGGTCCTCATATAGCCAAATAGACCCGCCTTCAAATTTTGGATTTTGGTTGGACAAAGATCCCCCATCGCCATATTCCCTTGCACCCACTGAATATCGTGTGTTTAGATCGCACAACAACGCTTTACACGAAAAAAACTTCGAAAACCAACTATGAAAGTTCATAGGCCAATTGTTTTGTTCCAAGCCGCCTGAATTTCACGTAGATGCTAACCACTTCCTGCCAGTGCGTAGGAGACATGTGGTTCAAAATGATTGTGATTATAATATCGATGATTATCGTTGAAATATAATAAAAAAACTCTTTATTTATTAGCCAATATTACTACAAAATATACGGGTCTTACTCCATTACTGTTCCAAATTGCAACCCTCTAAGTCTAAATCTCTTGAAAGAAACGGCTTTGACGAACAGAAAACAGGATGCTTGATTGATCTTGTAAGGGTCTTTTTTATTTAAAATTTTTGACTATTATAATTTGCAGTTCGGAGGAAACTTGTTATGCAGTATTTTCACAATTAAGAGGAGGGATAGACTTGTGATGACGTAATTGTATTACTATAAATAAATAATAAAAATTGTATACCTACTTAAGTAGAATACTGGAAAAAAGTACCGTAAGAGAAAAAAGTTAAGTAAAGAGAAATATTTTATTATTTTAAATCGCTAATATTTAAATGATATATTTTTAATTGGCATAAAAAAGGGGGAGATTATTAATTTTACGAACATTTATTTTATATCTGTATAAAGCTATGTATATATATATATATATATATATATATATATATATCTATATATATATATATATATATATATATATATATATATATATATATATACACACACACACACACACACACACATATATATATATATATATATATTTATGCGAGTGTATATGCACTTACAACTGAGATTTTTTGGACGTGGTGATTTCCACCTCATGTCCTTAACCTCGTATAGAGATAAATTTGGCAACGCCGGGTATTTAGCTAGTAGTCTATTAAAAATTTTCCGCTAGTATTACAAGTTTTACCACATCTCGTCTTTGTTGTTTTACTCTGTCTCATTTTTTTTTACTGCGTCTTGTCTTTGTTGTTTCACTGTGTCTTATCTTTGTTGTTTTACTGCGTCTCATCTTTGTTATTTTACTGTATCTCATTTTTGTTGTTTTACTGTGTCTCATCTTTGTTCTTTTACTGTCTTTCATCTTTGTTGTTTTACCGTGTTTCATCCTTGTTGTTTTACTGTGTCTCATTTTTGTTGTTTTACTGTGTTACATCTTTCTCGTTTATTGTGTCTTATTTTTGTTATGTTACTGTGTCTCATTTTTATTGTTTTGCTGTGTCGAATCTTTGTTGTATTACTGTATCTCATCTTTCTTGTTTTATTGTGTCTTACTTTGTTGTAAAATCAAACGCGGTTTGAATTTTGTTTAAAGGGCGTAACAAAGAATATGTCTTTTATACATACAAGTGGTCTGCGCATTAAATTGAATAGAAAATATTGAAAAAACTCTATGGAAATTTTTAACCATTTTCTCGAAAAATTAGTGACAAAGTTGTGTTAACACTGAAAAAAAATTACATTCCTTGTATAGAAAATCGCTTCAAAAGTGCTCAGTTTGATGTACAGAATTAACTTTAATAGACACGTTCTTTGTATTACCTGTACACATGTATAAACAGTAAAAAAATATTTCTATTATTCATACAAGTGATACTATGCATCAAATGGAGTATAAAATGTACAGACAAAATATGACATGCTTCAACTGTTTCAGAAAAAAATCACTCTTGAAGTTCTCTGTTTGATGTACAGAATTAACTGTAATAGACGCGTTCTTTGTTTACCTGTGCACATATATAGGCAGTAACAAAAATATTTCTATTATTCATACGAGTGATACTATGCATCCAATGAAGTATACAATGTACAGACAAAATATGACATGTTTCAACTGTTTCTGAAAAAAAAGCACTGTTAAAGTTCTCTGTTTGATGTACAGAATTAACTGTAATAGACGCGTTCTTTGTTTACCTGTGCACATATATAGACAGTAACAAAAATATTTCTATTATTCATACGAGTGATACTATGCATCCAATGAAGTATACAATGTACAGACAAAATATGACATGCTTCAACTGTTTCAGAAAAAAATCACTGTTAAAGTTCTCTGTTTGATGTACAGAATTAACTGTAATAGACGCGTTCTTTGTTTACCTGTGCACATATATAGACAGTAACAAAAATATTTCTATTATTCATACGAGTGATACTATGCATCAAATGAAGTATACAATGTACAGACAAAATATGACATGTTTCAACTGTTTCTGAAAAAAATCACTGTTAAAGTTCTCTGTTTGATATACAGAATTAACTGTAATAGACTCGTTCTTTGTTTACCTATGCACCTATATAGACAGTAACAAAAATATTTCTATTATTCATACGAGTGACACTATGCATCAAATGGAGTATAAAATGTACAGATAAAATATGACATGCTTCAACTGTTTCTGAAGAAAATCACTGTTAAAGTTCTCAGTTTGATGTACAGAATTAACGTAATAGACACGTTCTTTCTTTAACTATTTACATATATAGACAGTAACAAAAATATTTCTATTATTCATACAAGTGATACTATGCATCAAATGGAGTATAAAATGTGCAGACAAAATATGACATTTTTGAAACGTTTCAAAACGTTTGAAACGTTTCTAAAAAAATCACTGTTAAAATTGTGGTTCCAATGAAAAACATAACATTTTTTTACTGAAACATGCTTCAAATGTATTCAGTTTCATGCACAGCACCAACTGTATGAATAATAGAAAAGTCGTTTCAATTTGTACATTGAGACTATATTGAGCCCATTGCCAGTATAAACAATCAACTTAATTTTTCTCTCGAATTTTTTTTACATTTTCCAATTCTTCAAATCCTTGAGATAGAAAAAAAATTGACGAAACGCGATTTTTCTTTTTGGTCTCGTAGAACTTCGAAAATAATGAATAAATAACCCCTTAGTGTTTCATCGTATGTATATTCGAGCAGTTGAATTTAAATATCAGTTTAATTCAAAGAGGCGTAATTTAAAACTCACGTTCGGATAGGAGGTAGATAATTATAAATAATAAGTACGTCACGCACAGATCGCAAGTAAAATTGAGCAAAACGAGAATAAAAAAGATCACCTCACGCATTGAATCAAAACTGAAACTAAAATAATCCATTTGTTCTCTAGCTGCCGTGATTGAGAAACCATTACTGACAGTTCATTCATGGACTATTTTAATGGGTTATATCAGAAAGTACAGTATAGATTAAACAATTGTATATGCTTAAAAGAAATATATATTTGTGGTGAAAAATTAATCGCTTGGAATTGAGTAAAATAAATACTTATTCAAACTACATAGTATTGTTTAAATGTTATATTAATATGTATGTTTTATCCAGTAGATATAAATTTATTCAATCAAAATACAAACAAGTATTTAACATTAAACAGGACATCTAGACTCGAGATATGATGATTATCTATGATTAATTTGTCAAATAGTCGACTTTAATAGTATGTACTAAAATTAATTTTTTTATTTTTATGGTAGAATACTAGGTTTATGGTTTATTATTTGTTTCCTTCTAATGATAATAGAATGTTTGTTAAATCAATTAGTTCTATCTACAGAGGCGAGGTAACAGGAAGTAAAAAATAATGTAAGTTTCTATTATCCATTACAATCTATATTGTTATAGTTGTGTTTTTCTTGTTTTTTTACTAATTAACCCAACTATTATTCAACCAATTTGCACACATGTAGACTGTGTTAAGAAAAAATAATTTTTATTATAAAATATCGATAAGTGTTTTAGAGAATTACAAAAACATTCTTTCCCTAGCAAATGATTTTGGGACGCATTTAAATATTTAAATTTTACATTATGCAGACATATGATTTCTTATTGTGTAAGTTACAGAATTGATACATAATTATATTTTAGGATAAAGACTAGATCAGTCTGTTGATAAGTTGGCAAGTTATAAGTAAACACCCATTGCGTTCTTTTGAGATACATAATTTATTAGTCTGCGAGTTACAGAGTTGATACACAGTCATATAAAATATGGATGCGAGTCAAATTTAATAAAAGCAGTAACTCAAAATAGGATATATGATACATATTTTTAAATATAATAATTATATTTTAGTATAAATAATTAGTCTGTTTATTATTTTACGATAAATAATAGAGCCGTATGTATTCTGTTATTTATTTTAGGATAAATAATAGAACAGTCTCTTGATAAGTATGCATGTTATAAGTAAACACTCATTGCCTTCTTTTGAGATACATAATTTATTAGTTTGTGAGTTACAGAGTTGATACACAGTCATTTTTGCATTAAAAAACTAGTCTATTAACCAGAGAGTTTTAAGATCTTTTCTTCTTGAAGCAAAGTAAACTGTGAACCAAAACAAGGTAAATATTTTGTTTGAGTATGTCCAATAGACCTTCATACATTTGGATTGTCCTTAATTTCTAATTCTGTGCAAATGAAACTGAGAATAATAGCTACTATAAATGCAAATTGAAGTGGGAAATTCCCTAACATTATCACGTTGGCCCCATCAATTCTTTAGCAGGCAAGCGACGGTCGGATATTTAATAGTTGGAGTGATGTGGAGAGTACGTTCAAAGAATTTTGTTTCTCACATCTACTTTTATATTTACGCCAAACGTGTTGTCGTCAAACTTATGTCGACTTCAATTATGGCTAGGTTAAAGACGTCTAAGAATTCATTTTTATTTTTAACAGGAATCGCACTCGATTTATTTGTTTCTTTTTTACTTATTTATTTATTTGTATTTAATATACAAGTGCATAAAGTCGACTTATTGCCACAGGAACAATCTTTTCCAATCAGTCAATTATATACGTATTTTGGAGTATTTTTAGTATATTTTGGAAGATAGCAACAGTTAATAAAGGCAATTGCAAAAAAACAGTTAAACCAATAACGAATGAAATGGCAAGCTAACAAAAAAATAAAGAATAACAAATATTTAATAAAAGTATAATATAATATTTAATAAAAATATATAAAGAAAAATTAGAAAAGGGGCAAGATTTAGGAAAAATCAGGGAGAAGACAATGTGGAGTTACGAATAGGAATTTCGAAAGGATTTTTTTCATTGACAGTCCATTCTAGATATCAGGGTCTAACTTATTCCACAGTTTAGCACCATGAACAGTGTAGCAATATTCATATATATATATATCATATTTGGTAATAAGTAAATTAAGGAGATTTTCAGAGCAAAGTCCAAGACCATGTTAAGGATTATGAGTTTAGACCTGAGATAATCGGGGCTACGAGAATTCTACGAGGGTCTACGAGAATAGATTGCGCAGGCAGCTAATCTCTAACCGGTTAAGCTACGCCCTATAATCACAAGTCTTCATTTTACCAAATTTTAGAGTAACAACACTAGCAGTGACGAAAATATTTAAATAATGGCTACGCATGAGAAGCAAAAGAGTAATGAACGAATAATATAAATTATGAAATTTCCTGTGGCCGAAAATGCTACATTTTCGGAGTTAGGAAATTTCGTTTTCTTTTCCCTCAGAAAATTTCAGTGCATGCACAAATTTTGAAGACGGTCTAATTAATTTAAGTGATCCTCCGTAAAATACAGATAGATAGCTACATCACCATAATTAAGCAAAGGCAGCAATTGTGTGACTATTAGTTAAAAACTCAAACGTTTCAGTAATGATAACAGGACTAATTGAAAATGTATGCAGTTCATAAATTATGTGGCACTGTAATGTTTAATGATCATGGAAAAACTGGATTTTATTGATAATAAACATATCACACTCTGGTGCAAACGTGATCAGGTATTTCAGTAAAAGTGAAGAATTTTTATATAATTGGGTTCTAGATACTTCAGTTGCAGAGATAATCATTACCCATCTTCAGTCATTAGGTGATCCTTGGTCTGATTTGGAGTCCAAACAGTTGATATAATTTCCAACTTACTTTGTACTATAAAATAATTTAAGAAAAACATCGCAATTTCTGGCATTATGTATTCGTAAAAATAGTCGTTCAAATAAAATAAAAAACGGCTAATATGTCTAATTCATACATCTTTCTACACACGTTCTTATCTAAGATCTGATATCCTCAACAATATTAATTGTACAGCAGATAATCACAAAGTGCTCGTTGGCTGACACCGATTTCTAGTGAGATAGGTGTGCTACTTTTGCAAATGCTACTTGTACTTGTAAATGCTACTTGTGCAAATGAACAATTATTAAATTCAAAATATGTGGCTAATACTTTTCCAGGTATAAAATAGATGTAATTAATATTCTTACATACTATTTGACCCTCAGATATTTTCCTAATTTTATAATAAAGGTATTACAATATAAGGCTTCAAGGTACATCAGTCGCTTCTCGGCACTTCTGTGACCTTTCTATCAATCAGTTGAAATAAGAAATTAAACAGACGTTTTAAACAACAGCCAGTCCCAATGTCAAAACATGAAATCGCGTAATTACTACTATGTATAAAGTATTAAGTCAATTTAGACACAACACGCCACACGCCACGCGACCTCTGCTGCCCGAGACACAATTAGTCCTTTGCCCGGATACACGAGAGCTAGTCCTTCGGTCACGCAAATACACAATGAGTCATGTGAACCCAGAGTCGAACCTATGAGCCCTCAACCACTCGTCACTCAAATGACCTACAACTCGACCACTGACTCCGACCCCGTTTCAAGTTAAGATTCATATTATGACTCGCATTATTAATTCCTTCACGATACATTTACATACTAGAACAGGTACTATTATTCGATGGTGGATAATTATGAACAATACTCAGTTTTTTGACCATGCCTGATGTTTCACCATAAAGAGTGATTATAATTAGTGAAATGGGAAACTTCAGAATTTATTGTAAGTAGAGAAGGGTGATTGTGATGGAGAAAAAATATTAGTGTAATATTAGAGTACAAAAGAAATATTACAGTAACAAATAGCGCGAGGAAGATATTATAGAGATGGCTACGTAAGAAAAGCAAAAAAGTTATGAACGAAAAGTATAAATGACGGAAACTCCCACTAGCTTCTGAATATTTTTGGCTTCGGTATATATGTTCTAACTATGACTAAATGGTCTGTGGTCTATGAGGATGTTTATAGGAAAAGTCTATAGAAAAGGTAACTTTGGTAAATATTGATCCTTATTTTAAGTATATTCAAGTATTATTTACCCGACTGAATTTAGTTAACCCAAGTGGTCGTGATCTAATTCGTAAAAATTCTTCGCCACCTCCTTAATATTTATTTTAAGGAGTGGAGAGGGTGTGGAAATTTTTAGGGATTTCTATTGAAAATTCTAGGATAAAGAACATATACACACATCAATTCAGTTTTGTTAATTGACAAATATAAATATACATCATCTGTTATAACTGTGTCACGCATACCTAGTTATACGAATTAGCTCCTTCATAGGGCGCATCTTTATGTATTTTATGTAATCTAGTTTGTTTCCAGATGTTTAGTTTGTTCTTTAATCTGCCTTAAAAAATTATGTCTACTTATTATTAAATTCAAACTTCTGATAATATTTATATTTGGCTATTACTATGTGTAGACAATGAAACTTTCATGTCTATTTAACTTTGATATTAATTGCTATCGAAATGGACCAATAAAGACAAGTTACAGAATATCTGAATAATATTCAATATAATATTAAATGTTGCCTATGTGTATATATTAGCTTTAAATTTTTTGCTGTCTAAGTGAGACAAACCGGCATGCTTATTATTTGCTAAATAAATAGTTATATAAAAAAAACAAGTTAAAATTTTTAGATTAAAAAATAACTGAATACAATATTTGTTCGTCACTATCCTATTGTTTTCACATACATGCGTTTTCAACAGTTTTCGCTATAATTCTACATGCCTGAGATTTTTGGGAAGAAGTTTAATTTTCGGGAATAATTAAAATTTGGCCGCATCTCTTTCATAATCATAGTTTGGTAAGGAGTTCAATTTTCGGGAATAAATAAAATTTTATAGAGCCTCTGCTTGGAAAGAAATTTAATTTTCGGGAATAAATTAAATTTTATTGTGCCTCTGTTTGGAAGGAAATATAATTTTCAGGAATAAATAAAATTTGATGTGTCTGTTTGGAAAGAAGTTTATTTTTGAGAATAAATAAAATTTTAATGTGCCTCTGTTTGGGAAGGAGTTTAATTTTCAGGAATAAATAAAATTACATTGCGTCTCTATTGGGAACGAAGTTTAATTTTCAGGAATATATAAAATTTGCAAGATCGTAATAGTACGATGGATATATACATTGGAGACAAAGTTTATCTGGTGGAATAGGTTGGAATATTTTAAAATAATGAATACTTATATTGTGTTTCTCGGAGTTCCTCAATAAACAAAATGTTAACAAATATTTACATATACTATTATCCAAAGTAATAATAACATAATGACCCGATCATTCTAAGAAAGATGCTGTATTGATTGTACTTCACTCACTACTGTTACCTGACGTACATTTTCAATATTGTCAATGAGATGAGTTTGATCATATTTTAATTCATTAAACTATGGAAAAAAACAACGCGGAAATTGTTCTTCGTCCTTAAATGCTTCTCGCCGTCTATCGTAACTTTCTGCCAACTTAGACCACAGAAGTTAAAAAAAAATGACACAAAAATTTTCTGGATTTAAATTAATTTTGTCAAATTTCAATTGACTCCAAAGATACGAGGCGAATGGAACCAATAAACATAGTTCCAAAAGAATATTATAACTAATGTGTTCCATACACTATTCAAACTAGGCCACTAATATGCCACTATACAGGACACTAATATGGCAGATGTATTAAGCTGGAGTACTGAATAGCAAGTATTCCGGGAATGTTTTTATGTGAATTTTTGATTGAACATTTTGAATTATTTATGGGCATACCTAATAATAGCTAATCACAATTCTAATTCCGATCACTGCAGATCTCCAGTGGTCGACGAGAAATAGCAATCTTACTGTCAGTTACCTGATCCTTCGCGGTCTACCGCATTTCTACTCCCCTTACCGACCACTGTACTGCGAACGTCGGTTAAACTATATTAGATGTGGTTAAACCGAATGGAAAATATATACTATAAAATATCACTAAGAAATTTGATTATATCTGTTAGTTGAATAAATAAATGATAACGTATGCTCTGTTTTGATGAAAGTTTTGGTAGCATAATTCAACAAGAATGTTTTATGCATATTTTAGAATTTAGTGATAAGCGTATACAAATTATAACATATCATAATATATGTAACATGTTAATTACTTTTTAAAATCACCCCCATTGAGTGAGCAGATATATTTAATAATTATTTGCATAATACGAAAAATAATCGGATCAAAAAAAATTAAAAAATTTCTCCTTGACGCATAAATATTTATAATCTTATTTTAAAATTATAACCCCCTAGATATTGTCCTGAAAATTTCAGATTGTGAATTTTTATAGCTAGGAATATACTTGTAAGATATAAAACTAAAAACGTGGGGCGCAAGATCAGCTAAGTCATTATCAATTTTATTGCACCACAAATATTATGAGCTTTTGGTGGGAAAACTATGAGCTTTTGTGAGACAAATACTATAAGCTTTTTGAGCACCACAAATACTATGAGCTTTTGAGGGGTTTCTCACCGACAGCTATTGTCTACAGTCCTTACTATTATCTATTGTATATGCCCCACGTTTTTCGTTTTAAATCTTTGTTTAGTACAGATGTACGAAATATTTGTTTCGGCTCTTTAGTCCGTAGACTCGAAATTAATACAACATAAACTCATACACTGTTTTCTATTAAATTATATCCTTTTTGAATTTAAGTTATTATCAGATTATATTTTTCTTGAATCTAAATTATTGTTAGATTATATTCTTTTTGTATCTCAAGTTATTTCCAGGTTATATTCTTTTTTAAGCTGAGTTATTGTCCGATTGAACTCTTTTTGAATCTGAGTATATGTCTGATATAAAGTAAACAATTATTCAATTGGATACATGTTCAATTTTGTATTCCCAGATGGCTGAAAGTGCTTCTAATTCGCTTTATACTTCATAAGTGCGAAGGAAATTAGGAACAACTTAGCCACAGCTGGGTCGAATACGGCGGAACGTGTCCAAAAGACGTATACTTTTCCATATTATAAATGTTTCCAAAATTATAATTGTTTAAAATGTTTCCAATTTTGTATAAAAAAAACAGATTTCTTTATTAATTAAGCTTGTGACCATAATTTATATTCAAATATAATTTTTTAAACAACACTTTGTTCACTTTATTTTGACACTTTATATTTTTTGACAATTCAACATTAATTACATGCTTTCTTAGGAAATGTGTTTATCCCTTGTAATATTTCTCTATACCGATCGTCGAATATTTGTATGCACACAAAAATTTGAAGAAATAAAATAATATTAATATTACTTCGGATTATTTAATATTACTTCAGATGCACCGTTGCGTGTTTTGATCAGTTTTTATTAATATACGAGTACGTAGCTTTTAACTTATTTAAAAAATATAGACAAACGGTAGTATAAATATAGACAAACCGTTAGTATTACCTACTTATAAATATTTACAAAATCAATATTATTTTTTAATATAGCAATACAGAGTAATCGCCGTCAGTCGATTAAAATGTTGACAGGCGTGGGAAAATGGAGATAAAAACCGGTTAGGTTAGGGGATACACACGGTGTCTGGGAATAAGTATCGGACAAAGAAATAAAATTTAAAACATGACTTATTTTCAAAAAATTAAAAATAATGTTCATAATTACTTGTTATTTTTTCGTACACACGATACTTGCGCACATTGTTCAGTGCCGCTGAGGGGAATAACCCGCGAACAGCTGTGAAGCCATCGCCACTGTGGTTAAACTCGCACTACGAACAAGTTTTGGGTGTGTTAAAAAGAATTATGTGTAATCTTTTTTTTGCATTCAGTTAGAAAAAGGGCGTTTTACGTTTTATTTCAACGACAATTTATTCCTTTATAGCCAACGAATAGTGTCTTTCTTGATCCGACATCTTTTCCCGGACACCATGTATATAGAATATATCATTATTAAATTGCGCAACTTCAATCGGCAATAGTGCATCATGGATAGATTGCAATACACGTATTTTATTAAAAAAACCATTTTTTTCTGAAATTTAAAAATTGTCAAAGTCATTAACATAGAAATGCATCTTTTGTTTCGACAAACTTAAGAAATGTGGCAGCATTGTATAATTACCCTTCTTAACGTTCAATGAGGAATTTTTGAATGAGGTTTTTCTAACTATCCCTTTCATTTGCATAGCTTTATAAAAGAAAAGTATAAAAAAGAAAGTGATAAAGGATAATAAAATTAAATTTCAAGGTCAATTTAATTTCAAGGTCAAAGTTGCTTCCAATTCGTAAATAAAAATTATTTTCATTTGAAAATCTTTAACCTTCATAATTCGTCCAAATATATAAGATTATAAATAATATCCTCAAACTATCTTCAACTTTTAGAATAAATTTATTAATACGGTATTCTTTGTTTCTTTTAACAAACGGATATTTCTTTAACGGTTATTTCTTTTAACATTTAGATAAATTATTATTTGCTTCTTAGTAATAATATTAGCCGAATTTTAATTATATTCCAAAATAAATCGGTATGGTTTAAATATTATTTAATATGGAAACACTTACAAATGTCTTTTCAAGTATTTAAATTGCAAAATGACGTTACTTTCCGTTGCGGGGAGAATTGTCGTGTAATTCTTATATACTGTGATTTTATTATTTTTTTATGGACTGGCTCGCTTTTGGATATGTATTTCTCTTTCAAATATTTTTTATGTTGTTTTTGGATCTAAACGCACTTTGCTTGGCTTACTCAAGGATTTGTATTTCTAACACATTCAACTGAAGTGTTCAAACGAACAAGTTTCGGTTCATTCATTGTGAGTTAAAAGTCTTTCGAATGAGGAGGAACTCGATAGAATCTGAAGATGTTCAAAACGTAATACGACAACAAAATGCTCTCCTAGGGGTGAGTAACAACTGTCAAGTGTTAATTAAATTACAATTCATACCACAGCGTACGTTACTAAGGTAAGTACCCTTTTTTTCAAAAGAATGAAAAAAGTATAATAAGCTGGTATAAATGCACTTTACAACCAGGAATATTTCGATATTTTTTTTTGATATCACATGAAAGTATACGCATTAAAAACTACATACAAGAAATTCTGTAGCTGATGATTATTTATTATAAAAAAAAACATTTAAAAACTTTTGTACCTGACGATTTTGTTTGCTATGGATTTAAACACTTTTTCCAGTTATTTCACTTATCCTTTTATCGCTAACCACTTACTACATAATTAAAAGCATAATTTGTTATGAATTATTAAATATTTATAACAAAAATTTATTATCAAAATTGAATATTTTCTTTTAATATGTCAGTTGAAACAACTACATTTTGCTTAAATGGTGCCAACATTCAAGAAACAATGAAGTCTATTTGTATTATGGCATATATCTTTTTTGGATATTTTATGGTATTTATTTCACTTTGTAATTGCCTAAATTTTAAATATATTTTAAATTCACATACTATTTTTTTCATCTTTGTCATTTTATTATTAATTTTATTACTAATAAAAAGTTTAGTACTGCCAATATTTATTCTTGACTGTTTTAAGCCCAGCTCGGCCTGGCTAAACTTTAATTATTTTATAAACTAGGTGACTGATTTAAAAAAATAACCTTTTCCCGGATTACATAATTGGTTGAAGTAGCGCTATTTAGTAATGGTGCATACTGTATATTACAGACATTTCATATTTTTTTGACAATTCAACAGACACGGTTTAATATATTACAAAGGATTGCTTAATAAAACTGGGGAAGTACGAATTTTCCTTCTTTTTTGGTTTAAATGAAAGAAAATAGGTGCAAAATTATGTACCTGCCAATTTAAGGGCTTGTTCGCGATTATTTTACTGAAAAAAGGGATATGAAAAGAGTTGCCATACAAAAGTACAGTCTTTCAAGGACGTGTAAATTATAAATATTCGACTTAAGTGCCATTGTTAGTAACACTAAACACTGAATTTGCACATTAAAATAGGAATAGATTTAAAAAAAACCAGTCCAAAAAATGAAAATATTAAAATGCGCAAAAAAAGAATGCGTAAAGAGAGGTTATGAGATTTATGTTTGACAACAAGCTAACAGGCGTTCACCATACAAATTGCATATTTCAAATAAATTTATTATAACAAAATAATCAAGTCCGAGCTCTAATTTTTAATACGTCGATTTTTATGTATAATCTGTCATAAAAAATACGAGAAATTCGCATTTTTGCTAAACCAGACTTATACCAATAAAACAGGTAAAGAAATTTTTGTACTTTCATTTTTGAAACTATAATAATGTATTATACTATACTCAGAAGTGTAGGTTTCGTACTACTGTTATTTTGAAAAATAGTCACTAGACAGATTTAAAATAGATTTTAAAGCTGATTTTTAATACTTTTAAACATTCGTAAATTATGAAATTAATACCTATCATGGTCATATCATGGATCTATGGAATTAAGTTATAACATGGCAAAAATATTTAATTTAATAACATCATTGTTTCATAAATAACTAAAATATAATTTATTGAGTCATTTTTATACTTAACTTCAAACACTAATAAGACTCAAAAAAGCCAAGTCGTAATTTATATTTTATAGAAAGTTTTTTTTGGAATTCCCATATAAGGTAATTGTTTCATAATTAACGATCCCTGAATATTCCGAAACGCGCGAGTTTTCGGAATACAACTTCAATACACAACCCCTCTTAATGCGTAACTCTTCAATAACAATAAATAAATCGTTGACAGCTACCTCTAAGTCATAATTAATACAATTAACGCCGTTTCTTATCTTGGGTCGTAATTCTTGATTTCACGGCCGGCGGTCGTTGACGTGTCGATATCCAATTATTGAGAAACACGATAGTGCTTTTAACGCATGGCGAGCCGAGAATAAAAGCCTATTTAGTGATTATTGAAATGCGTAAACTTATTAAAGTGCAGTCGATTAGGGATGGGTATTATAGGCGCAGATATCGATATCGATGAACGAAAGAAGTATTGAAATCGGTTTACGACTTTCATCTCTGAAGGGTCGAATGATTGTAACTCCATAGCTTTCTAAGTTTTCAACTAATCAGATTTAATTTATTGTGATACTAGCTGGGGTATCCGGCTTCGCTCACGGAGTTGATATGAAAATATGTGGTAGTTGGAATAAAAGATAAACTCTAAAATACACGAGGTAAACAATTTTTACTCAAAACATAACTAACTATTTACAATATTTGTTTATAAACAACATTTTTAATTTGATTTTCCTCGGTATATATATGTACAATTTTTCGAATTTCCTATTCGCGAGCAAGCTACGTATAGTTTGACCGTGAGAAAAGCAGGATTCTGTAAGGCTGATGCCGCAATGTTTTAAAGTTTGTTCTTGCACTTTGTTAATTGTAAAACTATAGGCTAATTTGATTGGAAATCGCAGTCTTTCAAATTGGAATGGCAGTTCAGTAGAGATCAGTGGTATTCTGGAGATAAATACTGTGTGTCCTTTGTGCTTTCCAGTCATAAGTTCGGCTTCGATGATGCTATTTGTTATATATATATATATATATATATATATTTTTTTTTTTTTTTTTTATTTCGAGTTGTATGACGATCATCCTTGTTCCATTACACAGTTTTGGTGAGTTGAGATTTCTGAGTAGTTTGATCGGAGATTCAGTTTTTGGCCGAAGGTAGTGTAATGGCATTCCTAGAACTTGCAAAGAGTTTAGAAGTTCGGTAGGTAAGTTGACACTTTAATGTTTACCATCGTGTCGATCGATTTACATATTGGTCTTTGCTGTGAAGCCACCTTTTTTGGATGATTGTCTTCTATATTTGAGATTTGTGTATTTTTTGTTTGTGTATTTTTTTGTGCATTTTCCATCACTCATACCTGGCAAATTGAGGTTTAATGGCCCGCATGGTTCATAAATAATGTTTTTCTCAACTATGTCGTATTGCTCCAGGTCTTCTTGTGGATTGGGAAATTCAGCTTGGATGATTTTGTCGATATCCGTGGGATAAATTCTGTCGTGTAGTTATAAGAGTTTGTGCCAGTGAAGCAGCCCTCGTTTTTGCCATTCGATTGTGTACATCCAGCATCGAATGGTTCCAAAGACGTGTTTGTGTTTTTGTCGGAAAACTCAGGCCATTATGTCGTGGGAATCGTCCGTATCTTAGCTGTTCTTTGATTTCTGGCCAGATGAGTTGCATGTTATGAAGAGGTCAGGTCGTCCATATTTTCTTACGTAACTCATGGCATCTTGAATGTATTCATGCACGTATTCTGGACCTATATAAGATGAGGGTAAGATTACCATTACTCCAATGTCGTCAATGTTTCCGTTATTTATGATCGCGTCTCGAAGGTGGATGTATTCTTCCTCGCGTATTTTTTCTGACTCAGTCTTATGTAAAGCATCCGTTCCGCTTCTATTTTTACATACATATCTACCAGGAATTGTTGCAATAAACGACGAGTGTTGAGAATGTGATTGTATGTTTCATTGTCTTTGATCATTAAGCGGTAAGCATAGAACGCATGTTTCAGGTTGGATTTGTTTCACATTAAAACGATATCGATTCTGTCCGTGCAGAAACATTAATGGATATCGGAGGGCATCATATAAACGGCGTGTCTCTGCAATTCGTTGTATTCCTTCTGTTCTTCGTTGTACAATTATGTCATGGCTTGCGTTTTCATTGTCCACAATTACAATAGCGACTTCGTCTATCTGAGGTACATTAAATCGACGTTCGTGTACTCACATGGTCTCTTGGCGGCTCGAATTATAACTTTATAGTCATCAGAAATCATTCAGTCTAGTACTGTTTTGAATATGTGAATAAGTTGATTGTATTTGTTTAAGATCCTCTGTACATCTTGGATTATTTCTCGTCTCAATCCACTGTTTGTGCATCGTATATCAATTTCTATTTCTTCATTTCCGATGAAGTATACTTGCAGAAATTTATAGTCTTCGTTGTGTAGTGGTAGTAATGATTTTGTGATAGATTTGTCCTTGGATAGAAAAAACATGATCGATTTCATCTCTGCTAGTGTTGATCGAGGTGACACCGAAAGAAGTCATTTGGAAACAGGCGTTGTACGCTTTTATATTTTGAAGAAAGTGTTTTGATTCTGAAGTTTCCCCAGTACCACCCTATATTTCCGAATATTCCAGACTATTCTCAAATATTCCAGAATTCTCCGGGATGTTATGCAATGTTGTGAAATGCTCTCTAATACTCTCGAATGTTCTGGACTGTTCTATAAATTTCTAGACGACGAAACTTCCAGCCCTTAAGCACGCCCTTCAGGTAAAAACGGGAACCTTCTTCGTGGATGGGGGATAGAGGTCTAGGGTACAATATAACTCCCTTGATCGTACCGGGACCGGTTTCTGAGTTTTAGCGGCACGCACATTGTACACTTACTTTTATAATATATAGAGATCAGGGTATAATGGACAGCTACATTATGCATTACCCAAATTCAGTGAGACATCTGTCGCATGAACGAGAAACCCTTGTTTCATTTAGGGAAATTGTCAGTTTTAGGGATGGCATTTTATAGTTTGACGGATGTAAATTACTATAAAGGTATAAAGATACGGTATTTCACATTTTAAAATGTATATACGGAACTTCATAGTGAGACTTGATTTCAGTTTTTACAAATTTATAAATTTTTACAATTGACAGATTAAACTCCTATTTTGTTGTAACACGAAAAATTTAAATTAACATTTAAAAAATCTAAATTTAAACAAACATATTTTCTTACGTAATGAATAAGTAATTTAAATACTGCATTACATTTGTTATTTTTTTTAAAATTTTATTAATTTCTTTTAAATTTCACATGACGTAGTACATTAAGGAATAACTTCATAACGGGGATAACAATTAATTTTTTTTCTTAAATGTTAAGGAGATCATTCTGTAGCGATTCGCCATATATACTTACATTTTTTTCCTTAAAAGTTTATAAATGAACAAATTATGTTATCCACCGAGAAACATTTTTTACCTAATATGTGTGGTTAATCGAATAATAATGAATTATCATTATATATTTCATATATTCACTTTCACAAATTTTTTTTTAAATTTTGGCTCGTACTGGTATAGGCCAGTAATTTAAAGTTACCAAAAACTATATGATTTGTTTAATGTTTTACCTTTAACTTAACTTACTTTTTTTGATAACCAAGTTTACGTCTGGGAGTACGTATTCGTATAAAGAAATAAACTTTTTTTTTTACTTAGGATACAGCAGATAACTACAGATACAGCGGTCTACGGATTATCAAAAATGTCGTATACGTATATGATGTAAATGTTCATACGTACTTAATTCCCAAATACAACATCAAAAATTTGGTTTAGATACGTAATAAAATTGCGATTTAATTGTGCTTTTCGCCGAAATGTATCACTTTACAATTTAAGCAGGTTCGAAACGTAACTTGAATCTCTTATTTGATAAAAAATAATTTTGCGCAATTTTTAGACAGAATACGTAATTATAATTTTGAGAACATTGTAACAGCAAACATTCTTTACTTCGAAATTATTCATAAAATGTTTTTGTTAAGTTAGAGAATATAGTCACGTTTCGAACTAGATGTTGTTGATGTGTCGTAAACTGCAATGTGGTATACTTTGATGTAACGCATAATTAAATTGCAGTTTTATGTTACGTTTATATTCTGCTACCGTGGAAATGCATTAGTCACTTAGAAAATGACACTTCTTGCCTCTTGCATGCAGAAACGCTGCAAACGCTGCAATCAGGAACGAGAAGATTCGTTGGTCTGTGAAATCAACAGAACAACTGCTCAAAAAATTCACAAACGGCGAATATGTAGATATGGTTAAGTTTGTCAAATGAAACCGGATTTTTACCACAAAGGAGAACGGGATCAAGAACAATCGGTTATCTAGAAAGTTCAGTGCTCATCACAAAAGAAGATATGGACTAGTCACATTATCGAAGATCTCAAGGACCAAAAACTGAATTTGGAAGAAGCTAAAACCGTCGCAGGAGATCGTCAACTATAGAAGAATATTGTTAACGAGGCTCCGACACGCGCGGCACCCGCAACAACGTATCGGCTACAGAACCGACTTCCTCTGCCGATCGTCAGCTAGGGATAAAAGAAGACGAAGACTACGAAAAAAAATTAGTAACGCCATATGTCTGTATAGTAAGCTTCATAAAATGGGATGCAGCAGCGTAGTCTCATGTTGAAAATAATTGAACAATTGTTGACTAGTTTAATTACTATCAGAATCGTTTTATTCTCTTAATCGACCTATTTATTCTGCGTAAGATATGGTTTTACGATAATTAGAGAATTACAGAGAACGAAATAGATTACTAAATTGACATAGCAAGAAACATTATAATTACCATGCTTTTAAAGCAAATGTTGTATTTATTACGTAAATCGCCTTAGATTTAAGAATCATATAAGTAATGTTGATGAAATGGACTTTTTAAAAAGAATTAATTTTTTTTCTGGTCATATATACTTTTTTTACTCATTATGTTTTTTAGGAATTCGTAGCCAAGTAGCAGAAATGGCACCTCCATGTTTTTTGCCTCTATCTGTCACAACCTTGTAGTTTTTATAGTTTTAGACCTACGTGCATGAAATTTCCAGGCAGATGCGTTATATAAAGATCTCAATTAATATGTTACTACATAAAAAAATTAAAAATTATTTTGATGGGACACATCTAATGGCGCATTTTGATGAGAGTTAAAACGTTCTAATGGCACGTCGCGATGTACCATTCGGTCACCTTTGTGTCTTGTCGGCTCTTTCCGAATGAATTCGGCCAGCTCCATGTCTTGTCTGTTCTTTCCGACTTAAGTCGGCCAGCTTCGCGTCTTGTCGGCTCTTTCTGATTTAATTTGGCTAGCTTCGCATCTTGTTGGCTCTTTTCGACTGAATTCGGCTATCGTCGCGTCTTGTGGGCTCTTTCCGACTTAATTCGGCCAGTTTCGCGTCTTGTCGGCAAACAGTATTATAAAATTAAAAATATATTTTCAATAGACTGTTAAGAAATATTTCTGTGATACTTTATTTTATAAAACTATAATAATAAAATTAAATTAATGTTTTATTATCAGTAACCAATATTTGTTTTTTGTTCCCATAAAATGTTTCGTCCAATTAAAAGTATTTCAATATAAAAAAATTAGTCGTTCCCTGTCTGTCAGGCGCCTCATGTCTGGTAGGCTCCATAACAGCTCTTTTTATGTATCTTCCTGTAGATGCCCAGAGGAAGCTAATTTTTTTCACACATCGGGTGGAGTACTATTGGATAAGTGTTTTAAAATTATGTTAATATTATATTTATCATTTTTAGGGTTCCATCGCCAAATGGCAAAAACCGAACACTTATAATTTGTCATTTCCGTCTATCTGTCCGTCTGTCTGTCTATGTCACTGTCATTTTACTAGGAGACTGTTGACACTATATCGATGAAATTTGTAAAGGAGGTGTCTTCTATGAACCGCTATACAATGAAATAGTGGATTTATGAAAAAAAATAATATTAAGGGTGGCACTCCATACATGTAACTTGAGGGATGAAAAAAAATTCAGTGAACGTAGCGTGTGGCGTATCGTTAGATATATAGGTCTTAAAATGATATAGAGTTTCCAAAATAACTTTTTTATTTAAGTCAGTAGTTGGTGAGATATGTGGTCCTAAATGCATAAAAAGTGTGTCTTTTCCCCTCTAACTTTCCAACTAACTTGTGTAAAATTCTGAAAAATATTAAGGTAATAGAACTTAAAACAAACTTTCAACGGAAACTGGCTTAAATAAGATATGTTGTGTAATTTTTGAGATTTGGATTATATTCGGTACCGACCGCAGCAATAACTTTATTTTTCACAGTGTCTTCGAGAAATATAAACTTACAAGTTTAATATTGTTTGATGCTACCAAACCCTTCGTACTTGAAGTCGACTCGCGCTTGGCCGGTTTTTTTATTTTTAAGTTGCGCTTGCAAAATACTAAGTTATGAATTGTCATATATTCTGTGTGTCTCCCCTTTCTCCTAATATTTTCAACCACCGTTTTGAAAAGTCTGAAAAAATCGTAATATTGAATATATTCGAATGGAAATTTAAATTAATCCTTCAAATAAAAATATTTCTGTTAACAATTTCAAGAGTTATTGATAACTACGGAACCTTATTTTGTGCATGTCCTGACATGCACTTGACCTTGGTTTTATTTAATTTTGTTACATGTTATTTACGTAGTAAACGTTGGAATAAGTACGGAAAAATAATTATATTATTATTCATTCTAAATTTAGAGTCAACACCCGGGTTTTTGTAACTTAAATGTTCAATTTAAATGTCAACATAAAACAAAATAAAATGTGATTAATTTCATTAAGGGATTTTTTTAAAGAAAGTTAACATCACTCTGTTTTTCCATGCGATCACAATGACCAACATACTCGATTTTGTAATTATCGGACAATTATTGAATGAAACTTCTCCGCTAATCGTCGTGAGGTTTCGTCGTCGAGCTCATTGCGTGTGAAGAACTGCGTAAGTCTGCATTAAGTAAGACTGCCTCAGTCTTGCCTAAAATTTGCAAGCCCCTTGTAAATCGAATTCAATCCAAATATGACTTAATCCCAAGTCTAGATGACCAATTGAATCAACATTTAAATCCTACCTTCAGCAAAAATGTTGTCAAGTATGAGTAGAACTCGCACTACGATGGTTCCGCATAAATTTAGATACTTGTATATATTTAAGGGTACATAGTATTTCGATTCAACCTACTTAGAAATATTAATTTTTCGCAACGTTAATTTATTGCTTACTATATCTTTAACAGACGTAATAACATGATGCATATTTAAATTATATTTTTTCTCACCATGTGGATATATAATTATGTTGCCAAGTATATCTTTCATAGGTATGATAAATATAAATTTTAAAACACAAAGTCATATTTGCAGTCGATTTAAGACACTTGTATGGAGTTTCTATGATTTTTTTACAGACCTAACTACAGGTCAAATGTTGGCCGACTATTAGTCTTAAACTAGTAGAGCCTACTTAGCTGTGATGATTTTCTTCTTAATTTCGTTATATGTACTACTTCTGTGAATACTTTCAGCTGGTCGGTAGTGGGGTTACGTAACTAACAAAAATTATTAGTTTAAAACTTAATATTTCGTAAACGCATCCCTGTAGCGAAAAAGTTTTCGTAACACACCTCGTACATATTTGAAAGACCTTTTCAACGATACTCAATGAGATATGCGAGAAAAAATACTTCCCCTTTAAATATAAGGGTACCTTAAATATATTTTTTAAATTTTATATCAGTTATTATAAATATGAATAAACATGCCAAATTTTAGCTATATAAAACAAAGTCAGCGATTTAAACTGCTATAATTTGGAGACGTTTAGACAGACGGACGGAAAGACAAAACTATAAGGTTTCCTAGTTTGGCTACGAAACCCTAAAAATGGAAGCAAGCGTTGACCCAACCAAATATTATCTACATTAATAGGTTATAGGATAATATTCGAGTCATGTCATCACTAACAGCTTATATTCCATTTTCGTTTAAATTTATTTTCGTCCTTGCATTTTGCCCAATTTGTAAGACGAATTGAAAGGTAGGGCTTTGTGATCTTACCAACATGAAAATTAAAGTTTAATGTCTGCATTCAGTTGATCCCGAAGTTTTGCGGGTTGAATAGAAAATGTTTTATCGTTGCAAGCAACATACTTGATAAATATAAATTGAATATTAAAGGAAATATTGTGAAAAACCGTACAGCGTTTTCATAGATAGGACACGAAAATTTAACTATTCGAGTCACAAACAGTAGTCAGACCAGGTAGCAAGAGCTGAAAAATCTACTCATGAACACAGCGCCCCATTAAGCAGACGATTAAGTGATGGAGAGGAATAGTTGACGGATTTTCTCTTGGAATAACGATTCTCATTAAGGAGGGGTCGATAGAAGAGGTGATGATTTAAAAAAAATCAATAGATGTGAAATTATCTCAACGAGGTACATTTGATAAGAAAGTGGTAATTTAATACCAAAACACACTTTCCGATATAAATTGAAATATGTAAAGAATTTCCTGGGCATCATTGTTTTGTTTACTTTAATTGTTTATTTTCGTTAGTAACAGCAATTGAAAGCGGATTACTTCTTTCATCTTGAATCTCGCTGAAAACCTATGTTGATGGGTGTACTTAAATAAAAAAAGAGTGTTCTAACAAAGCTCTACTTTATTATTTCTACTATTATACTTTTCGTATATGTCAAATAAATTTTTACTAAATTTGATATTACCTCATCTGGTGTAAACGGCCATTATGCAATGGCCATGGGACGGCTTTAATTAATTTAATAGACCTGTTTCGCTCAATCGATTATTACTAAGTTCGTTTGGCTTTTGTTGAGTACCGTTTATATTACTTACCTATTTTTCTTGTGGGCTCATTGTGAACTATTGTACTATTCACAGTTTATTTCCACTGGCTCACAATTACTTGAAGCTTTCGCAGGTTTGTCTTGTTTTTTATTGGTAATAAATAACAAATATTTTATGATAACAATAAGATGAGATAATAAAAGTTTTTTTTATGTAAATTTTTTGTTAACGTAAACATTGTATTATGGCATATCATGTTATTCTGGTAAAATATGACGCAGGTTTACGGAATATAACGTCAATGGCAGTTGTTATTTTTTTGACATGTCTTAGCAGTTTAAATATGTATAATTCGCACATAAACTATCTTGCGTTTTACAATATTTGTGTGAAGATCTGAAACACGTGGAACTAAAGGTTTAATATATTCGTCGTATTCGACGTGTTCGAAATTACTGGAAAACATATAAAAAAATGTAATGCACACTTAAAAATACAGCGAACCTGTTAAATACGAGTAGAACTCGTACACAATGGTTCCGTATATACTTACGTACATAAACAACTTAAACATTTGAGGATACATAGTGTTTCTATTAAACTATTTGTTTTTTAACTATGAAATCTATCTCTTTCTTGCTTTGGTTTTAATATTCATAACTTTTTAAAATTATATTTTTATCTCTTTTTAATAATGTTTGATTTTAATATATGATAGGACAAATATTAGGGCTGAAATATAGCTGTCTACCTAATGTCGTTTTTGAAATAGACCAGGTAACAAAATTACTCTGAAATGACAATTAGATGATGATCGATCCAATCACAATTTCCTCTTTAGGCAAAAATGTTGGGAGCGTTGAAAATGAAATCAATTCTTTGTTATATGTCCTTGCGTCCTATTTTCTAGACGTTTTTCTTGTTATAAATGGCGGATAAAATTTTGTCACCGTAAGAAGGACACAACCATTAATATTAATATTAGGAATATTATTCTTACTGCTGGTGAGCATCGTTCTGCTGGGGTTTCATTTCATTTCGTGAATTGAATCTGAGTTCTTGTAGAGTGTACAAGTGTTTCTTTTCACATATAGAATACTATTGATAAAGCCAATATAAATACAAAATAAAAACCTAGTTTATTTTTTCTATAATGGTATTCAGAAATTTTTGTATTGGAAGAATATATGCTTTAGATAAGATTTTTTTCAGGAACTGTGCTGGTTATTTAATTATATTATTTTAGTCTCTATCGCTTCTTCATCGATTAATCGATATGCTGATTTCGTTACTGTGAAGATTCAGAATGTCATCATTGTTTTCTTAGTCGCTTATCGAATTTTCCAAAACATCTTCAGTCTCGCAACTCAATTATATTTATTTTTTGAAACGCTGTTTTTATCCAGATTAGATATAATATTTTGTTTATCATTTAATAAAGAATAATGCCATAATGCAGTTTAATAAATATCAGTGTCAGATAATGAAATTCCTGGTAGTAGTTTGGACACTGAATATATATTTTTCTTACCTTACGTGAACTCTGTAGTGGTTAGACAAGATAATCGGTTTTCAAAATAAGTAATTTTATTAAAAAAATATTTGTTTTAATTTAAAAACAGGATTTAAAGAGGAAACTGCCAGTAAAATTATGGTATATTAATCCCCTAAACATATCTTAGAATTGGAGTAATAGTCTTGTTAAGCTATTAAGTCCTTATTAATAGAAAACATAGTTTTGGGTTTAAAACAGTTTACCTTGGGTTTTTAAAAAGGGTACAAGTAAGATGTTGTATAGATTCTCACGTAACAGATACCAATATTTATTTCATCTGTATTATTACAACAATAACATAGATTAAAATAAGGTTTAAAATAAAAAATGTTTCCTGTCTTGTGTACTAAAACTGGAGATACAGTTCGGTCTCTTTCAGAGCAAATCTATGCAAACTCGCGCAGAACGCGCCATGTCTCGGTCAAGAATTGGGACGTATAATATGAATGTGTTTGCGAGGTTGTATTCACCAGCTTATGAACGTTGGGAAAAAATTGTCTGGTGATCTCGCCTTTAATATTCGACAAAGGCCATCAGGTTTAGTACATGAGTACAAAAGGTTCCAAAAATACGTCTGTTTCTGATTCTGAAAGGTTCATATAATAGAAACCTGAAGCGAAACGAACCCGCCTCGTAACTTCTGCCTCGAGTCAATTCAAAGTTATATACGATCGCGACTTCGATGGGCAGAATACCCGCGAAAGCCGACAGTGTATCCATTGAACAAGTTCTATATGCCTTGGCCCGGTCCATGAGCAGCGCACACCATCATTTAAGTACGTCCCTTCTATCTGCTGGACCCCGACGCACCACAAAGTCCAAACCAATGATGAATAGACCAGTATACCAAAGTATATTGCCATACACATTATTTTGAGGATCAAAGTGTTGAGTCGCCAGCCAGCCCCAGTAAACGGTAGCGTGGAAAGCAACCCTCGCTCTCTCCCCAATGCAGCTCAATTGCGATAGAAAGTTCCACTTAGAGTCGAAGACCACGTCCAAGTACGTGACCCGATCTCACAAACCGTTTCTTGACCTGCTCGTGACTACAGAAAGTTCCCTAGCTAGTCTGCCCTTGACGAGCATAGCCTCAGACTTTTGGATTGCAAAGCTGATCTTATTCACAATGCCCGAGTCAAGCATCATGACGAGAGAGACGGTCGCCCGGTTCCCTAATTCTTTTCTTAACTTATTGACTGAATTTTGGAAGTAAAGATAAAATATTCCGGCAATTATTTTAATCCAGTAATGGCGGTAGCACTTGGAATTTAGATCTGACGGATTTCTTAATTCAAAAAATACATTGTTTTATAACAATACAATTGTTTTTTTTTTAATTAAGAACATATTGACAACCAAGACCAAAATAAACGTTTCCAAAACGAATCATTCACTTCCCCGAATTAAATTTTCACGCATTTTGACTCAGAGTTGGCCACCATCGATAATAGCTCGCTTTATGTTTTTAAACAACTTTTCATTGTTTCCCTCGAGATAAACACGTTATACGACGTTTATTCAGCTGGTGCTGTTTGTTCAGCGACCGCTTGCTCTAGAAAGATACCTATGTACCGAAATAATTTTATTTAGAGTGTATAAACATAACTACTTCTTGAGATTTTATTGATGAGTATTTATGGCTGAAATCGTCTTTCATAGCAATGTTGTAAAACAAGTGAAGGAATCGATTTAAAAACTTATTTTAGCCTCCCTTACTTAACGAAATTTGTTAAAGTGTCACAAGGTATTTAAAAGCTGTAAATATCAACATACCTAACTATATTTCATTCCGCTAATAATGTATCAATTTATTTTGATGTATATAAAATAAAGGAGCGTCAAAAAACTTTGAAAGTTTATAATTACGAGTTATTAGATAAATGTCCCAGATCCCTATCTTGTACGAGTCAGAATATAGATTAATGATAAAACAGTGAAACCGGTAGTAATTAACGTACAATAATAACGAAATGATAAAACGGTAGTAGTTTAAGTAAGATAATAGCGACGAAATGATAAAACGGTAGTAGTTTACGTACGATAATAGCGACCAAATGATAAAACGGTAGTAGTTTACGTACGATAATAGCGACGAAATGATAAAACTGTAGTAGTTAACGTACGATAATAACGACGAAATGATAAAACGGTAGTAGTTAACGTACGATAATAGCGACGAAATGATAAAACGGTAGTAGTTTACGTACGATAATAGCGACGAAATGATAAAACTGTAGTAGTTTACGTACGATAATAGCGACGAAATGATAAAACGGTAGTAGTTGACGTACGGAACCCTGTAAATAATAGTCAACTCTTTCACTTGTGTATTAGTATGAACTTACTTGTCTATTTATTTGATTGTACGTGGTCTACAAAGAAATATATGAATAACTATAAAATGGCGTCGGCATTGTGTCAGAAGCAGGTATAGATATATTATTTTGGTGTCCTTGAGCGCGACCGGAAGATTCCGCGCCGATTAATTGTCTATGATCGCACGTCACACTCGAATGACAATGCGTAGACCATCATTTGTATTCGTGATGCTATGTGGAACCAGAGGGAATATATTATAAGGACGAAAAGTATTATGTTATCCTTGTCCTTAATATTATTTAGTTATGTTTGAGGTCACGACTAAAAATATTAGTATCGTCCTCTATATACCAGTTTCCTTTCGATATGTCGCGAATTAATCGTAGTAGGCAGTTTCAATGACAAATTACATAGAAATGTCAATAACGCTCTAAAAGTGACCCTCAAGTTGAGGTATTTAAATTATCTTTAATATGAATATTTCCTTTGAACGTAACCTGTCTATTGAATATGATGTTTTTGGGTATCGGGTAGTTTGATGCGAATTCGTCACGATTCGGGGATTAATTTGGATTTGTGTAGTTGTTGCTCTTTCAACTTCTCGAGCAAAATCTGTAGAGAGTAAGTCGTTTCCGGTTTATTACGATTTGTTATTTTGGTGCATTATTTAATTTACCTGTTTCTTTATAGATTATATAGAGTAATTTTCCAATGTGATGAATTTTTTTTCAAGCAATTCTAGTACAGTTTAACGAGGAAAGATATGAAATAAAGGAAACAGAATAATAATTTTTACTTAGCGATATTCTTTACGGACTAATTCATAGATAATTTCTTTCACTTCACATGATACCTTTGGAAATCATATAAAACAATGTGCAATCATGACAATCGTTCAGCGGAAATGTAGATCATAAATTAATATCATGATATTAACTATTGCAAATTCCACGCGGCGGATTCTCAATAACCGCAGTCGTCTGTCAACGATTTATGCCCTCGCGTGTGTGCTTGCCCGGAAGAAGATCACGACAGCACACAACCTCCCCCCCCTGCCCTCATTCTCCCCCTTTACAGCTCACCACCGATATAGCCTTCGTATATACGTGTGTCAGCAAACTTCTGCTAGGTCCATTGTACTAGTAGCACATTGTTGTAGTGTGGAACTTCAGAAAATGTTATTTGTTTATAGCTACACTATGTATGGTATCAAAGAAGAAGGGTGAATATGATCTAATTACTGAATATGCTTTTATTTCATCATAAACTTATGCGATACTTTTCACTGATACTTCGTAAATTACACACTAATAAGCTTTAATTTTGTCTGTAGTCAGACAAATGCTGTATTTTTGTATTCTACTCATAATTCTCTTTTTGATTCGATACCCATATTAAAAGCGTTCCGAATATAAATAGTAATAGACCATCTTGAAGCGTTCGTCATATCCTGAACTTACATATAAATGGGCTTTTTCGGGTATCAATTTATCTCACCTGCATTTCATTACAATAAAATTGGTAGTTTAGTCATAAAGATCTGGCAGGCCTATAGACAAAAAGACAAACTCGTTTTTCTATTTATATATATATATATATATATATATATATATATATAATGTAAATTTTGTGCATATGTTAAAGTTACAGATGGATAATCGCTTTGAATATCTATGATTACAGTTGTAAGCAAAAAATATTTAGGGTAGGAGATTTAGTTGAGCATTAATTCCTAATGTTATATTTTATGACTTGCTGTATAAAATAAATATATTTATTCTAAGTTTCGCAAAATATTTCACTGATTCAAATTAATCATAACGTATTTCTTATTAATCATAAGATTATTTCGCATATCCAATTATTTGTATTTTTAACGTAAATAATCTTACACAAATTAAATGAATGTACCATATTTGTGAAATGCCCTACCACGGTGGTCGTATTCGAACTGTGAACCATAATTGTAAAATCGAGCTATGTACCGAGCTATGTATCGAGCTATGTATTGTAAAATGCCCTACCACGGTGGTCGTATTCGAACTGTGAACCATAATTGTAAAGTCTAGCTATGTACAATAAATGTAAAATTCCGTACCGCCATGGTCGTATTCGAACTGTGATCCATAATTGTAAAATCGAGCTGTGTACAATAAATGTAAAATGTCGTCGTACCATGATGGTCGTATCGAGCTGTGAACCATAATTGTAAAATCGAGCTATGTACCATATTGTAAAATGCCGTATCGCGATGGTTGTATTCGAATTGTGAACCATCATTGGAAAATCAAGCTGTGTACCATAATTGTAAAATTCCGTAATACGATTTATTTTATACTAATCATTTTCGTTCAGAATACATCTCATTAAATATTAAAAGACAGAAGGGTGTGATAAAGATTTTTTTTTATTTCTTTATTTCGCAAATGATTCGTTCTTAAAATTTTGCTATGTAACGATGAAAGTGTAATTATTTGAAGATTTATTACAAGCTTTCAAAATAGTTCCAATTCAAAATAATTCCTTTCGTTTTTTTTATTATGTCTAATTTAAAGTGTAATAAATACATTGTTATACTCTTTAAAACACTGGGGTAAGTCTAACTTGTACCATCCATAAAAAATGATGCAAACTGAGCTTTTGCATACATTGCATGTTTTAATAATTTTAAATGTAATTATAACTTTTTAGAGTAAGTAATTTTTGTATTATCCAAATCATAGTTTTCATTTATTTTATGTATTTTTTGTGCATTAGTTCCTTAACAATGATTTTTATACTAAGAAGATAGCTTGTTGCTTTCAGACTTTTTTCAGATTGTACATTTGCTCTTAAGGCTGCAGCCAAAGTTTAGTGTTAGGAGGATTTGTGAATGTTCTTGTTTCATTTTATTTTGACGTTAAAGAAGTACAAAAATCAAAAATTTATCTCGAGCTCAGTTTTTAAAATAATTTTCTTTTAAATGGGATATATTTTAGGTACCTATAATATGGTCATTCTTTTATCGACAAAATTTACCTGGAATCGAATCCTAATGATCCCTCTATTAGCTACGGTTTTGCTTGCTATTTCACAATGATTTGATGAACGCTCTTTTGGAAAGTGTCCGTTGCGATAAAGTGTTGAAACCCAATTCTAAAATTAATAACACATCATGGTAGCTAAACTTAGAATAGAATTCTGTTTTAGTATAATTTTCTAAATTGTATTATAGTATGTGCAACCAGGATATGGACCAGGAACCAGGATTTAATTCAGAAAAATGTGGAGCGCCTTAAATAAAAAAGGTCGTCTAATTGCATTACCAGTTTCCTAATCAACGTCCTCTCCAAACTTCTTAAGACCCATAGTACTTATTTATCTGTTCCCAATATTGCAGGTCTTTGCAAATAAGATGATGCAGATCAACTTGCTATTCCATACAAAAACTGTCTTCAACGGTCTATTTCCGTAGAAAAATAAGGCAAAATCTGGCAATGAGGCCAGAAGAGTAGCTATAAGCCCAGGCAATAGGTTAGGATACCGAAAAATAAGCGTTATCTGGTATTAAATCATGCTATCAGAAAAAATGAAGATTAACTTTAATTCAGTTATCAATCTAGAGATCTTTAGAGAAAGTTACTTTATACGTTTTGATAATGGAAGTTCCGTTTACTGCTCAATGGTCTCATTGATTCAATATTTAGAAAGAAGTTATCCTAGCGGTTTTGAGTCTTTTGCCAAACATGCGAAGTTTAAGAATAATATGTATAGTTTAATGTCTATCTATAGATCTAGAAATTGATGTTTTTTTTGATAGTTGGTCTGAATTTCAGAGTATATAAGAGTATTACTAAATTTGTTTTAAGTCAAAGGTAATTTGTGAAAATAGATTGTGAAGGGTATAAACTAACATGAAGCTTTATAACCTTTACGAAAACTCTTCAATGGAGATGGATATTAAAAAAAGGATGGCTAGGTCGTGTGCAATGAGTGGGAGACTAATGGCTGCCTAACTAAGAGGATGTTCCACTCTAACCTGAAAGACAGTCGCTCAGTGAGCGGCCAAGATTGCGTTGTTCAATCTGAATACCGGACATTCGAAATTAGATAGCACTGATAATATCAAGAGACGGCTGGGGATAGACAAGATCCAGATACTTAAAGGTTTTTAATGACTATCAACTATTTTTCAGTCAAGGAAGAACGTCTTTTTTGTCTGATACTTATTCCCGGACATCGTATATATATATATATATATATATATATATATATATATGTTAAAATAAAATTTAGAAAATAACTTTCACAAAATTTGAAATAATATATTTACACACGATACTTGCGTACATTATTCAGCGCCTGTCAGGAGAATGACCCGCGAACTGCTACGAAGACAGGTAAGCACCGCACTCCAGGCAAGTATTGGGTGTGTTAAAAAGAGTTACATGTAATATTTTTTACAAAACGGGCATATTTTACGTTTTATGTCAACGACAATTTATTCTTCTATAGCAGTGGCGTAACGTAGCGGGGGCGGCAGGAGCAGGCCGCCTTGGCTGACACTTTTCGCGGCAAAATTTCACAATATATAATAATACTATCTTGTACAAAGTTTGACCATTTCATTTCATGGACGGAAATTTTCATTACTCATTCTTTGACGAAACCCAAGATTCAACCTTTCTTTAAACGAATATAGCCATCTTGTTTGTTGTCTGTGCTGACTTGCAGTGGTTGCCCGTCTTTATTTTGTGCTCGAATTGTTTACGACTAATATTCAGCAAGAATGAATTTTTTCCTATAAAGAACAGTGTTCAATATTGTATGTATAATTAATAACAACCGCAAATTAGGTTACATGACCGTTAAGTCTCTTTAAAAAAAAAGTTTTCATAAAGTAAAAAGTCCATGTCATATTTACTTAATTGTTCATGTGTATACATCTTCTAACCTGTGATTTTAGTGCTCATAAGTACGTGTTGTGATTGTTAAATTGTTGAACTTTGTCGAAGAATTCTATTCTTCGACTCTTAGTCTTTTTTTTATTTCAATGGGGCAGGAAACAGGCTGACGCCACGTGATGGAAAGCGGTCACTGTCGCCTATAGATAGAGGACTAAGTCCTGCAAATATGTTACTACCCGATAGGTTTAAGATGTTATATCTCCTGTATGTGATCCTATTCCCACCTTTTCCATCCGGGTTGTCTCGGGGCCACACCTGGTACAAAGAGGACCATCGAAGGTCCCATAATAGTGATCCTGTATGTGATCCTGCAAATGCACTGGCTAAACCGGAACACAGCCAACCTCTTTTGCTGCAGAAATTAGAAAGGCGGTGTTACCAACCCAGACATCCACGCCACATACGTAGCGGGTCCCTATAACATGTATAAGTACATTCGACTATGTGAGTATCAAATATTTTATTTACGTTATTTATTTATGTAATTGTATTGTAATTGTATAATTATTTATGTATTGCTATCTACTATGTTGTTAAAACTTTAATTAATTAAAATAAAAAATGAAAAAAGTAAATTTTAGTATTCTGTTTTTTAAAATTTATTAGTACTTATTTTCAAATGTTTTACGATACTTTCGTTTTCGAATCCGGCTCATGCTTAGCGAATTAGGCAAGTGTCAATAATTATATTGTTTTGTTTTGGCATAAAAAATGAAAAGAGTAAAAGAAAGTGTGTCAGCTTACCGTAATAAAAGAAGAGTTAATTTGGAAAATATTAGAAAAAATGAAGGGACTTCACTTAAATATGTGAAAAGTCCCGTTCCTGAGACGTCAGATTCCATGTTGGGCTTAAATATAACTGGGCCTTCAAACTCAGAACAAGGTAAAAAAATACAGAAATTTGACACTGTTGATCTGGTATCTGTTAGGAATGTTGACATCGTTTCTGAAGATCAAATTCCAACAACATCTACTCAATCAGAGTCTGCATTGTATGTTTAGACATGGATCTTGGTGGCTTAGAGACAAAGACTGATTCAGGACTGGCATTATCTGCTATTCGGTACCGAAACTTAGACGATATCGGAAAATGACCTGAGCATATATATGAAAATATGCGATTGTATCTCATTCAGCAGGGCTAGGAAGTTGTTCAGCATATCAATACTATCTTCGCAGAAGTGTCAACGGTAAAACGTTCAGATTTGTGCTCTTTAACATCAAAAGGAGAGACGAGTCGGCTTACCAAGGAATGGTTTTACCGCACATTAACTGACGGCGAAAAAGTTTTACGTGCTTGGATGGATTATTCTCTTTCCATCAGAGAATGAGAGAGCACATTTTTTATGACGGAATCAGTGATGCCAACTTGTCTTATAAAAATGAGTTAAGACGGAAGCTGTTTTCTTCGTTAGATAGAATAATTAAAGATATTCGTGAAAGGTTTCAATAACTACAGAATTTAGTGGATAAGTTTGCTTATTTAACCCTGACTATATTACTAGATTCGGACGATGATACTAAATGTAATATAGACTACGCATCTGCCTAAGTTGACGAGCAGGACTTCAAGCTCGAACGACTTTGACTACGGACTTTTATTGCTGCCACAGGCAATGAAAATAAATTAATGAAAGCGAACTCACTTCAATTATTAAAATTTATTGTGAAATCCAAAATGGAAGATGCTCTGCCCAATATTATAATAATGCTCGGAATATTCCTCACAATTGCCATAAGCAATGCCAGCTGTGAGAGAAGTTTTTCAAAATTGTATTTGATCATAAATTATTTGAGATCAACGATGAGTACTTTAAGGCTAACCAATCTGGCTATCTTGTCTATTGAGCAAGAGATACGTGGTGCTAAAGATTAGGAATTAGGTTTTAGTTAAAGACATAAATTTTACTTTTAATTCTAGCAATTATATTATTTTTCAGTAAAAATGTATAAACAGTAACAGTATCGTTCTAATTCTAATTGGAAGACCATTTGTGTTTTATATTCAATTCGCTAATAACTTAATCTTGCCAGTTGTAAACGCATGTTCTGTATCTGTTAAATGAATATAAAGGGCCTAAGTGTAAGAATTTTTGTTATAAATGTGATTATTATATTGTAAAATATGACTTTTTATTTGTAACCTGTACTATACATAATGATGATGATAGTTCTTGCCGAAAAAATTCTTTAGAATTACTTTATGTTTTGCTAGCACCCCGGGTGGCTGAAACCCACTCTACACCGCTGCTTTATAGCCAATGAATAGCGTCTTTCTTTGTCCTATACGTATATATATATATATATATATATATATATATATATATATGGATATCCTAAATAACATAAGAGGTAAAGGCACGCAAAATCTGTGTAAAAAAAATTATTGGAGTATTATTATAAAATTTACTTTTTACACAATACTATTAAACAATATGCAATAATTGATTCGTAAACTATTAATAATAACTATGAATAATGATTCGTAAACTATTAAACAATATGCAATAAAACAACACGAACATTATTCATGCAAAGAAAAAAAAATACTACCAGGCGAATTAGCAATTCAAATTTGTCTGAAAATAAATTATTTTCTTAATAATTTTTCTTCACATTTAAATGAATTTAAAATTTCGAATTTATTTTTTAAATAACAAAAGCATGCAGAAATTATACGTCACTTCATATTATGACGAAAAAATAGACAATCGTTAAAAACGAATGTGCATCAATTGATAATATTATGAAACTTATCTGATAGTTAATTGTTGTTGAAACTTATATGAATTGTTGTTTCTTCGTTGATTTAGGTAAACTGATATAATGATATACGATAAATGATAAATACAAGTCTACTCAATATGAATTCAAAATTTTCCAAAATATTTATTTATTTGCAACATGTATATCTTAAAATACATGGCTTTGTACAATATCTTCCAGCAAAATATTTAAAATATGACAAATTTTTAAAATATAAGACATTTCAAATATGAATTATCAACGAAAAGAGAGCCTATAAAGAAAACTTTTGCTGAAAAGTGGACTAAAGAAAGACATTTTCTTTACCATAAATGTAAGAGATTTAAATAACATTTTGCAAGTCAGATTGGCCAAATAAATTTTAAAGCAAATTTAGGTTTCCAATTAGTAATGGTAAAAATATTTCCGTGTATTGTAATATATAGGTAGGCCATTTATGTAGAGAGAACAGTTTAAAGCTTCTGACGATAACGTTAGCAAAGAATTAAAGAAAATAGAAAAAATATACTTCGCTTTATAGCACACCAGCCATAAAAGCCTATTGCGAATAAGCTTTAGATCTGTCAAGTTACTTATGGCTAAATAAACGTAAATGAGTCAAGTTATGAGATATTGTTATGTTGCAAATGTCAAGCATAACGGAACTGAAACTTCCCCAGAAGCGTGAACGTTGTATATCAGTCAATTAAATATCAATCCGAGAAAGACGCATCTACGTTATTTCAAACTATTAAATGTATTTCTAAAACCATACCAAATACAATTATAGGACATCCATTATAGGCTCAAGTATTAAACAAGTGGAATAAAACACATTTCTGACGTTGTGTTGGGGAACGGAATTATACGCAATCTTGTTATTGATGGAGAAAATGTATGTTACGAATGATATGCTCAGTATATCTGGAATTATATTTTTTATCAAAGGTAGCAACATAAATTACATTCATATTATTATAAAATATAAACCCGCTTCCAACTGCTGACAAGTAACAGGGAAAGTCGTAAGGCAATTACTGCGAAGTTACTACTGCTGCTTTATGGTTATTAATAATTAAATATTAGTATTTAATAGTAAGAGCTCATTGAGATATGGGTACATAAAAATAATATCCAAATGTTTTATATGTTTGTACTGTTTCAATCAAGATATAAAATAAAAGAATCTACTTAACAAAACTATTCATTTAAACAGCCGTTTTTTAATGTAAAAGAAGTTTAACGTCATAACAAAGACACACAAAGCCAGGTTGATAGTATCAAGACATCGATTTTGTAATATCTACCATCGAATCAGCTGGTGTGGAATAACATAAAAGCCATTTACGTATGTTTATAACTTGAGCATGCACTAAGCATAAACTAACCACTTTTTGTTTAAACTGCAATTCGTCACAAGCTGGTTTATAATTAAGTCATGCTTAAGAGAAATACAAAATATAATTGTGCCTATCTGCGCAGTGTCCTAAATTACACGTCCTACTGTTAAAATTTAAAACGTAATCTGATTGTTTAGTTTAAATTGACACTACAACTGAACAATCTTGTGTGAAATAGGAGTTTTAATTGCATACCTGATGAACTGTCCAACAAATAAAGTGTATGTTTGCCAAAAAACGAAAGCTTAATGGTTTACAAAGAAATATTATTTTGATATAATTGAAAACGAGTTTTAAACTAAGATTTTTAAGTATCATAGAATTATTTCACAATATGTCACTCAATGGAATATTATGTTGAGTATGCTTGTGAAAAATGAGACAACCGTTAATCCATACAACCCATGTTTCACTCCCATTCACGCACTGAATCAAAATTTTCAGGCGTGGGTTTAACCACAGTAAATAAATCTGATGTTGATATTCTTTCAGTTTCAGTAAGATTTGGGATATATTATATACATTGCATCTTAATTGCATTAATCTAACACCATATTTCGTTCATCTACAGTGAGATCCTAGCCAGTTAATATAGTGCCACAAGAGCGTTAGTAGAAAATGGAGTCCTTAAATATTGGCCACAAAAAGCTGCAAGTCATCAATTTCTACCATTCACTTGGTTATGAATACCAGGCTGTAGAAGTATTACAATTAGCTTTAGTGTTTCTACAGAAAAGATCATTGACCAGTCGAGGAGAGTGACGCACGTTTGAACTCTTGTGGCTATTGCACCATGTTTTTTTCTTTCTTTTTGCTGTGACCTGCTAGGTTTTTTATTTTATCTAACGTTTCTGTCTGTACAAAGTTCACTCGGCGTCTCGTTGTTCATTGTGTCAAGTGGGTGGTATAAAAAGTAGTTCAATTCTGTCTGAAATGACGAAGAATGTAGTTTGGTATTAGTATTTGTTTTGTTTGTGATTATCAACGTGAAGTGTAGATGGTACCATATCTATTTTGTTTTTCATGTTTTGGATAATGATTTTTTTTATTAAAGTTTGTATTATCGTTGGCATTTTGTTAAAATCACATTTGGAAACTTTACGTCACAATTTGTAGGCTTATCTGTTACACCCCAGCTATAACAACGAAAACGAAATTTTTATAGTTTGATTCCATTTTTTGAACAAAAAATAATCATCTAGGATCTCTGGAATCATGATATTGAAAGATGAAATGAAATTCTTAGTCTATTTTAATGTCATTAATGTTGTATACATAAATGTATTATCAATAAAAACATTTATTTTGGTGTTGAGACGTGGAAGTAAGCGAGAGCCTTAGTGAACATCATAACAAGGGCTCTGCGTGAACTTTCATCGGTGCCAAGTTACTGAAGGAAAATAATCGTGCGTCTATAGTCATTTCCAACCTCCCTCGAAGACATTATTTTTTATAATAACTAATTACCATAATTATCACACAGTGGGTTCATAGGCAGATAAGTTATTATCGCGATTATTCCTAAAGTATATGTTTTCACTGCTTTCTAATCATGTCACTAAAGACGGGAGTTTTATTATGTTGATAATTTATTGCATGTCTCACCATTTCAATTCGGATTATACTAATTTGCATGATTTAAAATGTTTATCAAAGATGGATGTTAATTTAAATATAATTAAGGTCAGCACAGCGTTTGAATAGAATTGAAAAAAGATAACAAAACAGCGGTAAAAAACTACGAATCTGATAAATATGTTACCCTAATACCAGTTCAAAACGAAAGTTAATAGAGTGAGACATGTAGTCAAAATCTTGATTTACATTTTTTAATTTATTTATTTGATTTTATACAGTTATATAAACATTAAAATTATTACACTTACGCATTTTAATAGCAATAAAAGGCAATTAACTAATTGAGTAACACTGGAACAGGATAATGATACACATCAAGAAGTTATTCTTACTTACCACAAACGTAATCATACGTAATAATGCTTTCGTGCAACCGTGATAGATGGTTGAGCAATTTTAGGGCATTTCGATATAATTCGATTCAAGATGTCGGTATAGCAAAAACCAAGTTAGTGAAGAGCATGAGACTATTCCAATAAATTAGGGCAAATTTTTCCGTTTATCAATCGGAAAAAAGTATTTAATCCAGCATACCTAAGAGAAAATCTGCAGGAAATAAAAAAGGAAAGTGACCATACCACCCCATTTACAAATATCCAAGGAACGTTTTTGGACATGTTAAATCATCTGCTGCATTTAGTTTCATGTGTACTTCAAATAATAGGACTGGTTTCTAACTTGCTTCATACGAAAGTCATACCTATATAATAAATTAATTGAAGAAATACATAGGTTAGCTTTACGCAACCCCTAAAGGGAAAAATAGGGTAAGTTAGGAGCCAGTTTAATTTAACTCCTTGATCGACTATTTCAATACGTTGGCATGTGGGCGGCCCGCCAGTGGAGTATTTATGTTTGTGAAGAGTTCGCGCCCGACCGTAGTTCATTACAAAGCATTTGCTTGAATCGAGTCACAGACCGCTCGCAACGCTCCACTCGACAATAGCATCGCAGCAACTGGGTGTCTGTTATATTTAACTCTAATAACTGAAAAGATCTTTCTCATCCGCAAATACAAGGTTATGTGTAGTTTTAACCGCATTATCGATGTTATTTTCCAGGACAGAAAAGGCTGCAGATTGGAATCCTGGCTGACTCCTGCTCGCGTAAAATAAGAATTAGATACTTTATTAAAATTATGTATTCTTATATCTTTAAAATAATGCTACGACATCAGAGGATTAATAATTTTAATATCTATTTGATAAAGGCGATAAAAATACCTTAAAAATATTTTAAAGTAATTTTTGTTTCATAATTAAATCATGAAATTTTTCACTTTTCAACTAGCTGTTTATATCGGCTTTTTTGCCTTTAATTTAATTTTAAACTTCTTTTTTGTGTAATAATTTCTTATATTTATTTTATTAACAGTATCCTTAAAGGTTTAGTCATTCTGTATTTTGTCGAAACATAAAAACCTTATAATAATTAACTATATACATATCCTGAAACTTTTCTGTAATATTCACGTTGTCTGCAATGTTTTCATACATTATTATAATATTATTACATCGGTTTACAAATTTAACTCAATAATGCACTCGGTATATTTATAGACTATTTACTTAAATTGTTATTGCTTATTACCCACACAATATTTTAAATACTCTGTGTTTTATCTAGATACTATAAACTATACGATGGTGAAGTTTCATGTTAATTGGAGAAGTGGTTTTTTTTGGCGAATCTTAAAAAAAACAGTAAAAAAATAAAATCTTCTATACTATTAGTATGATATTTTGATAATGCCTCGTTACCACATAAAAGAGTCGGTGTTTTAAAAAAGTAGTCACAAGTAATTCTTCGTGCGCGAACATTTTGCATTTAAAGATTTATATTTGGTATTTTTTGGTAAATTTAAAATTTTTATTTAGAATTAATTTTGTTTTTTTTTTAAACTGTATAAAATGCAAAGGTTAGCATATGAGATTATTTCTGAGTGTTAAAAAATCATTATTTCCAATTTCTTATAATATAATGTGACTGTTTTATTTGTATTTTTTGTCGTATTAGCTATTTAGTAAAGTAATTTCAATTGTTTAAAAAAGGAGTGTCATTATTTAAGAAAACCAAGTACAGTGAGGAATTCTTAACAATAAGTGTGTGTATGTAATTAACGCACGTACTTGGAACTCTCTGAAATAAACGAAATCGTGTATGCCGAGCACGTTTACCGGCAGTGAAACTTCTTAAAATGACATCAAGGTCACGAAATGTTTTCAAGCGGTTATCCTTCAAACAGTAATTGGGTGATTTGTCGGTAAAGATAAACAAATTTCCCTTCGTCTAACTCGTGAATAATATTCACTTTTTACTCTTTATCAAAAGAATAACAAAAACTTTATTTTCCACAAAAATGGATAGGCGAAATATATAATAGACGAAAATAGAATTCAATTCAAACATAAAATAATGCGTATATTTTCGAGGTCAAGAATACAATAGTTTCTCGGCCGACCTTAAGGAGGCAATTAGCAAATAACTTAATAACTTAACAACGGGCTTGCACCAAATGACAAGGCGCCAACGCAGTGAGAATATATTACTCATAATTCCATAGAAATACAAACGTATTAATATACGAATACAAGTACGCATATATATTTTTAAAATGTATATGAGGATAGTCGGACCAAGCACAACTTTAATATTCATATAATGTTAAGGTTGGAAAATAATATAATAAATATTCGTATAAATATCATTTTAATATTTTGCAGTCGCTTTTTCTGTTTCCTTATTGTCAAACTGGTTTTATCTAACCGTTCTTACTTACCCTTGAGAAGATTAACGTAATCACCTTTTAGTACCTATTTTATTTATTTAATCATATGTGCGCTTTATGCAGTTTTCAAATGCCCTAACCCGAATTAAAGTATTGCTTTTCGTACCCTTGTGATAACCGCTCTTTCATGAATCTTCTTCGTTTGTAAAATGCTGCTTGTTTATCTAAATTAGATTATTTAGGTTTAACATAGTCGGACTTCAAATTACTCAAATTTCTTTTAGAATTAGCTGTTCCTCAACATGCAAATTAATATTTCGAAAATTCATCTTTCGCAATATAAATAAAGTTTATATCAACTTCATACACAGAAAAGGCGCTCAAACAAAATATAGCAAATATAGACTAAAATTAATATCCTTTGACTGCCGTTGCTTGAGTACCTTTATATGGTTCTCATATAATAATCCTTCAAAATTAAGTCATTTTCGAAATTACCTTATGTGCTGCATCTTCAGCCTCAGAAAATATGAAAACGTGATGGGAGGCCAACATCAATATAATATTAACTTTTTTGAACTTTTCCTTTAAAATTGCTTCCATAGTGGGAGGCATTTCAGAAAACTTTATGATAACAAAATCGAGGAATAGAGTTTGGCATTGCAGCTACGTAATTGCAATCTACATCCAAAATTTAATTACACCGCTTTATAGTTAGAGGATCAAAGAATTCGTTACGTTGAGTGGGGACTGTGACACATCGCGCGCGGTGGAGGGGCACGCGCCGCCATTTTGGGGTCGTTTCGCCGTGTCACATAATTTCCGTTTAGTAAAATTTTAAGCTATGATGATCGCTTGTGTTTCAACCGACAGCTCTCGTCATCGATTGCGAAAAACATCAGTGTGGGATGGTTATGGTGAATACGTATGGTAAAGTAATTAATATATATTAATATATAAATTAAGACAACTTAATACAGTGCCGGCCTATATTCATAAAAAAATCAAATCAAAATATAGAAATCGTATATCGTTGGAAAGAGCTTTTTAAGAGCAATCCAGTGATACTCGTAAAACGCCATATGATAGAGTGAAGTGGTACCGGGAATATAAAAAATATTATCCGTATTCAAGTAAAATACACGGCTGTATCGCCGACAACCACACTCCGATTTTTTTCTAATGTATTGGGTTCCTGATAGCAGACTAAACTGTTTGTGACCTCGTATTACATTTCGAAAAGTTATTACATTTCGAAACCTAAAATCCTTCTAATTTTGATATATGACATTATTTTCTACAAAAATTAATGTATTACGATACGTTTTGGATTAAATTACTCCTCGAGGGAATATTTTACCATAATAATTTTAATACGGTGTCAGCCTACATTCGTAAAAAAATAAATCGAAATATAGAAATCGTATATGATTGGAAAGAGCTTCTTAAAATACTATATGATAAAGTGAAGCGGTACTGGAAACATTAAAAATGTTATCCGTATTCACGTAAAATGCACGGCCGTATCGCCGACACAACTACACTCATCAGGACAAATCAGGAGTAGTTGCTCTTCCTGATAGACGTCACAGTGTCGTGTCATGATGGAAACTATACATGTATATTTATTATTAGATAAGGTAAACATTTTTCCTTTTGTTTCTATTTTAATAGAAAATTTTTTTTGTGTCTTATGTATCGATTGCGTCTAATAAACTTCATAAAAATACTAGTTGTCCTGCCAAGTTTTGCCCGGGCAAAAAAAAATTATCGTGGCTGCATTTTCTTTTAATCCTTCTTTCCTTGAAAATTATGATTAATGGTTAATTTATGAATGATATTTTCAATAGTTAAGTAATTTGGTTCGTGTTTAAATAGGCCATGTCATGATAATACGTATAATAAACAATGCATAATGAATCATTAGCCACAAGTTTCATGAAATATTCTTGCAGGTTGCATAATCACGCACAATTCTTTCAAGAATAATTTTGATGTATTTATAAAGGTTTAGCTTCTTTTGCCTAAAATATTTCCGTCGTCAGATTTTGGAACAGAAAAAGGGTTATAATAGAAGATTTGTAATATACATAACCCAAGTTTTTTCGTAGATTTTCATGTTGTTTATAATATTTCTTCGCACGTTATTTTAATGTAGCTGTGATGGATCAAAATTTTATTTCATATATGCACCTTTGCCACAAGTCACATATGTATCTTTGTCACAAGTCATATATGCCCTTTTGCTACAAGTCACATGTGCAACTTTGCCACAAGCCATATATGCGCCTTAGCCACAAGTCACATATGGACCTTTGCCACAAGTCACATTTGCGCCTTTGCCAGAAGTCACATATGCACCTTTGCCACAAGCCATATATGCGCCTTTGCCACAAGTCATATATGCACCGTTACCCCAAGTCACATATGCGCCTTTGCCACAAGTCACATATGCACCTTTGCCACAAGCCATATATGCGTCTTTGCCACAAGTCACATATGCACCTTTGCCACAAGTCACATATGCACCTTTGCCACAAGCCATATATGCGTCTTTGCCACAAGTCACATATGCACCTTTGCCACAAGTCACATATGCGGCTTTGCCACAAATCACATATGCACCTCGGCCTATTTGCATTTCTTTACTTAAATTGTTATCACTCAACCCACAAGTTCTAAAATATGTTATATGCATTTGAACGCTATGAACTGTAAAACAGTAAATTTCACGTCTAATAGATAAGTCGTGTTTACGTCAATCTCAAAAAAAAGAACAAAGAAACGATAAAGTTTCCTCCTTTAAAATTAGTGCAGTAATAACATACATACAAATAAAATTTTAAGGTTTGTATTTTAACAACGTGATGTTGCTAAAATTCAAACCCTAAAATTTATTGGAGCATATCGAAATTAATAATATATATTACGCGAATATAGGCATGCCAGTGTTCATTATCGATTTACGATTAATTATTGGTAAAATATATTAGCGCGCCTGCAGGAAGTGCAAGATAAGAGACGTCGCTGCGCATCGCCAGGAAATTCGACGCGTGTGCATATGGCAAACCGTATTTCAGGAGATTAGATTAGGAGGTTGGAAATGAGTTCACACATTTGTAATAAAAATTAATTGAAATTAAATACTATTAGTAGCTCGAGTGAAACTATCGATAAAATTTTAGAATGCCAAAATACTGCGTGCATCACAGAGTTGGAGATATTGCTTTTAAAGCAGGCGAATAATATATGAATTAGACTCTAAAGTATACGATTCTAAGTTGATTTATATCAATAATTCTTTGACGGTTAGACTCATTGGCAACTTGTAAGCTTTCAAAACAGTTCATAAGCTTTCAAAAATACGAACGGATATGATCGAAATTCGATATAAAGTTCGATTATATTCGTCAATTTATAATTTTATAACTCCTCACTACTTTTTAAAAGCTTCTGAGACATTCTGTATGATTGAGTATTTTTGAAAGTTTATGAAATATTTTGAAAGCTTATAATTTGCCAATGAGTCTAACCGTCAAAGAATTATTAATATAAATCGACTTAAGATCTAATACTTTAGAGTCTAATTCTTATATTATTCACCTGCTTTCAACTATAGATATAAAATCATTGAAATATGCAAAATTATTTATTATGACCGATGTAAAATCATTACATTCTTATTTATTGCGCAACATGGCTTAGCGTTTCTTGCACAATATTGCAGTTATGACTCACTGGTAAGGAAGAGAACTTTCCTGTTGAAAATAATAGCAAGCTTATTTTGTCTTGCCATCTCATACGCACATACACAGATTAAATAAGGAGAGGAAAAATAAATAAACGAGTTGTTTGAAGCCTTTTTAAATTCAATTGTTGTAATTTAATATCTTTTCAAATAAATTTAATTGTGATTCAAGGTTACCAAAATTTAAAAAAAACATCTGCCAAGTAATGACACATTACTTCACGGCATTAAATTCATCCAAGGTTTTTTAAAGCATCTTTAAAAAAAGAAGATAGAATTCGTTAATTAAAAATTTAATTAAACGTGGTACAATAAAATATGATTTAATCGTGAAGTATTTTGTATCAAGTCTTTGATGATATTATGAGTCAGACTAAATTTGATTTCATCGAAAATCGTTAGTTATTATTGAATAAAGTGTATAATACATTTATAAGTCTATATACATAGAAGACAATTTATTATTAAATTAATTTGTTTTTCGACGTTCAAAACGATTCGAGACATCTTGTGCTCAATGAAAGACGGATCGGTTTATTTGTGTATGTATTGAGATCATTACCCTTAGATTACTCTTAGATTTCCGAGTGTGTAATCTCGCAAGGTTTCTATTTTCCTAAGAAATTTGGCCAGACCTAGGCGGAATGGGACAGCATTGCTGTTTGACAAGTCCGTTTAACCCATTCGCTATAAACATCGGCGAAATCATTCTATAAAGACAGAAGTCACTTTGGTCTTGTTACATTCGTTGATACAGGGCAAGTGTAACAAGAACAACTAGATATCGCTCTCTCACTATTGTAGTTTTACTTCGAAATAAGTCAAAAATATAATTATCGTAAAAAATTAAAAGTAAATATTATTTAAATGTACTTACGAATAAAACGTTGATCCCAGGTTTTTGCTGTTGCCACGTAATTAAAACACTGTATCATAATGCAGGCAGGATTTCTGATACATACCCATGTTCCCATAAAATAGGACGCTCACAACAGAGAACCACAAACTATGAGTTGCAATTCATACTAATGAAAGTTAAGTCACGATAGATTTATCACTATTTGTGATGATAACAGTTAGATTGCTAATGATATGTCTATATAATTTAAAATCATTGATGTGAATATTATTGATAAATTGAAATAGAGAAATAGAATGAATATTTTCTGTATTTAAATAAAAAAGCAAAAGTATACATTGCTTTTGTAACTTAATTTTCTAATATGCAAAAGTCAGTATTAGTATAATTTCACAGTTTTAAAGGCGTATTTTCATAATCAACGGAGGATACAACAGTGCCCCGCGCTACAGTTTTATTATTCATAGCAATAAAATTATATCGCAGCTGATCTAAACCTGTTTTATTTGCTAACATCACTTAAGAAATGATCCTAAATATATATATTAAATAATCTGTATATACAAAGTCGTAATATGTAACAACTCAAATCAAATTACTCTGTAAAATATTACTCTGCAAAGACAATTTTTACTCCGTAGTAGGGAATGTAGTAGACTATTATGAAAGTTGTAACTTTTCTAGACAATTTTTGGTAGATACTCTACCAAAACCTGGCAGAGTATAAGTATTTCAAAGAGTTTAACAGAGAACGTTACATACTTTCTTAGCAGTGTACATTATAAATTATTTTTCGAAGAAAGTAAAACGGAAAAAGACTTTCAAAACTATTAACGGTTAAGTTAATAAACAAGAGCAAATAAATGAGAAGTGCAATACATTAAGATCACATAAAATGGTTAATAACTACTCTATAAATAACTTGACTGAGCTCTTTATCTGCCAAGTAACCGTTTTGTATTTTCAATGGTTCATTATTCAAAGAATAGTTAACTACGGTTTAGCCCAACCAACTTCACACTAAACACGTGCAAGCGAGATAGTTATATAGAATTCGAAAAGTTACAACTTTCATAATAGTCTACTACATTCCCTACTACGGAGTAAAAATTGTCTTTGCAGAGTAATATTTTACAGAGTAATTTGATTTGAGTTGTTACATATTACGACTTTGTATATACAGATTATTTAATATATACATTTAGGATTATTTCTTAAGTGATGTTAGCAAATAAAACAGGTTTAGATCAGCTGCGATACAATTTTATTGCTATAAATAATAAAACTATAGTGCGGGGCATTGTTGTATCCTCCGTTGATTATGAAAATACGCCGTTGAAATTTTATGTAGATTTTACCAACACTAATTGGCAATAAGACTGAGGCGGAACAGTTACGTAGATGCGTGCATGTAGCGAGTTGTAGACGTGTGTTTGTCTAAGAATATGTATGCGAATGTGAGTGTATCTGTACCAATGGATGTACCTTTATATATTTGTGTATAATAAATGTGTAGGTATGAATATTTTGATATTCGTGTGTCAGTATTAATTTTTAAGAAGTGCATGTAAAATTGTTTAATTGCAATCCAGGTATATTTCTCGGGGCTAGAGTTAGATAAGTAGTTGTACCCCAGAAATATTGGCGGAACTGTTATATACAAGTAAGTTTCGTTTTGATATTACATATTGTTTTAAAATGAAAACTAAAACGAAACTTGTCCTTGTTAAGCACAAAACTGAAATCTGAACAATCCAAACAATTAATAAGGACTTTTACAGAAAAGTTTCGTTTTGATATTCCATATCATTACAAAACGAAAACGAAACTTGTCTTTGTTATTGTTAAGCACAAAACTGAAATCTGAACAATCCAAACAATTAATATGGACTTTTACAGAAAAATTTCGTTTTTAAATTCCATATCATTACAAAACAAAAACTAAAACGAAACTAGTCTTTATTATTGTTAAGCCGATAATTTAAATCAGAAAATTACATATAAATTAATTTACATATAAATTAATACGGATTTATACAGATAAGTAATGTTTTCATATTGCGCATAGTTTTAAAACAAAACTTGTATTTGTCATAGTTAAGCTATACATATCAGAGAATACCTCATGTAGGTATATTAGAGGAAATTATATATGTTTTCAGGTAGTCCATAAGCTCAAATCACTATTGAAAAAGTACATTTGCAACTTCTCAAAAACCCCTGGCAAATATTTTTATGGGGAGAGGTCCCATAAAAATATTTCCCAAATTTGAATCCAGCTCTGGGTTTTAGTCATAATTTTATACGATATGCGCAAATTCTATGAATACAGCATTTATAGTTTAGAAAGCACAGACGTCGGACAGATGAGCGAGGGCAACAGGATCCGTTAGATCCTTTTGAGTACAGAATCCTAAAAACAACTGCTTTAATTTAGCTTTAACTACTACAACTATTGGCCTTAATTTCCCAATTCCAATTTATGCTAGTATCCAAATGTGATCCTTTCCTACTTTCAGTTTCATGTTTATTTCTTAAATTCGATACATGTTTATGTAACTGCTTTTGTTATACTTTTTTTTTATTATATCATTCAAATGGACATTTTGGTTACTTATTTTTGTTTTTTTTTATATTTTGGGATCTGTATTAAATTTGTTACAATCCTACATACAATAGATTCTTCCCTTACAACTAATCGTAAGATTGACTAAGTTTTTTAAAATTTTTAAATTAATGCATATAAATATAATGCCAGATTACATATACGATGTTCTGTTTCATCATTATTTCCTACAAATGTATTTAATAATGTGCATTCGAAATATGGCTAAAATTAAACTAATTTTTATTTCACATTAAAGTAATTAAAGTTAATTAACCTTTAATTATTTAAGATAAAAGTAACCCCTTCTAAAATATTAATATTAGTTGCCATAACGGCAAGTTATTAGAAAACTTTGAGGCAGTCTAGTTTTACATATATTTCTTGTCTAATAAAAATTGTTTTTGAAGCATGTCGATGAAACATATACGAGGACGCGACGGCGAGCGAGCCAAGAAAAGGAAGCGGCGACGGCGCTGCAGCTGCTCGGCAAGCGAGCTGCCATTGAGCGCAGCCTTGCGGCGTGCGTCCAGCTGCCGAGCGCTCAGATACCGCGGGAGGTCACTGAGACAATAACTGCGATTCGTCACGCCCGCAACTCGCTATATAACCCATTCGCCGCAAGAGAATGAGGCCTAACCATTTATTTTGAGTTCTTTTACGACTCCAATGTTTTAATTTCTTTACTAGATAGAGTAATTCTGAGCAAAAAGAGTTTTACTCGAGACACTATCTTAATCCCACTGGAGATTCCTGCCATCTTAATCTCATGAAGATCGTTTAAATGGATGAGAAAATCTCTGTATGTAAATTCAAAAGTTTGGATCGACTAGAATAATTGTAGATTCGTAACAGACAGACTCTCTTGGTATATTCACGCCACTCTGTAGAATGACACAACATCAAAATTATCGCGATGGAAAAGTAAATGATTTTCCGCTCGCGATCTTAATTTCTGTAAAAACTTCTATATATTGTTAACAGCCACACTAAAAGGCCACATAATTGCAACTGGATCCTCATATCCTAACTGGTCTACAGAAGAAGTCTATAAAATCCTTAGAAAACCCACTTCTCCTAAATACTAGGCTTATGTTCTTTAGTCACTTTTTACTATTTAAACGTTAAATTTGTATTTAAAACGTTATTTTCTGTGAATTATTTTAATATTTACTTTCAGTGTTGTAATCCGTTATTTGAATGTATTTTTTTATTTTGTAATTATCATTGAGATTCTTTATAATCTGCTGGTTAATTGCTTTTATAGGGTTAAATTATATGTATAGAATTAAAAAAACTCGAACCAAAAACTGTAAATACGCAACTTTAACTCTTTGACTAATTATTTATACGTGATTTATGTAAATAATGTAGTAAAATTATTTGATCATAAATGTTTGTGTTTCTGTTAGTTTTCTACTAATTTCCTGAAATAATTATAAGAATCATTAGAATATATTTAATGCACTTATCAGTGTACACGTGAATTTTATTATCCATTTTGAATTTTATTATCCATTTTCTACCAATTTCCTGAAATAATTATAAGAATCATTAGAATATATTTAATGCACTTATCAGTGTACACGTGAATTTTATTATCCATTTTGAATTTTATTATCCATTTTCTACCAATTTCCTGAAATAATTATAAGAATCATTAGAATATATTTAATGCACTTATCAGTGTACACGTGAATTTTATTATCCATTTTGAATTTTATTATCCATTTTCTACCAATTTCCTGAAATAATTATAAGAATCATTAGAATATATTTAATGCACTTATCAGTGTACACGTGACTTTTATTATCCATTTTGAATTTTATTATCCATTTTCTACCAATTTCCTGAAATAATTATAAGAATCATTAGAATATATTTAATGCACTTATCAGTGTACACGTGAATTTTATTATCCATTTTGAATTTTATTATCCATTTTCTACCAATTTCCTGAAATAATTATAAGAATCATTAGAATATATTTAATGCACTTATCAGTGTACACGTGAATTTTATTATCCATTTTGAATTTTATTATCCATTTTCTACCAATTTCCTGAAATAATTATAAGAATCATTAGAATATATTTAATGCACTTATCAGTGTACACGTGACTTTTATTATCCATTTTGAATTTTATTATCCATTTTCTACCAATTTCCTGAAATAATTATAAGAATCATTAGAATATATTTAATGCACTTATCAGTGTACACGTGAATTTTATTATCCATTTTGAATTTTATTATCCATTTTCTACCAATTTCCTGAAATAATTATAAGAATCATTAGAATATATTTAATGCACTTATCAGTGTACACGTGAATTTTATTATCCATTTTGAATTTTATTATCCATTTTCTACCAATTTCCTGAAATAATTATAAGAATCATTAGAATATATTTAATGCACTTATCAGTGTACACGTGAATTTTATTATCCATGTTGAATTTTATTATCCATTTTCTACCAATTTCCTGAAATAATTATAAGAATCATTAGAATATATTTAATGCACTTATCAATGTACACGTGAATTTTATTACTCATTTTGAATTTTATTATCCATTTTCTACCAATTTCCTGAAATAATTATAAGAATCATTAGAATATTTTTAATGCACTTATCAGTGTACACGTGAATTTTATTATCCATTTTGTCATACTTATTAGTAAAAAAATAATTTTTTAAATTTTTAATTTTCAAGTAAATTAAAAGACTTAAAGGAATAGATACTATATATTGTTCTTAACACTACATTTTTCTCACTGTTACTTCCATTACTTTTTTTTTAAAATAATGCTTAATGTTTTGACATAAAGATCAAACAAAAAATTGAAATTAAAAACAATTTTTAAGTTCTCCGAATGCCAGTTAGACGAGGAACAGATATATTAATATGCAGGAAGTAAACATTTAGCAAACCTTTTCAGGCCTGCCTTAAGCAGGTATGTATCTTGATACACAGCTGGTAAGACAGAACATTCCAAAAATCTTTTAAGTAGAACTTAAACGATTTTTGGAATGTTATGTCTTTTAAGTAGGTGCCGTAATCGAATTCAAATAATACAGGTTTAATGATAATGTAATATTAAAGTCTCTATAGTTTTGATACGACTAAGGGTGATTTATTACCTTTCATTTACCTTTCAGAATTTACCTTTCAGCAAAATCATGGTACAATGATGGAGGACGGCGGTGTGGACAGAAACTTTTCACTGATGATGAATATACTCATAAAGTATGGACTTGTTTTACTTATGTTTAGCAATAGAATGACAAAGTAAATAGGTAATTAAGTATATATAAAAACATATGGCAACCAAAATGTTAGTAGGTGGATATATAAAGGTTTTTAATACCTGTAGCACCGAGTACGGTGAATCTAAAAGAGGGAATGTGATTTTTATGTCTGTATTTATACATGTATCTTTGTATAGCATCTATACATGCAGGTCCATCATATATATGTATGTACATATATATAAATATATTTAACTTAATTAAGTATTGCAAAGGTCTGCACAATGTCAATAAATAAAATGTTATTGATATAGAATTCATAGTCAGTTCGTGACTTTCAATATAACATAGAATACTCATTTCAAAATATGGAAAAATAAAATGTTTTTACAAAACAAAAAATTTAATCGATTTCAAATAATCACCGAATAAGGCGCGCGGTGAAAAGTATAAAATAATGAAAATACGATGACCGCAAAAGTTCAAACTCATGTGGAACTTTTGCGGTACAATATCGTTTCCGAACATAAACAATTTGCAAAATACTGCTGTTGCTAGAGATTTTTGGAATCGGTGCCAATTGAAATGTATCACTTGTCTGTTTGTGTGTGGATGAGATATGAGAGAGGTGAAAAGCATCGTCTTGGCATAGATTCTAAAAAATTCTAGTAGTAGCAAAATTTCTAAATTATGTTTTTGAATTAGAGATAAATTGTATATATAACTTAAAGTCACTTTTAGCTTAGGCGAGATACGAAATCTTACCCGTACTCTTACACGGTTTCAATTGATTAAAAAATTTAATAAAAAAATGAAGTCGGAATTAACCTTCAACAGAAAATGGATTTATATTCTCATGTATGTGTGATATTTCTTTTTCTTTCCGTCCTGTTTGCAAAACTATTACATTTTTTAAATGAAGACAATTTTATTTACTAAGTTCATAGAGACATTAAAGTGTCGACCGGTACTTGACTGATTTTAAGATGTTTTTTAGTATTTAAGTACCCACAGATATTTCGGTAATTGCATAGAATCTTAAGTCTATGGGTAAATGTATCCCAGCAGTGTCCCAACCAACTGAAAACGCATATGCAACAGAACGTCAGTTAAAGGCGCTCACCGTGACAATGCAACGGGCACTGTGAGACCGGCGCCGGCAGACGCCGTCGGCGTCATAAGTGGCTGATTATCCGCCGCTCACTGTGGGATGAATGGAGTCACCCGCGAACGTGTCTACCGGATTATGAAACGATTATGTCAGCTGCCGCGTATTATTCTTGTAACATGCAAGGATGTAAAATTAATATAATATAATATAATAATTTAATTTACATTATGGTAGGCTGCGCAGCAAAAAAATTGGTAGTTTACATTATAGATTTTTCCACAGGTCTGTAGGCGTGTATAGTTCAAATAAAATTAGTGATAGCTTATTTCTCGTATGTTTTTATAGTTTTTTTCTTTTCTGTCGGTGTTGCAATGGCCCTTATAATTTTATGTGTTTACTTCTTGAACAAAAATATCTCGGTGTTTACAATTTATGTTAAATAAAAGAAAATTTAATCATAGATACTACATTTAGCAATCTCGCTAAGCGATAATAGTAAAAATGTGCTAAAATTCGATCATAAATCAGTTCGACTCTTTGGATCGATGAATCGGCACATTTAAACATAAGAAGCAGAATCACGTTGTGTTGCAGTCAAACGGTTAGAAGGGACAGGTTTACGTGTCGCATTTACTATCCTGGATACAGTCCACTATTTCGATGACCACAACAGTGGTAGCCTGCACAGATTACCCTGCCCGAGTCTGACGAGCTCCGCCTACCGACAGTCAGCTCTGCAGAGGTGTCATTAGCGTCCAGCAACGTTCGTAGCGTCGTAGAGTGATGTTCCGTAAGTATATAGTGATTGTGCTTGCCGGACTTAAAACTGTCATATTTTGAAATTAGAACGAAAAATGTAGTAATGATGGAAGACGCGTTGCAGGACGGCGTGTGCACTGTCTCCTGCCTACTCTGGGGTCTGTATGCAGAACAGCGAATATAGTGCTTCCTAGCTTCAGACAACCTTCGGCTGACTGTTGACAGATATTCTGAATATTTACAATCCCATATTGGTCATTTAAAATTATTGACGTAAATATAGGTTTTGTATATATTTATAACATAAAAAAAAACATAAGTGTTGTATGTAATTGTTTCTACGCATTGTGTAATTTTCAAACTATCTGTTGACACATTTTTCAGGTACGAAAAACTCAACTGTGAAAAAGTATTGTTCTCCACATTTTTACCGTTGCTTATTTAGTCGTTAATCACTAGATCTACTATGTTGCGTATTGAAAAGACGGTGAATATTCTGTGGCGTCTAGCAACGCTGAAGCCATTTATCACATAAAAAAACAATGGATTTATAAAGTCGCAACTGGTCTAAAGTTTTAATTATGACATTTATTATTTAGATGCAATACTTAAAAATAAATAAATGATCGATATATAATCTAAAAAAAATTTAAAGGATATTGTAATTATTTAACGCAACCTACAAATACGTTGACACAAAATCAATAAGGGCGACATATTACATAAATATATTTTGACGTAAATTAATAATTTATTTGATGTAAATTAATTTATGGTTAAAAATTTTGGAACTCCCCAGATACATAGCTGTTTAAGTTTCTCACAGTATAATTGGTCACAGACCTATTTACCACAACAGTCGACTTGATAGGGCAAAATTTATGGTGAAAATAATGTCGATTTTTAAAAGAGCTTTTAAAGCTAGGGGAAGTGTGGTAAATATTAGGTTACCACTATAATTTAGAGACAGATATAATTGTTTTATTAAATCAGCATTGTTTTCATCTTTAAATTGTACCTTTTGATCGATTTGTGGTTTGAGACAACCGTGCCTTTCTCGGACATTTTATATTCAATCATAAAATATTTTTTTAATGTTATTTGAAACAAGTTCTTGTGCCGAAAAAAGTGGTTTTGAATTAATTTTTAAGTTATTATTTAACATAATGTATAATTAGTGATATTGATATTTAATTGGCCCTATTAACATACACATATTACAAACAAGTTGATTTTTATTACCTTTTGTATAGGTTGTTAAATTAAATAGGCAACAATCTTTGAATCGAAAAAAAAAATTATTTATCCGAAAACTTTTATTTCTTAGTATTTCGTCACAGAAACTAAATATTTTAGGAACATTCTGGTAAAAACTATTTTCCAGAAAAAATATGTATTTTTCAAAACGAAAATAATAATATTTATTAAATAGCATTCAATTTGAAGAATGAACATAGCCAAAAGAATTTTCTTCGATACTAGTACTTAAGACAAATTGGTTAAAATTTTGTATCCTGCTAGGTAATTTCCTGTGCTGAACAAGTTCCTGTGCTGGCGCAATCATCGTCATTTTGCAACACTAGCAACTAGAACCGAATTATATTGGAATTACCCACTTTCCCACGGTATTCAATTGCTTAATAACCTGATAGCGGTTGTGGCAGATTGTGATTTTGTTTATGATAGGAAGTTATACCTTTTTTATTACTATGTAGAATTTATAAATTGTTGTATGTATTTTATGATTGTGTCAATGTTGATCAAAAATAAATGTCCTATGTGCTAATGTGGCGATATCAAATACATAATATGTTTATATTTTAATTGAAAGTTGAGAAGAAATGACAATTTATGCTGTATACTTTTTCAAATTAGAAACCAAAAGATGTAACAATTGTAACATGGAAGCATTTTTCTTGCTAATAACGAGTCAAAAACAATTAGTACCAACATCTTAAGCAGTTTTGAGAATTGACGGTTTCTGAATACATGAAAGTACAAATTAGAGGTTATAAATATATTACGAAGACGAAGTCCTACAATTGGAACTATTGACAATGTCTATAATTTCTTAAGTTTTAGTGCCAGATAAGCCACAATCAGTCCTGAATTATTGCGATATACCTTTTATGCACTAAGCAGAAGAATTTTACCGTTGGTAACATTTCTTCATCGCAATAAACTAATGACTGGTATTTATTTCTTTCTTGGTCTATTATTTACCTAGATAGCCCGTATAGAAATGATAGTTCGTGGCAAAGTAGACATCTGTCAACGCTATGTTTGCTTAAAAACATAAACGTCTTCATATCTGTGGTTAGAAAATACCCTATCCTTCGATTATGTCAGACTGACATTTATCTATGGTTATAAATTGCATTATTTATGTGCAAATCATTAATAATATCGAGTTACAGCGAAAATGATGTGGGATTCTCAAATAATTAATTTATTACACGCACGTGTTATGTGGGAAATAAAATCATAAATAATTGAAATTCGGCAATAATATCATTTCTTTTGATGTCATCTTCTATTTTGTCTTATATTTAATGGCTTTCCTTATCTTGGTAGAGAACCTTTGCCAATATCAAATTAAAGGAATTGGCTAGGCAATACTGAGTAAATCATTTCCTGGATACCTGTTGTTGTTACTTGGTTGCGAAAAAATAAACTTTGAAAAAAAAATTAAATAAGAAGAAAAATGTAATAATATAATGTGAAAATATATATAAAAATATATTAACAGATAATACAAATGCGACTACGATGTATAGCGAACATAAAATAAATGATGCCTATTCTTTTAATGACAAAACCTTTGCCAATATAAATTTGAAAAAAAAATAAAAAGATGACAATTTTTGTTTTTTTATTCACAAATTTTGTCTACTTGTATAGTTGCACTTTTTTTTATACAACTTGACTGCATTATAAGGTATTTTAGTTTTTTCTGCAAGACGAAAATAAATTCATCTTTGTAACATAATGAAACAATATTATAATAATCTTAACAAAATTTATTATTTTATTAGGTACGTCGTATAAACAATAATTTCAATACAAAAATGCCAAAAATATTTAAAAACAAATTCATAACCCTCACTCGCGAGAAGAATCTGACAATTAACCATAGATTACAAATAAATGCTTGTAAGACGCATACAATTCGTCGGTAACTGATGCTAGGTTATCTATTATTTGGTAACTGTTACTACACGGATATAGCGTATCGTAGTACAACCAAAAAGTCGTGACACATTGGATATTATCATTGATTAGTGGTAGCTTGGCAGGGTTGAGCGTAATATATCACGCTTTCTTGCAGATTGACTTTCTATCATCTGAGAAAACTTGGTGAGAAAACCTTACTATGTAAACACCACTTAGATCTTTTTATTTTTATTTATTGATAATAACATCAAATTTCAAATCATTATTTTCCAAACTCGAACCCACACCTATTTTATGAGTACTATATACAGTTGATGAATAAATGTGTATATTTAATGAATCTACCAGATTAAAATGATTTATTACGGCAATTAGTAACATTGTACGGTAAAAAGAAACTTCTTTTGTTGGCTCAATTCATAGAATTGCATAGAATTAATTTACTACTTTATAAATAACAATTTCTTGCAACTTCGTACGCATAGGATACGAAAGGTATCTAATGTCGCTTAACAAACAAAATATGTTCTCTATAATCTCATATTCCTTATAAGGAACTTGTTTGTGGGTGACGCTTTAAGCTTTTTAGGGTTTCGTAACTAAAAAGAAAAAACGAAACCATAATAATAAAATTACTCATATAGTTTCAGAGTCATGTGTTCTGGTGACTGTCACGCGGTTTTATTTATTTGGCATATATTTGCTGATGTCTTCATATATCTTACTTTATAATTTTATCGGGAGTTATATATGTAGAAACGAACACTTGGTTAATTTTCTAGTGTGTTCTTTTAGATTTTTTGGTTCTTGTAGCATTTAAATTAATCGAAGAAAAAGATCACGCAAAAGGACCATAACTGCAAAAAAAACATCCAAATTGCGTGTTTGAACATTAGACCATCTAAAGTGCGTGTCCGAACATACAAACCGTCCAAAGTGCCTATCTTAACAAACAAACCGTTCAAAGTGCGAGTCTGAACGTTGATGCAAGTTAACCAAAGTAATTATATTACATAGTACTAATTAAATGCTGGTATCAATAATGTTTCAGATTTTTCAAATGCATTGTTGAACAATTTCAGAGGGAGGGGTTTTCCTCCCTCCCCTCCCCTCTGAAATTTTTCCAAACTCGAACCCACGCCTCGGAAAAAACGTACAGTAAAAATGAAGATTGGCAAATATAGCCGCAATTTCGTTTTTCAAGACCTTTCCGGTGATACCCAACTTGATAACATGTGGAAAAATCTGTGGTTCTATTTTATGTAAATTAAACATTTTTGCCTATATTTTATTTATTTACGTACTTTAATGAATCTAATTTATACGTATAGCGGACTTATTGCCACAAGAGCAATTTCTTATATAAGTCAAGACCTGCTCGATGAGCGGCCGGGAATCGAACCCGGATCCCCACGATGAGCGGCGCCGTCAAAGGCTGTATGCTTCGTGATCAACCTAACACACCATTGCGACGACATTTTGCTGCATATTATTCAACATCTTCAATTGAAACATCTACTTACAAGAAAGTGAGGCTGTGACAAAAAGACAGATGAACATACATGATGAAATTTTAATGGTTGGATCATTATGAAAATACAAAAAGAAAAAAGACGTTATATTTTTCATAAATTTTGGAATATCCAGAATTTATAGAAAATATTTTTATATGCCCTATATATCATATGTATATTTTCGGACAAATTTGATATAAAGTATGATCATATTTGATTTTATCTGACATAAGATGTTTACAAACACGGCGGAGTCTTGAAATATCGAGGCGCGTCACACAGTTTACTTGTGTGTTAACCAAGCGAGCCCTTGTGTAAGTGAAACGAATGGAGTGTAAGTTTTGTTTAAGATTTCATCATAACAAAATCGATTTAACGCTTATTGTTGCCTACGATTTCTATCGATTTTGTACGCAATTTCTCGATTAGCAAACATGTCCCGTAACACACTTGAAGTTGAACAAACGTAAACTGGGACATCCAATTTTATTAGGATGGCGTTTGGGCAATTCTGTAACGTCTTGAAGAAATTCTATTTACATGCTTTTATTTGACTATTTGTTTATCATTGATTCAAGAAAAATAAAATTTTGCCTATGTCCGGATATAACTTATTTATGAAACATTTTACGCAGAAGGGTTTTGAGCTTTGATGCATTTTTCTAGCAAAAAAAACCTTTATTATTTATAAATACAGAAGTGAAATTTTTTCACTATTATAAAGTTAAGAAAAACTATGGGAATAATAAAGAAATTTGAAAAGATGAATTTAAGATAATTAGGTATAAATTAAGATAATAAGGTAAAATTCGAAAAATACAATAAAATATACAGACAAGTAAATTTTCAAGATAAATTTTTCTACAAAAATATTTTATATACAAAAATAAGTGTTTCTCTATAACAAATATTCCTAATTTCGATATAGACATTAATAAGGGATTATAATGTATCAATACATCGATAACATATATTTATAACGTCACGATCCATGCAACATAGCAGCTGAGAGTCGCCATTTTGTCTAATGCAAAAGAATAAAAATTCGAAAAGGCCATCATGGGATGTAATTAAAGATGTTAGTGAACAGATTTGAAAAATCTGTGATATGATGTATAAATAAAAACCATATTTATTTGAAAAAAAAGTTTCAAAACTCGCCGAGCAACATTGCTTTGACTTGGTTTTGGGTTGTTCGGTAACGTCCGAATTAAAAATCTAGTTTTCAGTCCTAAAAAAAATCGAAAAGAAAATTGTTAATTCCACCATACGTATGAATTTTTTGAGTAATAGCAAAAATCGAAATAAAATAATTTATCTTAATCCATCATAAAGGATAGTAAAGAAATATTTTTAAAAATCGAAATAAAATAATTTATCTTAATCCATTATAAAGGGTAGTAAAGAAATATTTTTAAAAATCGAAATAAAATAATCTATCTTAATCCATTATAAAGGGTAGTAAAGAAATATTTTTAAAAATCGAAATAAAATAATCTATCTTAATCCATTATAAAGGGTAGTAAAGAAATATTTTTAAAAATCGAAATAAAATAATCTATCTTAATCCATTATAAAGGGTAGTAAAGAAATATTTTTAAAAATCGAAATAAAATAATCTATCTTAATCCATCATAAAGGGTAGTAAAGAAATATTTTTAAAAAACAAATTCAGAAACAGCTATATTAAACACTGAAAAAAGTTATGAAATTATGACAGTTGAAAACATTTGTTTCGAATTTGTTTTTTAATCTTTTGTTGTCGTAGTCGATTTTTTTCAGTTTTTGTTTGGTATCACGAACCAGAGTGTACACAACACGTACTTATGGTAAGTACATGTTGTGTACTCTTAAGATTTATTGAGTTTTACGTGGCAAGTGCGAGTCAGTCTCGCGCTACGAGAGGACACCTATTTTATTTAAAGTCAAATACACTTTAACGCAAGAAATATATTTTTTTTTACTTTAAAGAGCATGTTGTGGGTACTAAGTTTAATTATTTATTTTAAAGTGATATCATAGACGATCGTGATAACTACAAATGGAATAAAAGTTACGTTAGTATTAGTCGTAACTTAAAAAAAATTTTATAGTTGAATATATTTTGTTGTTTTAATATAGATTATTTGCAATATTAATCAAACATTTCAAATGTATAGATGTCAGGGTTATATCGTAATATTTCGATAAAAAATACATTTAAATATATATTCGTACTCTATTCAAATAGCTCTTTTTAACGATAACTGACGTGCTTACGTAATTAAATATTTTTTCTGATATACTTTGCGTGTATGGATACCGCCTTGAAACATAAATGTATTTAAATTAAGTCAAAAATAAGATAACGCGTGTAAAATTTAATTCGATAACTCATTCCAATTCAGAACCAGAGGCCTCTGGAAGAAGATGAAGAGACAACGTAACCACAATAATAGGGTCGTGTGATTACGTTGTCTATTCACCCTTTGACACCTTTAACATGATAGGAGTGCTGCAATCTGCGCGGAAGTTGGTATGATTTCAGTACTATGATATTAATTAAATTTTATAAATTATCAGTTATAAGCAACAATTCTAAACAAACAATAATCTCAAATAAAAGCACATTAATAACACGCATTTAAATTAATACATTTTAGTTTAATATTAAACCATTGAAATGACAATGCCAACAACTTATAAAAGAGTAATTAAAAATTACTGTAAAAGACGGCTATTTGGGAATAAATATTCCCAATAGCCGGTATAAAGAAAAAAGTTTTGTCGTGTAAAAGACGTCTATTTGGGAATAAATATTCCCAATGGCCGGCATAAAGAAAAAAGTTTTGTCGTGTAAAAGACGTCTATTTGGGAATAAATATTCCCAATGGCCGGCATAAAGAAAAAAGTTTTGTCGTGTAAAAGACGTCTATTTGGGAATAAATATTCCCAATGGCCGGCATAAAGAAAAAAAGATTTGTCGCTATAAAACCCTGCTATAAAATTTGTTGCTATAAATTATTTTCTTTTCCAAATTCATTAAAGATTTGCCTGGAATTTATGTGTAAATTAATAAAAAAATGTATTCATTAAACCGAATATAATCATCGTAATCTATGTCCTATTGTCTCTTTTCAGGCACAAAATAATAAATCTAATCTGATTTTTCCATTGATAACTCGTTTCAAAACCGTAATACGCCTTTATATTTTATTCAGTTGTTGTAATTAAAATATTAGTAACAAGTTATCAAAATAACAACAAACTACAATCATTAACAGATTTATTTTCGGATTCGGCACCTGCGGTACGGTGTCAATGATTTTGTTTACTTTTGTCGTTCACTCGTTACGTGCTTGTCGTGTCTTGAGTTTCAATATTTTATTTTCTTTATGTTTAGTATAACTGGTTGTTATGTTAATGCTGACAGTTTTTATATTTAAATGTAGAGTTGAATAGTTATGAAAATAGTGCAGTGTCACCGACAAGTGCAACATCCGTGTAGAAGGATATATCTTCATTTGGGTCAAAGGAGGAAAACTCAGACTTAGAAAATATTGAGAGGCCGTTGAAAAGACGGATAGAAAATGAAGTTTGCACGTTTATTAAACTATTCAAGAGCCTAAAAGATGCCAACCATTTATTAAAAAAATGAGAAGTTGTCCAGAATATGTGTAATAAAGTTATGCGGAAGTGATCTCAGTGTGCGGCTCAGATTTATTTGTTATTCGATGCGTCACTAGATGCACGCGTAACGTACCGTAATACTCTGATCACAGTCACGATTCGAAATACCTTTCTTGACACAGGTCAGCGGCAGGGTCAAAGATCAAATAAATAATTTATAACATTTAAATCCCAAACTAAAAACTATTACGAATGGGCACTCGCCAAAATCGTACAATTCACAACTAAGAACGTATCTATTGTACATGATATCATTAAGAAGGTATGTATTGTATAATACTTAAGGTCTGCGTCGTGCAAATTCAGGGTCTCCAACAATTGTCTAGGTGAGTTGGAAGCTCGGTTGTCACTCAACCTATGTGTCGTCAGTTATGAAATACTCGAAGATAATACCTTTCGGTGCCCTTTGTCACTATCATGTTCCCGGAAACTTGCTATTGAGTTTGCAATCCAGTTTTCTTGACAATATTTGAGAAATTCGATTGAAAATAAGTTTTCGCAACATCACCAATTATAATGTAAAAAATTAAAATGTCAATCTATAAAATCATACCCATTATCACAACATAATAGTGTAATTACACTTAAATTGGAGTTCATGCAGTAAAGATAGCGCTTGATTTATTTATTTTTAGGGTTCCATACCACAAAAGGAAGAAAGTTACCCTTATAGGATCACTTCGTTGTCTGTCTGTCTGTCAAGACCCTCCTTCTCAGGATCACGCGGAGGTTTCAAGTTAAAATTAATATCAAACACTTGGGGTACGATCCCTTGGAGCTGTAAAAAAATCAAGCTTTTAAGTGAACGCAATAAAAAAATCCTAAAAATACGGCCATTTATACCGCATATTTTTGCATTCGCTAGTAAATTAAGATTTATAGGATACTTCCTGTTGACCTAGATTCATAAAATTTGGCAAGAAGAAAAAATAAAAAATTGTTAATTTATGGTTATATCACACAAAAATATTTTTTAAATATGCGCCTGTGAAATATACCGTAGACAATATATTTTCAAAAATTAAAATTTTAAAAAAAATTAAAATTTTGGAAATATTCCAATAGGAATATTATGTACCATTAAATGTTGATAAATGCCCAAATGTGGACGAAATCCCTGTGCTTGGCACGTTATTTCTAGAATAAACCAGTCACATATTGGAGAAATGACAATTGAGTTCCATAAAACAATAACCATCCTACCTGTTATAAATATTATCCAATTAAATGTATAGTGTTATTATATTAAAACTACTGGAAATAGACTTTTCATAGAAAATACAAGATTTTTCATTTCTCCAATTGAGAAAACTTTTAAGGAGCTTATTTTTTCACTTTCCCTATTTAAGGGTGTTGTTTTTATTTTTGAATTTTGCCCTTTTCTTTGGACATTGTCAACAGGGGATCAAAAAGATCAAAGGATAATCGAAACGAACAAATATACCTGCGGATGATCTGATTTTTTGTTCAATTAAGGTGCTACTGCTAGGTTATATCTGGTTATTCTAAAGTCTTAGAAAATATTTTATAATTTACCAAACTTAAAAAAAATTAATTTGAAATTCTTGTAGCATAATTCTTTTTATTATGGCATTTTTTCTACTCGAAATTATGTAGGTAAATATAATCTGAATTCTATTCTAAATTTTATTACATAATTTGCAGAAGCGAATCGATAAATCGCCGTCTTAGATTATTTTACGATGAGAACTCGAGCAGTGAGCTTATTAATTACACTTCATCACGATACTATAACTGCTCGTTAAACGCATGGTCACTTCCGTAAACACCATTCACGTTGTTTACGACCCACCATAAGTAATCGCTTTTTAATTATTTCATATTCGAATCATCGCGCCGTGTTTACGAACATCGGTCCCGATGATGCCGAACATGATCGGGTTACGTCATTTGCTGACTACGAATGTGTGAAGTGTATTCAAGCATGCACGTTCATGATAAAAAGTTCACTTTGCATTATGATGTTGCAGGGTTGCCACTTATTTGTTAGAAAAAAGTCGAAATAAATCGATGTGCCATGCGAGAGCGGCGTGCAAAAATTGGGGTATTCGAGGACATAATAAACGATAAAAATAACTGATTACTTTGAGATATACAAATTAGATTGGTATTCTTGATTTGAGAAAATTGCAAAATGAGTTCTGCTAGGAAAAATAGTAGTTTGATCAGAAAATACCAAAATTAAAAAAAGGAAAGAATATAGGGAGGAAAAGTAAAAAAAGAAGTTGGCCTGGTTATACCGATGCATGGATCTTAAAGCCATGTAAGGACGATGCTGACAAACAAAACCAGATAATCGTGACAGAGCGTCGCAAAATTGTATAGGCATCTTTCTTGTTATTAAACAATGCTAAGTACATCATATAAAACTTTGATCATTGATATCTCGACTAAATGTTTATTGTAACGAGTTTATTAAAATACTTTAAAGCTAAACGTATGTTGGTACTTTTTGATGTAAGGATAATGAGACTGAAAAAAATCATTGGTTGTCTTACGATTTTGGATAATTTTTGAACAATAAATTTATGACCATGTTGAGAAAACATTTAAATATCCTTTATATCTTTGTAGCTACTATTTTTTTTAGAGAATTAATAAATATGTGTAAAATATTAAATTTTTAGCTTCCTTTTTTTTCATTTCTGTCGAATTTTTTTACGAGATATTGAATGTGTAATTAAAAGAGGACGAGATTCAATTAAGAACAGTCGTCGCTCAAAGACTAAATCGTAAAGATAGAATAAACAAAATCATTTTGGAACTATCAGAAACGATTTTTTTGACAGGAAAAAATTAAAGTGATAAGAAACTGAATATTTTCGAGTTGTTTTTTACTTTTAAGTTTGTACGATCACCTATTTAAGAAAGAAACTCCCAAAATATGTTGAACTAGAGAATTCAGGTTTCGCATTGCTTTTGTTTTATCTCAATACGATGAACACAATAAAAAGTGGGGGCAAGTGAAATTTGGAAGTTTTTTTATTTGATAAAAGTAGACAGTTCACACTGTATCAGGAAGTTGATAAAGAATTAGATTATGATTTCCGCCGTTATCTAGGGAATGAGCTAATCCGATTTGCTTTACAACAATTCTATCCCATTCACACATATATCGTACTCATTCATCTATAATGTTAACAGAGAAACTTTATTAACGTACATATTTTAAAACTACATATTTGTCATAATTGCTTTTTCGATTCGACGTCTCATTCTTCTACCGTGCTATTGAATATTTGGATATGTTTGTGAAGTTTCATAGTATTTATACTAGTTGGAACTATATCTTTCGTTCGTTTTGTAAGAGTATAACAAATCTGTTTAATATAATGTTATTGTGTCTCTCGGTTATAGACATAATTTTAACTTTTAAAATATAATAATAAATACGATTAAGTTTAGAATATAGTACATAAATATCAGTGAATATAGCGGGTATTTCTATCTGGCAACCCTATCTGTCTGTCACGATTGTATTCCAATATTTATTTTATAGAGGCTCGTTTGGCTAACGCTGCAACTGCAGGTGTAAATTAAATGCTTTGATTTTGATTTATATGTTTGTTTGTTTGTGTAGGCAGAAAATCATATAATTAGATACGTGAAGTGCAAGGTTTAAACTTTAAAGTTCAATTGTTTGATGCAAAGGTCGGGATAAAATTATTCATCATAATAGGAGTAGTGTTACATACAACAACAATATGCATTCGTAATGTTGTTACATATAAATATTATATGCTGTATTGTTTTTATAGTATCGTAATTCGTCGATCGCCACGTAAGTTTTGGTGACGTTTCCAGGGTTCTGGCCATGAAGCGCGAAAACGATGTTTCTTAGTTTCGAAATTTCTTAATCAAAAAAGAGTTCTGGTTATCAGATTCTCAGGAAATTCCCACTTTCTAGTTATCAGATTCCGTTGAAAACAGAGTGTAGTTAAAATGTCATAATTGTATATTGATTTTAGACAAATTGTAAATTCGTATTATAGTTTTTGAATTCAGAGGAAACCAAAGATAACGTTGATCAGAATGGATGATATCATCTCTATTGGACAATCTGCTGCCACAGAAATTTCACTTGGATTGGTTTTAGTAGATATGTAAAATCTTATAATAGTTTTTGATTTCAAATGAAATCAAAGATAACATAGATCAGAATGAATACCGCTGTATTCTTTTTGTTTTTCATAGCGAAATTGTAAAAAGAACAGAATACTTATAAAATCATCTCTATCTGGCAGTCTGTCTGCCACAGAAATTTCACTTGAATTGATTTTAGTAGAAATGTAAAATTGTATAATAGTTTTTGATTTCAAACCAAGTTGACGATAACGTTGATCAGAATGGATACCGCTGTATTCTTTTTGTTTTTCATAGCAAAATTGTAAAAAGAATAGGGTACTTATGAAATCATCTCTATCTGGCAGACTGTCTGTCACGAGCATTTCACTTGGATTGATTTTAGGAGAAATGTGAAATCCTATTATACTTTTTGATTTCCAACGAAATGAAATATAACTTTGACCAGAACGGATACCGCTGTATTATTTTTGTTTTTCATAGCGAAATTGTAAAAAGAACAGAATATTTATGAAATCATCTCCAGCTGGCAGTCTGTCTGCTACAAGTATTTCACTTGGATTGATTTTAAGAAAAATGTGCTGTATTCTTTTTGTTTTTCATAGCGAAATTGTAAAAAGAACAAAATACTTATGACATCATCTCTATCTGGCGGTCTGTCTGCCACAAGCACTCCACTTGGATTGATTTTAGTAGAAATGTGAAATTGTATAATAGTTTTTGATTGCAAACGAAATCAAAGATGACTTTGATCAGAATCTATACAATTGTATTCTTTGTTTTATACCAAAATTTAAAAGAAATACTTCTGCAATCACTTCTGTATGGCAGCCTGTCTGACATGGGCACACTTATAGGAAGCAGTGGCCTGATTACAAAAGTTAAATATTAAGAATTAAATTTCTATTTTGTCTGTTTTGAGAGGTATGAAAGAAGGCCATTTTTTGTCGTTATGTTGGATTAAATTTAAAAAGTAAATGTTTTTGTTTTCTTTGATGCATAATTTTTCCTAATGAAATTCCAAAAATCTAACAATTTTCAAATTTTTTCGGTAAAATCTGAAAAAATCTAGAATGTTGATGACAAAGCTACGTTTATAAAAAAATATTGGGGTGTGTCCCGATAATGTGTTACACTGCATGCAGTTTGTATGCCAGTAACAAATACATAAGCATAGACACTGGAACAGCTATGGCTGTTTGCTACATATTACCAACGAAAATTGCATGAAATACGAATGCCAAAACAATAAACATACAAACAATGGAACAATGTTCCATTCACTTGTTTATGGTTCGACCAACAGTTTAGAAATTATTTTATGGTGGTCGTTCGACCGTAGAGATCGTTCATTTCTAATTGTATCATTCGAAATATAAGAATTAGTGACTTAATGTCATGTTCGAACGCAAAATTAGTGACAAGAAGGCATTGTGATGTTTATTCAGCTTTCTTTCATGTAAATGTGAACGCCGAATGAACGAACGTTGGCATACTTTCACTCCGCGTTGGAAAGGTCAGCATTCTCGTAATATAAATAAAGCACGATATATACGGTTTGAAAATATGTATCATAAATATATAATAGGAATAATATAATTTATAGTAATTATAATATTTATTAACGTATAATGACTTTTAATTAAAAGTCGTTTTAATGTTTAGGTATAACTCTATGAGAATATTTTAAGTGGAATATTATTTATTTTGTATTAAATTGACTTCATGTGACAAAATGGCACACTTCCTGTTTTGATACGAACCGGAAATTGATATTAAAATTCCCATTCTATGTCATTTTGCGGTTCGGTCTTTCAGAATTTTAAATCAAATATTAATTCGCATTTGCTTTTGGACACTTCTTTTTTTAATACTTCGTCGATAAATGTAATACGTTATTAAACAATTTTTGAAAAAAAATTCAAATTATTCGTAATGTATATGATAAATCTACAATGTTGATTTTCACGAAAAACGTGTTTTGAGTTGAAAAAAACGACTTTTATTGTAATCATGGAACGTTTCGCGCCAAAACAGTTAAGTGATATGTAAAATCCATGACGTCATAATGCCTCACACAAATAATTAAATTGAAAAAGGGGAGGTTCCATGTCTTTCAAACACTTAATATATACATGTATATTATATAAACCTATTCAACGTCATTTTATAGTAATAGACAAATATTGTTTGTGGAATTCAATTTACGGGATTGCGCCATTTTGTTCACATCATTACTTGAAGTTCTGCGTTAAATTCACCATTTCAATGTCACACGTTCTGATTGGTGGACAATTTGTGTTGCGGTGTTTAGCCGTGTATTTTAAAATATAATATTGTGTTGGACTCTGATAGTTAATATGTACATATATATTATTATATATACCTATTCAACTTAATTTTATAATGATATATAAATATTGTTTGTGGAATTAAATTTACCGGGTTGCGCCATTTTCCTCACATCATTACTTGAAGTTTACCGTTATTAGTACATCATGATCTGCGTTAAATTCACCATATCGACGTTCTGAATGGCGGACAATTTGTGGTGCACTGTTTAGTCGTGAATTTTAAAATACAATGTTATATTGGACTTCGGTCGTTAGAAAAAGGTATTTCTACCCAATTTATTGCAGTCGAACATCGTTAATCATTATTTTTAACCCGAAAGCTATAACGTATATTAATTAGATATTTATTTTTATACATGCAGCAAATACCCTATTACGAAAGATTTACTGATTTTAAATAAAAAACACTGTTTTATCTATATGAGCAGGAACGTAACTGGAATCGTTTCTTTCTTAACTAAAAAATTATATGATATAAAAAAAGTTAAAGCGAAACAAAAAAAAAGTTACTGAGTTGGCAAAAAGTTGAAAAAAACAATGAAAATGTTGTATCAATAAAACTGATTGAAACATATTGAAGTTTTCAAAATGTTTCGATGAAAATTACCTAATCATATATGTTTTATTCCTGGGCCATGAAATAGTCCTTCCTCGGCTTCGTGAAGTTATTTTTTTTCTGTTTTTTTTTTGGTTGGAGTGTTCTTTTTTTGTATTTATTCGATGCACAAAGCTTCGATTTTTACACCTATTTTTATCGCTTTGATATTTAATTTATTTTATTACCAATTGTTTTATATTGATCATGTACCATTTAGCAATATTTTTAGAACATATCTGGAGCTGCTTTAATAATCTCTTAACTGTAACATTTTCTAGCAAAATAGAGTTAGTTCCCATATTTTTATTCATATTGAAATATAAATCGTTTAAATGAAATGGTGACAAAATTTATAAACATTCACTGAATTGTCTTAATATGCTGAGTTGATCGTTGTACATTAGATTCAAAAGTTTTTAATTTTTTTTTAAAACTTTCAAAAATATTTTATGACATTACTTGCTATGCCGCAGATCTATTTGGGTCAAGTTGACCTGAGTAACTAGATTCTTTTCATCTATGAAAGTTTATGGAATTAGCACTTGCTACAATTTTTTTTATAAACGTTGTTTATCGTTGTTTGGTTCGGCGCTTTAAAGCAGGAGTAAAATAAAATGTATCTTAATCAATGTATTTAATACATAATAATATAAAAAAACTATTAAAAGTAAATTATCCACGAGACATCTTCCTCTGCCCCTCGTCTTCCGTTCCGCTTCGTATAAAGATAACCCGAACTTCCTAAGTTTAACATTTTACTTCCAAACGCAACTTAGCTTAAAATAATCTTATTCTACTGATAAAAATACTAAAATTTGCTTTTAACAGCTTTGGCGATTACTTTAAATGATAAATAAACAGAATCGTGGCAGCGGAAAGTACGTTTTTTTCTGGATTATTCATAAGACTGAAGTTTTTAAGATCAACTTAAGGCGATAACCTTCAAAATCTGTCAATATTGCTATGTGTTTACAATAAAATAGTTAAAAAAAAATTTTTTTTCACTCTTATATGTATTAATGGCCATTCACATATTTAAAGTTGTTATAAACGATATGTTTACGGCCAATGTTAAGGAAACATGCCCATAATTCTTCTCAGTACATAAGTATTGTTAAATTGGTATAGCCAGCCGACTTCGAAGTAATCTTGTGTATAAAATAAGATGAGTTTAGTCAATAAGTTTTTCACTATTTCATCTGGTACAATGTTAAATGTCGTCACCGAAAGCACACCGGATGCCAGGAGGTACTATCAAAGCCTTTTCGTTATAGGAATATGAATGTTAAACGGTATGATTATTCTTGCTCACAAAAAAAAAATCAATTATTCTGATAGTTTAGTATTCGTTTATAGAGTTTCTGTTTATAATGGTCAATCCTTTAATTTTAATTATGACTGGGAAAATCTTTGAAATCAGATATATTTTTTATTAAAAATAAATTATTTCTCCGCAATAAAATGAAGCCGCTTCACAAAATATATCAAAGCCTTTTCCTTATAGGAATAAAAATGTTAAGCGGTATGATTATCATTGCACACAAAAGAAAAATCAATTATCCTAATAATTCAGTATTTTTTTAATATTCTTTTACAGAGGTTCTGTTTATAGAGGTGAATCTTTTAAATATAATTATGACTGGGGAAATCTTAGGAAACAGAAATATTTTTTATTAAAAATAAATTATTTCTCCGCAATAAAATGAAGGCCGCTCCTTAAAAGAAAAAGGCTCATTGCACATAAAAGAAAAATCAATTATCCTAATAATTCAGTATTTTTTAAATATTCTTTTACAGAGGTTCTGTTTATAGAGGTGAATCTTTTAAATATAATTATGGCTGGGGAAATCTTAGGAAACAGAAATATTTTTTATTAAAAATAAATTATTTCTCCGCAATAAAATGAAGGCCGCTCCTTAAAAGAAAAAGGCTCATTGCACATAAAAGAAAAATCAATTATCCTAATAATTCAGTATTTTTTAAATATTCTTTTACAGAGGTTCTGTTTATAGAGGTGAATCTTTTAAATATAATTATGACTGGGGAAATCTTAGGAAACAGAAATATTTTTTATTAAAAATAAATTATTTCTCCGCAATAAAATGAAGGCCGCTCCTTAAAAGAAAAAGGCTCATTGCACATAAAAGAAAAATCAATTATCCTAATAATTCAGTATTTTTTAAATATTCTTTTACAGAGGTTCTGTTTATAGAGGTGAATCTTTTAAATATAATTATGGCTGGGGAAATCTTAGGAAACAGAAATATTTTTTATTAAAAATAAATTATTTCTCCGCAATAAAATGAAGGCCGCTCCTTAAAAGAAAAAGGCTCATTGCACATAAAAGAAAAATCAATTATCCTAATAATTCAGTATTTTTTAAATATTCTTTTACAGAGGTTCTGTTTATAGAGGTGAATCTTTTAAATATAATTATGACTGGGGAAATCTTAGGGAACAGAAATATTTTTTATTAAAAATAAATTATTTCTCCGCAATAAAATGAAGGCCGCTCCTTAAAAGAAAAACGCTCACTCAAATTGAAAAAGTTTACAGATAAATTTCGAGAGAAAATTAAAAAATAATTATAATCTGTAAAACTCTGCTATCCGAATTAAGCAACTCTGTATAAGTACTGATAGGTAAAAATAATTGTAAAAATAGAGAAAGGATTTATTTTAATTGGCATTCGGTTATATATACAGATGGCCAATTTATAGTGACTCAAATTTTTTTTGTGTAGGGGACGCTATAACGAATCATTTAAAAACAACATTAGTTCCGCGAAAATCAATAGTTTGTTTTGGCAGAGCTGTAGGTTTTTTATATTGAAATTATGGCTATTAGAGATCGCTTTGCGAATAATGTAAATTTTTATTAAACTAATACTGTTTTTTATGATTTAAATCTTCATTTTTGAAATTTAGCAAATTAGTACAATTTTGTTTTTAGCGACTTTGTGCATATAATGTTAATTTCTGAAGACGTTGTAATTGCAACATCGTTACAATTTTATGTCTATACAAACCAGACGTCTTAAGATAGTTTTTAAGGCTATTGGCAATCAACGGTACTATATTTTTTTCATGGCGATTTTTTAAAGATTATACAATTTTTACGTAAATTAAAGTAAAATTAACAAAAAATCTAAAACAATGGTATAATCTAAGAATAAACTTAAAAACTGCACATGACATGCTAGCTACATGTGTTCTCTACGTCTATACCAGTCTATTCATTAGATTTAGTGGAATAGTAATCCAACTAATGTGATTTATATGACTAAATCGGGGAATATCCGTACAAAAAAACTAAAAAATCGTAACTTCCAAACTGTTGATATTCGCGGAACTAATGTTGTTTTTAAATGACTCCTTGCGATATCACCTACACAAAAACAAATTTGGACCACTCTAATTGGACCACCCTGTGAACAGAACTATTTAATGTTTAGATATCCACGCGTTATGCAGCAAAATGCTGCAATTTATCAGGTCACAGTTAAATGCTTACACTTTAAATTCTCTAGTGAAAGTTGTCGCAATAAAATGATTGAATAGATATTATGTAATGCCGGCAAATAATGCACTCGACGTTGAAAGTACATAACCGCATTTATATTGACTCAGCTCCGAGCACCACTCGTACGTTATGTCACATGTCGTAATGTGAACCGCTTAACCAGATTGATAAATGCAGACTGCTCAAAACTCAACAGAAGCAGTCTCGATATTTAGTTTCGTGAGAAACTGTTTAGTGTACTATTTTAAAAATAATTAGACTATTTTGTTTTTACTAAAACAAAAATTACTACTTAATTTCTAAATAGCTCTGCCTTCGATTTTATCCACACAGATCTTTGAAAATTATTTATAAAAAAATATTATTATTAAGTAAACGGAAATTAATCTATCTATAATAATTATAAAAATATTTTTTTAAGTAAGTCCGCTTGTGCAGAAATTTCAAATTGCAATATTTTTTTAATAAGTCGAATGCAATCAAACATAATAGCATATTCGTTACCTCAGGCTACAGTATCCATTAATCTCAACAAAATCCCTTCAGTCGTATTCGCGTGATGTGCGAACAAATAAACATTCTTACTATTCACGCTGAAAAAAATTTAAAAAAGATATTTTTTATTTTATTAATTTTTGTTATATTCCCCAAATTACTTATTTCCAAAATATCCTCAATGTAAAACTAGGCCAATTCTGAAATTTTCCTAGACGTATAGATTTAAAAATTTCAATAAACAAGGAATTCTAGCTTTATGACTGCCAAACAACTTATTTATCTACCGTATATTTCTTTACTGTTGAAACTAACAGTATTTTCTAGCTTATTCAGAAAATCTTGTCACTGAACAGAAATACCTAAAAAATTCTGGATGATTCGATACCAAACCTTTGTCCTTAGTGTCAGATATCACCAACGGGCATTTTTCGCTTAAAACACCAAATTTTCCATAACTACGGTCATTTTTTGCAAAAGTAACGAAGTTAGGGAAATTAGTAACAAAATAAAAATTTTTTACAGCATTAAGAGCGTTTTGCTGTATAACGTTTAGATATTAATTTTTGTCACTATAAGTTATCTCTAGTTTGGCGTCAACTTCCACACGGCATTATATTACTTTTTTATATTACTTCCACACGGTTTCCAAAGACATTATACTAAATAAACACGGTATACTCTTATATCAACATAGTACCAGTTTGTATAGATACAAACGCTATACAATTTTATAAAAAAAAATATTGGATAATACGCACACAAGAATCACACATCGAGTCAAAAAACCGCATAAGAAAGAGATAGTACAACTATCTCTTTTTTATGCGGTTTTTTACGCACGAAAGTTCACCTGTTTATATAATAGGCGAGTGAGTACGAAATAGGTGTTAATGGGATAGCATTTCTGTAAGGCTAATCGGATTAGTCCATTCTCCATAGCTAATGGCTAATAGTATCTTTAAACGACAAAATTTAGTTTGTCCTTGTTATACATACTGACACAGTACAATGTAAACTAAATATTATTACTTCCGTATTGTCATCTCACTCGTACTTTCTAGACAAGTCGAAATACATAAAAATATATATCGTAAAAAAATGAAAATTAAATACAATTTGCATGTAGTAATGAAATGCTACTCCTAGACTTTTTAGTGGTAGTCGGCAATTAAAGCACTGTCGTAACGCAGGAAGCATTTTGATCTAGGCATACAGCAGTGCGCCATGGGAAGTTCGCGTAGGCACACGCGTCGTTGGTATATTTACTTGAACGATTTCAAATCATATTTTCCATGCTCATAACTTTTCCTACGTGGAATATTAAGATGATTTACATATCAACGACAACTGAATATCTACTAAGTAAAAAATAAATATTAGCTAGTAAATTTCATTTTCTAACAAAACTAAAATTAATTTTAATATGAATAGAAGTTAAATTAACATTAAACTAGAACTGGCTAGGCTATTCCATCTCAATTGTTTTATCGGCGAAGTAAACTGATATAGTTCAAAATATAAATTTCTATTAAATAAGCGGTGACAACATACATACTATGAGTTGTGATTCTTACTAAATTCTAGCAAAGTAAATTTGTGACAAATTACTTTAGCTTTTGAGCACGCCTTTTAGAGTGCTAATTATATGTTTATGGAATATAACGTCATTGCTTTCAAATTCGAATTTGATTAAATCCGTTATTTTTCTGTATTTTATTACTTTTTAGATTTCATCATAATGGCCGTTATCAATTAATTATTTTTATAAACACACAACACGAGTTTCATCATGGAAGTAACGTAGTGCAGATGACATAAAGTGAGTTAAACACCCATGCGAACTAACGGTACTTTATATACTCATCATTTCCGTTTTATAAATTTACGAGTTCAAGAACGTTCCATGAACTCGCGAAGACTAAAACTGATAATTATAAGTTGAAAACGATAGTAAAAGGGGATTCCTTTCAAACGGCGACAGAGCTATCTATAGTGTTTAACATATATACTTAAAATATATGGATGAACAAAGATGTGAGAGAGAGAGAGAGAGAGCGTGATGATGTATAATACCGATGTTATATGTTAGAAAGAGATAGCGAAATAAAAACCGTTAGAATATTTTTTTGTAATGCAGGAGGCGTATAGTGTCACGCGGAAAATTGGCTTCACTATTTTACGGCAGTTTTAAATTTATGCGTTATTGTTAAAATAAGCGTGTTTAGAACAATTGTGCTATGTTTTGTGCTTGATTTTGGCAATACACATTGAAATAATCCAGGTAAATGCACATTTCACACGTAATTTGTAAAGAACTAACATGAAAAGTTACAGAGTAATATGCTTAATTACGCGTAAAATAAAGGTATAAGTTAGAATATCATAATTTAAACAGATTTTGTATAAAAATATTTATTTGACGTTTCACTAGTGTTAAATCCTCCTATCGATAATTTTGTCGATGAAATTAATTGTGCTTAGTATTGTTGAATGTCATTTTTTACCGATAGAAATTTAGACATTGATCTTTTTAGCGTTTCGTAGCAAACTAGGAACCTTATTATTCCATCATGTCTGTCCGTCCGTCTTCTATACACATTTCACACAGTAGTTGCATGTCAAATTACGGGTACATATTTTTTCGCCTACCCCATAAAATGGGATATCAATAAATATTTTAAATTGTCTTTCAAACTGCAATTAAAAATATCATGTGATATTTTTAGTTCGATTCATTCCCGCTAATCTCTTTTTTCAACGGTATGTTTTAAAAATCTGAATAAAACCTTAATCCGGTAGTTGACTCATTCTAAATTTTGATATTTTTCGTACAATATTGTGGAATATAAGTTAATTAAAAACCAGTCTTGAAAAAAATTCAAGAATTTATTGAAAAATAATCTAGTCGTAGGCTTCTAAATTTGAAGATACGGATAGGGTTGGGTATATCCCTGTCTCTTTTCCTCTCGTAAAATATAATGTGCAATATTAAAAATGACCTCACACCACAGTATTGCCATCCTTCTCTAAAGGTTAAACTTGAACTTTTGTAACTCGGTCAATTTTTAAGATTATTAAAACAATTTTTCACTCTTCATCAGCTTGTACCTTGAAATTATGATTAATGAAATAAAAAAAATTTAGTCAAATACCCAATTAAATACCTTTACAATTACTCAAAATATTTTGTGGGCTAACTTTTAAAACACGATGTAAAATAATTAATTTAAATTAAATTTAGTAGACTTAATATTAACATTTCTAAAATTGTTTTGGTTTAGTTTTACTGACAAATTAAAAAGTTTTGAAAATGGTATTTGTTAAGACTCTACAAAGGTTACCAAGGGCAAAAATGTTCTTTTTCGATATTATTGAATATCTTTAAATTTACACTATATTAAAATTTTGCAAACAATTCAATTTTGGTTACGCGAAATTTGAAACTAACATGGTCTATATAATAAGACTATGGTTATATTATATAGACCATGTTAGTTTCAGAACAATATGTTCGTTATTATCGTGAAAACGAAAAAATAAGGAAACAAAAAACAGTCGTTGAACAGATACAAAATTAAAGCACTGTGAATGGAATTGCTACCTGCAATGAAGGGTGAACGTCAGACAATAATTGTGAATGTTTATCCATTGTGAATGGTTCCAGGAAAAAGCTTAAAAGCGCAATAAAGTTAAGAGTGCAAAAAGGAAAGAGTGTTCTGTATCGTGTATCACATATTTAATACTACAAGAACGAAATATTACAAAATATCTGCCGAAAAAAGGCATCTGGCATCTGTGATGATCTAGTGTCCTTGTGCCATCATTAATGCTAGTCGCTGTTTCGACTGTTCTACGGTTATCCAGCGGCTATTGTTTCCTTCGCTTTCATATGTTCTAAGCCCTAGTTTGAGGTTGCGGGAATTTCATAAGGGATCAGAGACCATGGCTTCAATTTGATCAGGACTTGATTATATATCTCTGTAGAGCATGATCCCATCTAAATTAAATACACGTAAACTTTGAGGCAATTTTTACCTTGAAAATTAGCCGGTTTTGCAAATTCTGACAATATTTCATTTCTGAACTATTTTCTCATGGAATTAATTTAAAGAACCTAGCGATCGGAGAAGTGCTGATCCGTTTTGATCAGTCAATCTATCATTCGCATACTTGCATCCGATTAAATATATTTTGATTACTTCGTGAGACCTGTCACGATAGTTACGGCGGATGTGCATAGCCAAGGATTGCAAAGCTTTCAATCAAACAATTGAAACTGGACAATTGATCTTCTCCGCTGACACAGCACAACGTATTTTTGTTTGTTTATATTCATTATTTTTTGTGTATCTAGATTTAATGTCATGGTCTCTATATCTATTTTAGGTCATTTTTCATCGCTGAGTGAGTTGTGATATCAAGGCACGAGCAAATTGAAATAAAAATCATGATTCTAAATCTTGCCAGAGGTCCGGTTTTTTGCATACATCATGTAAGGTAGCTTCGTTTATTTTACATTAGGTCTGGTTCATGATCAGCTATGATGCTTTGAATGAATGAATCTGGTAATAGAGAAACATAAAAATCTAATCTTACTTTTTATTATACAGATTTTATTTTATTTTATTTAGTATGATTTAAGAAAGACTTGATCCGACGTTATTATTTTATTTTGTAATTGGTTACTTTTCTTCTTTTAAAAGCTCCAAACGTAAGCCCATTGCCGTATCAAAGTAGTCTGTCCGTTGGTCTGCCTGAGGCTTCTACTTCCTAAGTGGAATAAGTTGTCGACTTACATTTCTCAGATTTTATATAATCCTTTGACTCAAAGCCGAAAATCGGATTAAAATTTATATACCAATTTATTTCAAAGTTGCGCTTATACAAGTAAGAAAAACAATTTCTTTTCGATCTTGAATAGATATAAATTTATTTTTAAATTTTTTTTTCTTTGAAACATAACGACTAAGAAAAGCGGTAAAATCGTCCTTCTTAGGCATATTTTATTACCGGTCTGTCAGAGAACTTACTTCTGAGCTTATAAAATATTCTTTGTTATTACTTTAAATACTACAAGTCTAAATGACTTTATTTTGGGTCCTCATCATACACTTACATATATATATATATATATATATATATATATCTATATATGTATATACTTATTTATACGTGTGTATGTGTGCGTGTATTCATCAAAATTTCGTTGAAATCGCAACTAAGACAATGGCTTTTTTTTCAGAAACAATTGAGATCCTTCAGGACGGAGAGATTTTTTCAGAATAGAGAGAATTGTCATATAGATACTTAAGTTTTATTCAATTTCATATTGATGCATAAAGTCACCTGTATGAATAATAACACGTTGTTTTTTCGTTACACTTTTAATAATGTTTTTATTTGCGGCTGCGGGCTGGTTGGTTTTTTTCAATACGTTTTTATTAAAATTAGTGCTGTTTATCATTGCAATTTTGCAAAACTATGAAGTAAATTTAAAACAAGTTATTTTTTTTCCTTTAGTAGATTTTCATAACCCTGTCCAGGTATCTCTCATTTTTTGATTCATTTTAATGCCAATAGGCTTACACATATTTTATTCTGTCACTCTTTCCATATACGTTTTTTTTAAATCTATTAACATTCAGCGTTCCAAACATCCATATCTAAATCTTAATATTCATTTCTTATTTTACATAAAAACTCATTTTATACTATTATTCGATTAAAAGTTTTCAAATAGTTTCATTTTATCATTCCACACATAGCTCTAAAATTACAAAGCAAAAATCGCTGACGGTTATTGTTTAAGTGATTGTATATGCGTGGTAACATCACAATAGCGCGGAAACTCAGATGAACATAAGCGCCCAATGTTTACGATTAACCGAAAACCTAATGTCTAACACATACACAAATCAAATATATAACCAATGATCAACCGAGTTAAAATAAACATCAGCTGCGTAGACAATAGCCATCGGCGGCACGAACTACGAAATAGACTGCTCAAACTTCTAAAATAATTTTAAAATAATTACATGACAAATGGCACCATTACGAGAGCCTACTGTTATTTAGTAGAGACCGACAATCGGTCGCGGTCTTCAGACGACCTCAATACTGTATAGGTTATTACACGAGGTAATAATATGCCTCGCTCACCGCGCCGTCGGCAACGGTACCCGCTTCTCGAGGTCCTATTGAGACTGGTCGCTACACTCATTTTTGGACGTTTCGTTGCCGCGTCCGATACGGTTTAGTGGTTCTACTATTAGATTTTGTATACAGATATGAAATAACCCCTCACTGTGACTTTATGTTTGAGTTATATTTATATTAAAAAAGTAAAATTGCTACTGATTTTAAGAGCCGAAACCATATCAGCAAATATGTTACTGCGCTGAATATAACTATAAAATATAGGTGCTAGCCGTATATGTTATCATTATATTCCGCGATATATTAATAATACCTGAAAATGTATTGTTAATGAAGGAAATACGTGAAACAACTGTTTACATTTTATAAAACAAATTTATTTAAGACTTTCTTTCACCTGCAGGTTGGTATTGGGAAAATTAATCAAAATACCCGCTTCCCAATACCGCCGTCATCGGACGCCTGGCAACTTTAAACGTCTAAATTGTTTTTCAATATCACTCTTTACTATCACCATAACTAATATTTTAAATTAATAAACGCTTTTAACGTTTTAAGACAGTTTAATGCAATACAGCAACATAAACGAGTAAAGTTGTAAACGTTAGTAAATAACAAACGATGCTGATACCCTAACACACACGTAAAGTAGTGTGTAGCGTAGTTAGGGTTGCCAACATTTCTTCGGCGAAATATAGTATTTTTCAAAATAAGCTATTAAAATATATAGTACACTTCAAAAAAATATAATACATTGAAGAAAGCAAAAAAAATCAAAGATATCTTTGTTACTTATTTATAAAAACTATATTTTTTTGCACTTCTTGCATTTTTTAACAAATTTTTGTCTAAAATAAAAGTGTCATATGCTTTGTTGCAATAAATTTTTAAGTTAATATAAATTAAAAGCTCATTTCTTTATTAATGAAATATTCTCTCTATTGCGTTCTTCTCACCATTTCAAATTAAATAAAAGAAAATATACTTCCTGTCAATACGGAAGTGGCCGGAATTGAGAGCAAGAATGAAATTATCTTAAATATATTTGGTAAGTTATTTTCGGTGTTCCGTAAAATATACTGCCATTTTTATACTGCAATTTCTACTCTTATAGCCTCATAATCATCAAATCTCCTGTTTTAAATTAAATTTTGGATTTTGCATAGCCAATTGCTTTCATCAAAATCAAACCATTTATTAATATATTCTAAACATTTATTAACAAATACCAAAAAAATCTTTTTAAATTTATCACTTTCCGTAGGTGATTTTGCTTCTAAAGATTTTTTTTCCATTTTTGAGAAATCATTTTTTTTATTACATAACCAAAGAAACTGTCTTTTTTATGTTATTCTAGGGCTGATTTTAACGTTGATATAATAATATAAACATCTAAGACTGTGATATTAGTGCCTTCAACTTGTTTAACGGCTCAGCTGTTTGTTACGTAAAAAATGGTTCGTGAAATGCAAAAAGATTTGAATTTTACTGTTCCCATCAGTTTCATTCATCACTAAAATATTTTGAATATGTGTAGGATATTCCTCCCCTAAACTAATAAAATAATCGCATAGCCTTCCAATTCAAAATTATGTTGTCCACGGAAGGTAACAATGAAAGCCACCTGGTACCAATATGTCGTTTCAGTTCTTGCCATTCACCTTTAATAGCAGCAACTTTTTTTTAAATTTTTTCTCTATGGACTGCAGACTTAGAAAAAGGGCTTTTAATTTTTAAAATTATATTTTGAACATCAATACTTAAAAAATCATTGCATGCTTGAGTGTGTTGTGAACTATGTTGATAATTGCCTTTACCAAATAGAAACTATTTGTTCAATAATTCTATAAAGAAAATGTTGTATACCAAAATTTGCATTGGTGTTGTCTGTACTCAGTTTAGACACTCTATCAAAAGAAAGGTTGTGGTGGGACAGTGATCCTTTTATAGCGTCAAACATTATATTAGTAGATTCATTATAGTTCTCGTAAAAGTCTAATAGTATGTTTTGTATGCCATTTTTAATATTGAAATATTGTACAACTAGAGGAAATAGTTTTCTATTTTGTCTATTACTTGCATCAGTTTGCAAACGAAAATATAAATTAGGGGCATTTAAATCACTGAGTAAAGTTTGTAAGGCATAAGATCCTAAACCCTTATTAAGCAGTGCTTCCATTTTAGTGCGTCCTAATTGTATGTTCAAAGTGGTTTCAGAATCGACATTTATGACTTTGCTTAGTTGTACAGTACAATCCATGTTGTTATAGGAAACTTATAGGTTTCACAGTATGGTAAGTTCAAGCAAGTGCACTGGCTGATATCTTATCACCACAAGTATTTGCAAGAGAAGCAGAAGTAGAGACGAACCTGATGAACCAAAAAAGCAATCTAATGTAGAAGTTGTCTTGCAAAGTTCAGCTTTAAGTTTATGGTGCTTTCTTTCATCATGTTGTTTAATCTGCAATGAGTTATAAAATACCTTAAACATTATCCATCGCCAAGCAAATCAAATCAGTTGACAATTTTATTGAGTAAAAACAAATCAAAACAATATGCAAAAGATGATGCAAATAACCTAAAAGAACTCATCTGACCAATGTCACTGTTCCAATGGAATATGTTATATTGCATGGTATACATTTTAAATTATAAACATTTTGGGGATCTTTAGTAATCCACTCATACCCACTCAGGTTTATATTTTTGAAGACTATTTGTATTTTTCGTTTTTTTAGTGAGAGTTAGTGACGCACTTTCTTTATGGCTCCCACATTCCATAACTAGTTTATTAAAGACTTCAAAAAGAAGAATAAACCACTTAAAATTGAAAATAATTACGAAAATCCCAGTTATCAAAAACGAGGCGCGGACCATTTGTTTGATGTTATAAATTTGACATTTGAGTTGATATATATTTAAAACGCAGTAAGATAGATACGTTCAGTCGAAAGGTAATCTTAAAGCGCGTTAATAAATTTAAAAAAAGGAGAATTTATTTGCTAGATTTCGGTGTTGCAAAATAGAGATTGACCCATCTAACTGAAATATAGTATTTTTTCGTACTATTTCTTTTTTCAACAGTAAATAGTACGCAAACCCGAATTATAGTATTATATTATATATTATAGTAAGGTTGGCAACCCTAAGCAAAGTAGATGCATTAAGTCAGAATGAACTTACAAGGCGCGAAGCTGGCCGAATTAAGTCAGAAAGAACTGACAAGATGCAAAGCTGGCTGGATAGTAGATAAGATTCGAAGCTGACCGAATTAAACCGAAAAGAGGCAACAAGAAACGAAGCTGATTGAATGGCAAGACGTGACGTGCCATAAGAACGTTTTAACTCTCATATAAACGCGCCATTAGATGTTTCACATCAAATATTTTTTTTAACAAATAGGTATAGATTTCAATCAAGCGTATATAACTGCAGTTATGATAGTATATACTAAAATGCCGTGCAAAATATAATTAACCCATGATAATAATTAACCCATGAATTTGGCATGTTACATAGAACACGTTCACTACTTTTAAAAATGAAATGAATATATAAATGTTAAAAAATTTAAAAAAAAAATCGAAAGACGTGGTTTGGGCTCACGTAGTAGATTTTTTGCAAAAACGTCGGGATAAAATCATAACAAATATTTCGTATTAATACATAATTTAATTACCAATCCCTTTAACACAGTGGTTTCACAGAGTAGTAAATCGAGGACCGTCGTTGGATGCTGTATACCCCCTGGGCCAGCTGCGTAAGCTTTGCGTCGTTTTTCATTTTCTTTTCGACGCTCTCGTAGCTCTCAGATTTCCCGGCGCTAGACTTTTCGATTTCTTGGAGTCCTTTTGACGCGAGTTTTCCCCTGATATACATTTTCTATAATTCTGAACATATTTACGATTCAAATCAGGTGACATCTTTAATCTTTTTGTAATTTCCAATTGAATATCAATTTTTGCTTATATTACGGGAAATATTTTCATTGTCGTACATTGGCAAGCTCTTCACAACGACATCCAAATCAACGCGTTTTTATGCTGCACTGATTTATTACTTTACACAATATTAATTCATAATAATTATGAGCATATATCTACATTAATCCGTTGAGGTTACAGGTAAAACAAATACTGCACGATAAATATGTACAGACATGCTCTATCTGTTGTGGCCTCAACCATTAGTAACGCATTATTATTCTCGGAGTTATTAGCCATTGAAATCTGACAGTATTATGTAACACAAGAAAATTCGACCGGCTATCACTGTACTTAACAAACGAATATACGTTTTCACTTCAATAATTCTTTTTAGCGTTTATATTCACTGCTCCACTCCTGTAAATAATAACGTAATTATGTATTGACTATCTTTCAAGCTAGAATATATACAAAGTATATAAAGAATTTCATTGAACTTCTAAATTTTCTTAAAAATACTGTAGTCCATTCCAAGTTTTCACAATTACGTAGTATTAGAATTAGTGTTAAAACTTGTGCTTGTGTGTGGTCTGAGATAATTTAATTAGGTAATAGCGTTGGTATTAGAATCTAAAATGTAAAGTATTTTTTTATAAATTATAATGCGGCTTTTTTCAGTCTATGTTAGTATTACCAGATGTTAAAATACGAGAGTTTGAGATTTGGACATTCAATTAAAACCATAGCCCATTGAATAGCGCCATTCAAGGATTGCATCGGCCTAAATGACGTTTAACCCTACAAGGGAATGATAGAATGGCGCCTTAATTTATCTCAAAGATTCATAAAAACTTATTTAAGCAAACATTTTATATAAATTTCATAAAGCTTTGAATAATTTAAAATGTAATATGATTTCTATACTTTGTTATGGATATTAATTTCCCATAACATGCCTCCATTTTCGTACTTATATAAAAGAAATATTTTAACAAAGTTAAAATCAAAAAATGAGTGCGTGCAAGTCAGTACTCGTGACACGAGTGAAATTTCTTTAGCGATCTAAACCTCAATTTGTAATGCAGCTGAAGGAAGTCGGGATTTAATTATTCCTTTTGTAAATTATATTTGAGACAACTGTATGTACAGGTTCACTACAAATTTGTATATAAATTCAGTACATATGTTGTTAGTCTTATAATGTACGAAGTACATGCAAAATTAGTATAAATCAATCAGAAATAGATAAATAAAAATTGTGCGTGTATTTGTGTACGCGCATTAGAAGTTATACTCCTTATACGACATAATAAAGTATGTTTTATTAGAGGTATACAAGTCTAAAATTAAAAGAATATTAATAACACTATGTATGCGTGTTACCTCAGCTGTTCATACGTAGCATCTGAGGCGTACATTTACAACGCGCGCTTGCGCGACACTATCTTATTCAATCCTTTTATAGTTTTGTGTATGTGTCGCTTTCTTTTGCACCACTTCCATGGCGTCGGAATATATAGTTCTCTTGTTATTCTTCTCTACGTCATATCTTTCTTCTATCTCATGTAACGAAATGTGCCTAAACGTGACGCGATCTTAAAATTTTACTCTCAATTCTTGTCCACTCATCGATTATTGAATTACCGCCTGCGAAGTTTCACTTCAAAGAACATTTAACGGTTTCTGAAATTAATTTTTGTTTTTCTTTTTTATTTCATGCATTCAAGTGAATAAGCATTGACCAACCCGTTCTTAAATATTTTATTAAATATGTTGATCGAACGTCATATATGGCGGTCACTGAATGGCGCCGTTTAGCTAATTGGCTAAGCTATTAATTAATAGCTAATAAAATAGATTGGTACGATGTACACATAAAATACAACGTTAGACAGGTGTCTATCTTTTGCTCTCTTTGCGTATAACATGAGTTCTATTTTTTCAAGGTCTTGAAATAAGAATTAAACTTACAGTCAAACGCAGATACACCCCCTCCCCTCTCCATTAAGTAAAATTTTTCTGTAGCATCAAATAAATTTTCATATTTTTATAGTTTTTAATTGGAAGACCTAAACTTAGGTAGCACGACTGCCTGGAAAAAGACTTTAAAATGCTAAGTGTAACGAAGTGTATGTCTCTGGGCAAGAACCGAAGAGATTGGGAGTTGATTCTGCGGAAGGCAGGGGCCCATCCTGGGCTGTCAAGCCATTAAAGAAGAAGACGATAATTTTGATAGGTAATTTGATTTTAGGTTTCACTTTGTATTTGATTGATAATTCTTATTATCTCACCAATTACCACTGGTAAATGTTTGGGACAAAATTTTAGCGTTTTACCGGCGATATACAAACTGTTTTCATTTTCTCTCATTCTTGTGTTCTCATGCACCAAGTTACCGTCATTACAGATCCTTAATAAAAAATCCTTGAATTTGCAAACGAGACTTCTAAAAGTCGGCAACGACACGTTCTAGATTGTCACACTTCTATTATATGCTTATGTGCTCACATGAGCCGTAATAATTCTTTAGTGAAAGTAGATATTGCACTCCGACATAGAATATAATGGTTACATAATCTTACTGACAGTAAATTCAATGCCTACATTTACGAATACTGCATTAAATCGACGTTATTACATTTCACGCTACCTTAATAGATACAATCACAAGTTAGGTTACGAATGATTACACAGTAAAGAATCAAAACTGCCGATAGCTTAAGAGAATTTTATTCCGGTGATCTTAGTTCCTGAATTCTTATCATAATTTTTTAATTTTTGGTAAAATTTGTCGTTCTACAATATTTAATATTTCAGTTTTACTTTACGAATTTTAGTATTCTAGTTTTTTTTCTTGTTTGTTTCTTTTTGTATCGGTAGTTTGCGATCGTTTTAACGAATAAGGCAACTGCTATTTAAATTCTAATGATATACTGATTCATTTACCTTAAACTTAACTGAGATATTAAGCAAGTGTTGCAAAACAGAAAAGGGATGTACAGTATATATTCATAATTTTAAATTTTTTTAAATTTGGAGTATATACTCTTTCAATAAAAATAGAAAATGCAATATATACTCTTCTGCAATATAGTCTCTTTCAATAAAAATAGAAAATGCAATATATACTCTTCTGCAATATAGTCTCTTTCAATAAAAATAGAAAATGCAATATATACTCTTCTGCAATATAGTCTCTTTCAATAAAAATAGAAAATGCAATATATACTCTTCTGCAATATAGTCTCTTTCAATAAAAATAGAAAATGCAATATATACCCTTCTGCAATATAGTCTCTTTCAATAAAAATAGAAAATGCAATATATACTCTTCTGCAATATAGTCTCTTTCAATAAAAATAGAAAATGCAATATATACTCATCTGCAATATAGTCTCTTTCAATAAAAATAGAAAATGCAATATATACTCTTCTGCAATATAGTCTCTTTCAATAAAAATAGAAAATGCAATATATACCCTTCTGCAATATAGTCCCTTTCAATAAAAATAGAAAATGCAATATATACTCTTCTGCAATATAGTCTCTTTCAATAAAAATAGAAAATGCAATAGGATATTTGACTGTTATCGATATTTTTTATAAAAATATTTTAAAACTGTAGAGCAGGTTTAAAAAAAACCTTGTGATGGGAAAAAATAATGCATATGACAAACAATTAATCGAATCTTTTAAATAGAAAAAAGTGTTAATTTTTTTATTCATTAAATTGAAAAAGTTATTATGAATTTACTTTGCACACAACAAAATGAAAAAATTATAGTACACAATATATAACTTAAACGCAATATTTAACGGGTGTCTAAAAATATTTAATAAACTCCCTTATAATGAATGCTAAATAATTTGCCAGTGACGTCATAAGCCAGTTGTGTTTTGTATGGGGTGTTTTCACGCGAATCGTAGTTCGTCACTTTTTAAATCGTTATAACTTTGTAATGAAAAGTCCTAAGTACGATATATTTATTTTGACAGTTTTTAATGTTATTACTTATTCTATTTTAGTAATAAAAAAATGTAGTCAAATATCCCATTATGTAGTTTTCAATACAAAATTTCAGCAGAAATAATTCATTGTAAGTTAGATATTTGCAATAGATTTAAATACATCGTTTCTTTTGTTGCAACCTATTATCCGGTACTAATAAATACTTTTTGGTATTCAGTGCCATTAAAGGTAAACAAAAACAATTTCACACGTATGAAAAGGATTCAGCTATTCCATAAAATTTTGTCGCTAGCCCGTTTATGTGAGCAAGGTTTGTAACTTTTGAAGCACAAAACGTCAATTTTGAATCAATATATCCTGAAATATATATCTTGAAATAATATAAAAATTTAAAAATACAATTTTATGAAAGGTCAAGTTTAAAAAAAAGTCGTTTTCTGAACATGCGATATTTTTTTTATTTGAAAAGAACAAATATGGTATGAATATTTGTATTTTATTTATTTTATTTATTTATTTATCTACTTTAATGTATCTAATTGATATATATGGCGGAATTATTGCTACAAGAGCAATATCTTACAGCTAACCACAACACCAGTCCAGCCCCGTTCAACGAACGGCCGGGAATCGAACCCGCCGTGCGTCGCATCGTCAAAGGCCGTATGCCTTGTGATCAACCCAACACACCACGGCGACGACGTATTTTACTGGTACTACATGTTAAAATGAGTATAAGTTTTATATGCCTTTAATTACTGTCAACTTTCAGGAAAAAAGCCGAAAACTACTTGAAAAATTAAGTTGTCTCCTTTTAGCTCCAGAACTGAGAGCGAAATATCATAAAGATTGAAAATAAAATCGGCTAGGGATAGTTTCATTATATTTTCAGATTTATCAAAAATTCTAGGTACCACTACCACATCACTTAGTCGCCTTAAAACTATTACTAGAGGGTAAAATGTTAGTGCGAAAAATTAGAGGGAAATCGGCTAGAAATTACAGGAGTCTATAAAGAATTTACACACCTAACATATACACATACATGTATGTATATATGTCAAATTTGCATGAAGGTTTGGGGCGGTCAAAAAAATATTTTTAGTCAACCGAGTTTCACTTAAATTTTTATTTTATTTCTCAAAACATATAATTAATAAAAACAGAATCTTACATACATCTTACGGCTACTAAACAATACAATACACAAAGTTGCTGCACAATAATGAGTGTATAATACACATTTATACTTTAATAATAATGGTTAATTAATTACACAAATAATATAATTGGTTCACACAGAATCTGATAACTAATATAAGATTTAAAAATATGCGTTAATATTAAATATATAAAATACTTATATTCAGAGGCTTAATTTCGGCGACGCATACTCGGTTGCCAGGAGGTTACCAATGTACACGCTTTAGTAATGCTTAGAGCGGACTTACTCATGTGATTCCTTGCTCTAGATACTTTGCTCTCTGTATCTGCCAAAAATATTGATGACGTAATGTTACCTTTTAAAATAGCCATTCTGAGTACATCATTAGCCGTACGATTTATCTTTGTTTTTTTTATTATGTTATTGTGTTTTTTTAATTATATGTTTTGAGAATACTCTTTGTGACAAACAAACTTTTACTTTTACTTTTGTACAAAACAATCGTCCGTGGCAACCAATGCTCAAGGACAGTTGTAATCCTTTTCGAAAATAACTTTGCTTGAAGAAAATGTAATCGGATTATATCATAACCATCACTCGCGCACACACGCACTCCCGCACGTAAGCACGCACGCACATACGAACGCATGAAAGCATGCACGCATGCACGGACGCATGCGGGCCCGCACGCACGTACGCGAGCACACACCCACGCACGCTAGCATGCATGCACGCTAGCATGCATGCACGCTCGCATGCATGCACGCATGCAAGCACGCACGCACGCACACACACACACACACACACACAGTATGTGTACATAGTGTGTGAAGTGTGTACACGCACGTGTGCGGTATAAGACCGCCTGTAGTATAATTTTTTATTTTTATTTTTTTCAGAAAAGCTCGTATACAAAGAATTACTATAGATGAACTATGAAAACCATAGACAGCATTTTGGTTAACTGGTGCTTTCAAAAATCACTAGGACGAATTCGCGACCAACACCTACTGTGCTAAATGTCTAATAAATAAATAAATCGACAAATAAATGCCTGTCTAGTATACGACAAACTATCAAAACATTGATTTCAAATTTGTTATTGTTTCGTAATGACGAAAACGAGTTTATTCGTTACAGAATGCCGGATGCGCCGGAGATGCGCAACTTAAGAAAATGGCTTTAGGATAAATTACAAAAGTGCACGGCCAGGCCGACACTTTTTTAAGCTCGACAGTTCGACCCTATACATTGCTCAATCATGCAGTAGAGTTCAACGAACAAGACGAACATTTAAATATGATTGTAGTGATGTGCTTTGTGTACATAGACGTCATCAGGTATCATCGCTGTGTTGGTGAGTGTTACCTGATCTAATAGTTAATTTTTAACCTAGAGGATTTTCTAGATTTTCGCTAGTATATTTTCCTTATTTGCAAAGTACCTTTTTGAACAAAATTTTAAGTTTTTGCTTTTATTCCATAATTGTATATTTACATCTTGTACTTTATGTGTTACGTTGTTACTGTGATGCCATGTTCGATCTAGCCGAGATAGGCACGGAGCATATTTTCACATTTGTATATCCCTTAGCGTGATGCTCCGTTATCCTGAGAAATAAAATTTTATTGTTTAAAGCAAGAAAAATAATAAACTTTTTCGTAAAACTGGTGAATCTTTTTCAGCTGAAGAAGTTTTTGTTCACGTGTTTTATAAGTGTTCAAATGTTTTTAGATTACTATGGTTATTGAAAATTTTTACCACATATTCGTTTCGGAAATTTAGGAAACAGATTTTTTTTAATTTTCATGAAAATATATATTTTTTTATTTTACAGCACTCTTTAGAAAAACTTGTTCAGTACCACTAGAAATTGTAGTAGTGGAGTTTCGTATAGATATACAGGTATATGTAGTAGTTTTACCATTTGAGTCTGTATAGTGATTTTACTAAACTATTTAAAAAAAAATTATTATTATTTTTTCATTATTAACTATAGTATACAGTATGTTTTTCAAAAGCGTAAGAAAAAAATAGACGATTTTTCCTAATCGAATAGAAATATCAGAATTAAACTTTTGTCATTGTTAATCCTAAATTGGAATAATCACAGGATATTTTCAAATTTGTATGTACAGAGAGTACTTTAGGAGATAGAGGAAAGCACTCATTTTCGGAAACCACAATTTTAAATTGTAATTTGAAAAAAAAATCCTTAAATCAATATTTCAAAAGTTTCTCAAAAAAACATTTCTAAAATGCTCTTTTCAACGATATGTCTAATGCGTTAGAAATAATAGTTTAGATTTTTTTTCATATATACTGGTTTTAAGAAAGAATTAAATGTTAAGAAACTTTATAAAAATTTTCAACCGTTTCTGAAAAAAATCGCTTGCAAAGTTGCGATTTCAACAAAACAAATACATTTTTACAGAAATAGGCTTCGAATATATCTCCGTTTGATTTGTAGAATCCTCGATATCAATAATAGATACATCCTTTTAAAAGCTGTATACAAATTTTTAAGCAAAAAATGTGTCATCCTTGGTATTCATACAGGTGATTATTTATATCAAAATGAGTAGAAATGATTAAGAAAATATATAATCATTCTCAACCATTTCTGTAAGAGCTGCAATTTCAACGAAAAAATTAAATTTTTTACAGAAATACGTTTCAAATATACTCCGTTTGATTCATAGAATCCTCTGTATCAATAATAGATACATCCTTTTAAAATATGCATACAAATTTTAAAGTATAACAAGTGTCATACGTAGTACTCATACAGGTGATTCTTTACATCAAATTGAGTAAAAATTATTAAGAAAATATTTAAAAATTTTCAACCGTTTCTGTAAGAGTTGTAATTTCAATGAAAAAAATTATATCTAACAGAAAAACGCTTCAAATATACTTAGCTCGATGTACAGAATCACCCGTATAAATAACAGACACTTTGTTAAAAACCGCATAAGTTAGATATTTTTAGTCAGTTTAGTTTTAGTAAGTTTGATTTTATTCATTATTAAATTGCGAAAATTTATGCACTTACAATTTAGTATTATACTTTGGAAGCTACTCGTAGTCGGCGTTGACAGGTAAAGGAACGGAAAACGAAAAACAATGTTAAGCAAATTTTTGAAAAAATCTTTCAGCATTTTATAGAAAAATGAAACACAAAAAAAATTTATAGAAAATTATATATAATACATTAGACAAAAAGAAAATCAAAAAATACAAAAGTACAATTAATAAAAATTATTGACATGATTTGAGATGGGAAAGACAGGAAAGGATAAAGGCACAAAGGCAGGACTTTTTCACTCGACCTTTGAAAGTATTTAGGGTTGTGGTAGTTTTCCTGGTGTCAGGATTCAGGTGATTCCAAATGTTTGCTGCTTGGACAGTGAAGAATTTTTCGTAAGAGGTAGAGATACGTTTAGGAATAAGCAAGGTGAGTGAACTTTCAGATCGTAACCCGGAGCAGACAAATCTTTAAATTTGCCAGTAAGATAATTTGGGCTCTGAGGATTTATTAATATATTAAAAAGAAGCGTAAGTATGTGAAGTTGGTATCGTTCACGGATCTTCAGCCATTTGAGAAGTGACCTGTATTTAGAAATATGATCATATTTTCTGAGGTCGAAGATGTACCGGATGCATAAATTTTGTGATTAGCAAGTAGATTGAAAATTTACGTTTAGATATAATCTTACATAAAAGTGCTTAATATTTCCAACTTTTAAAATTTGTGTTATTTCATTTATTTCGCAAAACTAATCAGATCACATCATACTGTATATTTCCAAATCATATATTCGAACAGACTTTTACTATAGTGACGCGTCTCTTCCATCAAACGCCGTTAAGTATTACAGTTGTGCTACAAGTTATTTGACATCACTACCTATTTTCATATACCACATTAAAACACTAGATAGTAGTCAACGCACCAACCATTGCTTAGCAGCGCATACACGGAACGATGATGATGCTTGCGCTTACGTAATGATCTCTTCACGAGTACTTATTCGTCTCACTTCGTTTTACAAATTATTTCCGGGTATTGTGACTAATGTCGGAGAGCATTGGTCTGCGAGTCAACGGTACCGAAGCGACGTTCCAAGCTGCCCGAGAGACCGAAAGTCCTCACGAATTCGGTGATTGTTTAAAAATATTATCAGATTGTTGAGCATCCAATGGTCAGTGTAATAATACTCAAGTCCTTGCATTAATTTTCGCTTTATTTGCAGTATCTTGAAACTGTAGGTTAAAAGTTATTTTAGTGTTAAGTCACTAATTAAAAAAAAGGAAATTAATAGTTTAACAAAAACTAAAATAACTTTCTTAACTTAAGTACTTTCATAACTGAAAGACTCACAGAGATAAATCAACTTTTGTAACTAAAGTATTCACTGAGGACCACTTTCGTAACTAAAGGACTCACTGACTAGTTATTTTTTTAATATGTTAAATATTACATACCCATACCACCTGTTTAATAATATAAATTGCCAGCTTGCGTTTAATTAAGTTTTATTAAAAATATACTACACTTTTTATTTATTTAAGATAAAAAAATAATTCCAAATCTAAGCGGAACAATAAATCAATTGTGGGATATCTACTTACATATGATTGTTGTTTTTTACTGTGACTTATTTCAAATCGTGTTATGTCTTTTTTACTATAAAAATTGGTATAAAAAACACTGAAACTACTACTTTTATACCTATATACCTCTTTTGAATAATTTTGGTCAAAATCTTAATTATGTTTTATTTCTATGTCCTTGGAAGATAATTACCGCGTATTTGAATATCTTACTGTCAAGACGACTTTGATGCGGAAGTTGTTACTTTGTGCACGGTTCACACGAGTCCAATGAAAGTTGCAACGGACTCTAATTGATTGTCTGCAATAGATATTCGCATTATCAGATTTAATATAAAGATCACTTGATTTACTTGCACGTACGTGACACTTTCGAGACATTTTTATTTATTATACTATTATATATAAGTGAAGTTCGTGTGTTCGTCTATGCTGAACAAACAAATGAACACTCTATAAAAATCTATAATATTGCTTTTTCTGCGACTGCAATTCTATGAAATTTTGCCCTTGTGTGTTCGTCTATGATGCAAAATATTATATATAAATTGGTTTATATTTCTACTAGCGATTCGTGAGAGTAAAAAAACAAATGAACATTCTATAAAAATCTATAATACTGTCTTTTTCTGCGACTGGAGTTCTATGAAATTTTGCCCAAAGGTAGTCGAACTTTTAATAAATTTCGAACAAAAAACAACACGTGCAATATTACAACCTTTTTCTGTTGCTGTATTGAACGTAGAACGCTATACCTACTTCTTGAACTGATCTGTAAATGGTTAATTTTTTTTCATATTCATCAAATGACCCCTGTTATTATCGCCCTGTTATTATAATGTTGAATGCTTTGATGTTTGTTACTTGTGATCATGAAAGTATTCAATTATTTTTATTAATTTATTAATTTAATTCACGGATTGCAACGTGCTTTTAACTGCATCAACAGAATCAAATATTTATTGATATACGTTTTTAATTGGAATATGTGACTGACTTTGGCTAACTTTATATTATGACTTCATATTGGCGGATATTTTAATTGTTTGAAAAGATTTTTATTCCCCGTTAGTATTTGGAGTATTGAGGAAGTGTAAAGTTATGATTACACCATTTAATTATTTAATAGTTTTAAGAGTATTTTTCATATAAAATTACATAAAGAATAGCCAAAACCCGGAGTTGACTGAGAATATGATGAAAAAAAAGGTTTCAGTGATATCAAAAGCAAACAGATATCACAGTATGTGATTGAACAAAAGTAATTGAGTTGTTCGTTGCGCTCTAGAAGATTGGTTCGTGTATCAATTTGATATTTTTATTAGCTGAACCGAAAGATAGAGTAAGAGCCGTGACCTATAAAAATAAAGGTCTGTCTAAAACTTGTATTTCTAGTTGAAAGCATAGTTTATTAATATACGAACAAACTGTATAATGTTGAGTTAATATTGTTGCGTAGTGCGATGCGCATGATTGGCGGAAGTATTTTTGAATATTGCCAATTATAGTACAATTATTTACTTTCTTTTTAGTTCATATCGACTATCATTTTATTGCTTCGTACATTTTTCATGTTTTATATTTACAACCGTTTGTAAGCGTAATATAAGATTTATTTAAATTCAATGCGCTTAAAACATTGATTGTGCTATAAAAATAAGCAAATTCACAAAATGTTTTTAAATTGGACACGAAGAAAAAATAAGTTTTACAAAAAATCAATAGACCAAAAAATCATAAACGGTAAACTGTTTTTATTTTTTTATTAATCCAAAATTGCGAAATAACCCTGAAGTATTGACATCGTATGTTAACTTGTAGACCTTTAGTCTACAAATAGACCCCCTTTACATCTAACTTCTAAAATTTGTTTGTTTTACTTAATTGCGTATGGTGTAGTACACTGTCTTGGTACATACGAGCATCTTGGTACGTACGAGCATCTTGGTACGTACGAGCTTTAAATAGTAATTAATGACACTCAATTGGAATGAACATCAAGAGCAATCACGAGAGCAAATCAGGATAAGAATCATTTTACCCCAATATATGGATACAAATTTCCCCTCTTTAGTTATTTTAATATTAATCTGAGATTAATTCCATAGAAAAAAGGGCAAAAACTAAATTGAGCGGCGTGGCAAAAATAATCACGCGAAGCAAATTGGTTTAGGTGGGACAGGCTGTCAGAATGGATACGAACCGATGGGCAAAGTTTTGGAAAGTAAACTGCGAACCAGAATCCAAGAATGTAGACGGCCGACACAAGATTACGAAACCGTCCACAGAAATGCTAGATGGTCGATGTCCATTTACATGCAGGTAGCCAATGCCAAGGATGGATACAAGGAAGTCAGGATTGCAAAAGCATGGGGGATGTCTATGTCTTAAACTGGTCCCGGATTGCAGTAACCGCAAGTAATCGTTGTTGAGATATGATCTAGGACAGTAAGAATAGAAAATATCTATTATTTATGAATTAGTTTAATTCACGAGTGATAGGTAATTTAATATTATTCATGAATTAGATTTAAGTTACCGATTAACCAACAATACTGTAACACGTTTTCTTGTCTGTAATTGGAATCAGGTCTCTGTTAAATTAAAAATATTTGTGTTCAGTGTTTTGGAAAATTTATTTTTTTCTTATATATATTTTATAATATATATTATAATTAATCCGGTTGTAAAACTGGTCACAATCCTTAACTGTTCTAGCAAAAGGTCATCAATGATAATTGCTTAGCCATGTACATGTGTATAACATTCAACCCACCAGTCTTGCGTTTTTTTTATTTCAGTAGTGCATATTGAATTTAATATCCTGTTATTTCATTTAAAGTCCTTGTATGTCACTCAATATTCAATAAAAGTTATTTAACTCATATCTGCAACATAGTCGACATACACGGCATACAAATATTCATTCAGAGTAAATTCTCCATTTTTCATACATACTCTCCACTCATCATAGTAATTGATGATATGTGCTGATGATCTGAAATTTTTTGTCTATCCTGATATATATTCCGTACAAATCACCATCAACATTTTAAAAGGATCTCTCTTCAATTGGTCAATTCTCTCATGACATTTATCTATTAGTTAACTCGATCAAGTCCCAAGCTATTGTCATCCCATAGTTATAGATTATTTTCTAATCTAGTTTATTGCATCTAACACTAAAGGGCACAACAATGCAAATTACGTCTGTTTGTCGACCTTAATAAATAAATGGCAATCTAAAGCAATATTGGTCGTCGTATTTTTAGTAAATATACTTTTTCAGGTCTCTTCAAAATATTGTCTCCTGAATCTATACACCATCTTTATCAAACAGTTGTATTGTCTTTGATATGGAGATGTTTGCTATTTGAATTTTAGGAGAAAAGTCAAAATTCTAAATCAAAGTTCCAAATCTGTAAATCTGCTTTATTTTATATTTTCGTAAATACAACCATTTTTCTATATAAATAGCAACTAAAATATGTGTATGTTTGCAATAGATACGAGCTGAAAATAGGTATTTACACTTATTTACTTTATTTTGAATAAGTATAGAATAATAGTCCTATCTATCTCAGAAGCAAATTCAAGGACTTGATTTTTTTAAGTCTTAATCTCCTTATCCTTAAATACACTGATATGAAAAGTAGTTTTCTGTTTATACTGCATTAATTTTAGAGTCAACTAAGTCCTGACACTACGAGCCCTCCTTAATAAATAGTTTTAAAGGTTTTCTGAAAGGGTTATATGTCTCATGATCCTCAATCCTTTCAGCTTTTAGTTCCATTTTGTACCATTTCTTAATCCATTTTTGTTTGAATAAGTTTATATTTAATTTTATTACTTTTGGTGGAGTTTCATCTTATTTCCTCAAAAATGTTTTGATATCCTTTAGAAATAACCCAGCAAACGGAACGCGACTTCAGCAATGTCACTACCGTAGTCACAATTTGCATTTTAATATGAGGTCGAGAAAAAAAACTGTTTAATCCAGAAGTTCAAACAAGGAAATAGACACAAACTTTTCTAATAACCTTGTTTATGATTTTTATCTATATTGTGCCTTTATACAGCAACCATTAAGCTACTAAATTGCTCAAGTTTAACATTCTTTATTTCCTTAGTAGCAAAATTAGGACTTCCTTCTGCCTTAATTGGACATTTGTTCGCGTTTAAATGAACAAAAATTGTTAATTTTTTTATCTATTTATTAATAGCTCAACACATATCATGTCAGCATGGAATTATCAACCAATTTCAGTCATCATTTACTTATCGCTTCACTATTATATATCTGGCAAAATCGTAGTTTCTGTGACCAATGCTAGCATTGGTCGCGGATACCATGTAGAAAAAATATATCAATCCAACTTTTAAAAAAAAATATATTCCTCTCTGCTCCTCTATTCTCTTCTGTATTCTTTATTCTTGCCGATTATTATTTTTATTGATAATTTAGGTCTTATATTAATAATGGCCTTTTCGTTCCACATCCTTTAAAAAGTTTTCTTATTGCATACAATAATCAATATCCTACGGCGTCTCCCTCATTACAATGATGTGGACCATTGCATATCTCAATCGTCTAAAATTTTAAACTTTTTGAATTGTTTATGATGAATCTACCGCAAACTTTAAATAAAAAAAAATCATTAATAATCTTTGTTAATCAATTAATTAATTACTCTAATAAATAATAAACTACTAAATGTAAAAATCAAACCTGACTCTTTGACTAATCCCCATACCAAAGCTCAACTTCAACTACCGACTCTAAAAATATAAAATTAGAAAGATATTACTTTTAAAATATAGAGGCACAAATTAAACATGATTTTTCAAAATTCTTCTGGAAAGGGAGAGAAAAATTAATTTATATTTTTACAGATATCCTACTGGACTGAGAATTTTGTCAGTTGGATAATATTTTCCTTTGGATGATGTTTCATAATATCCAGTAAGAGGTGGATTAAAGGAAATTTTCTGCAAAGTGTTTTGGGCGGAAAATGGAAATTGTAAAGGTGAAAGTATGGACTGATCGGTATCTTCGGTCAAATATCGGTTTTCACGTTGACGGTTTTCACGTCAATAGTGCAACAGCTAGAATTAATTATTGTTGAAATATATCGACTATGTGAGTTTAGTGTTGCCAACTATGGTTTATAGTATGTACTTTTATTCTGTGATAAAACAGTTTAATTTGTACTTTGAACCACCATGCACTTAAATCAAAATTGCAAATATTACAAACATTTAGAGGTACTAAAGTATATATTAATATTATATATAAATATATATATATATATATATATATATATATATACATATATAAATAAGTATGTATTAATATAACCATATATACAAAATATAACGTTGATTTATTTTTTGACAAATTCCTACTTAAGTATCACTTTTCAATTCAGTCCATCCTCCAAATCCTTTTTATTTAGCTTTTCCGTGATTGAATTATGCAATTTATTAATCTATTACAAGTCATCATTTATTTCTTTAAAATATTGTAAAACCTGGTGTATCAGAAGTAACTCGGTGACGTAATGCAAAGCCGTACTTCGTTTTAAGAGCAGCAGGATGTTGATTGGTCGTTGTCGTGTCGAGCGGTTGTGTGCATGTATTTGACGTTTCGTCATGTCTTTGGGGTTTCGTCATGTTCGTTAAATAGTTCGCTGGACGGGCAGCGATAGCATCGGCTCGCTATCATTGTATGTAAGTCTATCCGTACTTCGCAAAATGGTTTTGAAATAAATATTAATAACCGAATGGGTTTCTGGTAAAATAGACTTCATAATTATGAGAAGTTACTCGTCGTTAGCGATAATGGTCATTGGTGAACCAATCATTCATCCACAAATCCACCAATCATTTAGACCAATAATTTTTTATTTTTCAACTTTTTAACGCTAACTGAATAGTCGCTTTATAAATAATCAATATAATACAAGACTTCTTTTCCTAGATTCTAAGTAATATAAAAATAAAATCTGGATATAAATTGATTCAGAAATTGATAAGGACAAAAAGAGACTTGAAAGTATTACTCCTGATCTTCTTACAACGAGATAATACATAGGTACTTTATTTTGTAGCTAAGCCCTGAGCTATAAAATATTGCCAATAGTTTCATTCAAATCCACTTAGTATTCAGATCCACTTAGTATTTATTCCATGATATGCATACAAACAAGCAAACCAGCAGACAGATAGTCAAACCGGTTCGAAAACAGTTTTTTTTGAATCCACAATGTATTTATAATCCCCAAAGTTATTTTAGAAAATATCCCCAATATGCTGCCTGTCTACTTTTACTCTTTTATTAGAGGTGCGATTTATATTTAATGAAATGACAATTCAATTTTGGTTTATGCGAGATAATATATTGCGTCTTTAACGTATCGATTATTCTTGAAAAAATCAGTTAAATATTTGTAATGTCCTGACTTTCACATGTGTTTCTACTAATTCCAGTTACTCCTACTAACTTTCCTAATTGTGACAAAATTTACGAGACAAATTTTAAAAGGAGAATTATTAAAAATATGTGGTATAAAAGTCATCGCGCGTTTAACAATCCTCTTAAGGTTTCCTTTGTGCAGTAAGCAAGGACATTTAAATTCACAGGATTACGTCATATATGCTCAAGATTTAACCATTTTTTTATTTTTACTATACTATGTGAATAAGGCTTGTAAGAAGCTTTAACGCCTGTGTAAAATATTTAAAAAAATTATAAATGCAATTATATAGCATTGCCGCATAAGTGAATCCATAGAAAGCCAATCTATATTTAGATATATCTAACAGAACGGTTAAAGTAAAAAAAATTCTTCAATAAAGATGTTTTTGGAAAAGTTATTTTGGGGACTAAAAAAATTTGACAGGAAATTCAGAAACAAAGAAAAACGAAGAAAATATTTTCTCCGTTTCTGTATTTACTACGTGCTAACGAATTTAATCAACTTTGTCCTCGCGATATTAATACAATTCATTTTAAAATTTCAAGAAAGTTTTAACTTGTAACGTAACAAAAGTTTATAATGAAATTTTTAATTTGGACGTTTTGAACGATAATTAAATTGTATTACTTAGGCACTTCTACTTCCGCTAAGTGCTTGAAACTTTACATTTGGATATCACAGGATGTCACACGTGGAAAAAATTACAACACTCTATCATTCTTTATCCAAATATCACAAAAAAATTACAAAAATTGAAAAATATCGCAGTAAAATTATATTCTTATTTTGTCACTTCTCTATTTAGCCGTCAGTGCAGCAGTAAAGTAATAGAGTCTGAACTCGGAAGTAACAAGTTCGAATCACGGAATAAATCTTTTTTAGACTAAAATAAAAAAAATCCTTCAGTCTACCGTGAATGATAGACATAGCTAATAAAAATAAAATTAATTTTTTTTCTAACCATTTAAGAAATAAGTATATTTTAAAATCAGCGCCAAATATAGTTTTTTTGTTAATAATAGGGTCCATGGAGCCACATTTTTACTTGTAAAATATATAATGTACATATATTATTTATATATAATGTGCATATATAAAACCAATCCAATTATATCACTGCATGTGCATATACATGCAAAGTGATATGATGATTGGATTGGTTTTATAATAATCTATTATTACTTACCACCTGATAATATCAATTAAAATTAACTACGCACATCGTACCTATAAACATATGTACGTAGTAATTTATTTTCAAATACTAGTAATACAAATACATGGCGCAAACAAAACCGGGTGACAGTTCAAAACAATATCTTCAATTTGACTCTTCTTACCTAAAATATCTCTTTGTTTGTATTCAGTTTTATTGTTCAATAAACACTTGAAAAGCTAAAATGAATTGAAATTAATCAAATAATCAGGTACCGTTCAACAAAATTAGTCACGAGAGCGAAGTCGCGGCGCAAACTATGCAAGACTGTTTATTAATTACGTATTTTTTTCTCATTGAATTCCTTTCATTTTATTTTTTTCAATATTTTTTGTCTTTCATTGAACAAAAAAAGTTGCAATATGCCGTTGGCCAAGCAAAACAAGTCGCTAAAACGGAAAAAAGCATGTTGACAAATAAAGATAAAACTATAAACGTATACTTGACATTTTACGTAACTTCGTAATTAATATATGTATGCGTAAAGATCTGCTTTAAAAAAGCTTTTTTATGCTCCTCGCCCAACAAACCTATCGATCTAATTCAAAACCTGACACCGGCAATTGAAAAACTTCCTCACGCACACAAGCACACAGCTATACATTCAGCCGCTAGAATATAGGTTAAAAACTCGTCTCGAATTCGCGCCGCAGCCTTGACTCATAGCAATCCGCGAGGGCGCTGCGGGGGGCCGCGGGTTCAACGCACGGCGACGGGGGCCAACGCGGAAGATGTGAGCGAGGTCGCGGGGGGCAGCGCCGTAGACGTATGGGCTGCTATTAGACATACACCGCATTCTACATCTATACATGATCGATTGGATCATCCCTAAGATGTAACCATACTTTCGTTGAAAATAACACTGATTTTGAAAATACGTGGATCATTGATTGTTGGGACGATTGATCTCAAAACTTATATCGATTTTATGTATTTAAAATGTAAATAACATTACTTGCTGTTCCATACACACTGATGTGCTTAAATGTATTTAAATTTAATTTAAACATAAATGCATGTACCATTTATTTAATAACGTAAATTTTTTAAGAAAAATGTTCACACTGAAAAGTACAAAATGTTAAAAAGACGAGAACAATAACATTTCCCACTTTAGATTTCACCGTAGGCTATATTTCAAATCTTTTTATATTCTTGTACATACTGATTGTATTATGATGATACTGTAGCGTACGGACTGCTAATACTTTGGTTGCTTCATGCCTTTATATATATATAAATATATATATATATATATATATATATATATATATATATATATATATTTACTTATCAGAACTGGTATTTCGTCAGAATTTGAATATCCCCCTGGAAAGAAATTTGATAGACCACATTATTTTATTCATGATTTTAAACTGTATGCGGAATTGAGTTTGCACGTTCTACTGGAACTGTAGTGTTGACTTTCCACTATGCAAAATCGTCATAACTAAAAACTGTGTCATTAAAAGGCCACACTCCACAATATTGTCCTAAACGGTAACAAACAATTCAGCAACTTGGAACTAAGTAATTGCACTGCCCAGATGTGTGTTATCATAGATAGTTGAATATGTTTTCTAATGTACCGAAGAATTCAGTGTTCACAGATTATATTTTGTGACTAATGTATGGTACTAGAGTTAAAAGTGCAATGCTTTCATTACAACAATTATCAGTAGCTTGAGATGTAGTGTGAAGAGTGGTTATCTACACTTAGTAGTGCAGCCCCATCTTTTGGTAGCTTAATATGTTGTATGAAATTAGCAATCCATTCCTGAAATAGTATTCATACGGCCAGAACCAAAAACTAGAATTATAAAACCATCTGGAGAACCATTCAAAAATTCAGTCTTGCGTTTTTTCGGAAATGTTAAAGCAGATGGAACATATTTTCCTACTGCGCTCATACGACATCCAGCATACTTCTTTGATGTCTCTTTTTGCTGATACTATTTTCCCTATGTTTTCTCCCCTTAGCTGCAAAAACATTTGGGAATTTGTTTGGCACAGTTTGTGAGCGAATTTCGTTCATTTTGTATATGTGTCTGCCAGTGAACTGATATTTTCAATCCATGTTCTCAGATTTTGAAGAAGAAAAAATTGTTACATGAACTCGATTAAAGCTGTTCAGCTCACATATAGATGTTAGCTGCCCGAAGTAAAGTTCAGTTTTTTTCAGACCGACGAAGATATAACTATATCTTTTAGCAGAATCCACAACCCATAGACTGCTTACTCGTTTTTTTAATAATTAACCCTATGTGCAATGTCATTTTTTTTTCAGCAAATTGAAAAACAATATAGAATAGTTTTTTTCCAATTGTTTACAGTGATCAGTCAGAGACTTTTCTAAATCGGTACAAAACTTATATCATCTAAGTGAAACGTTACAAAACGAGCCTTACGTCGTTTACGAAGTGTAGCTTCATTTATTCCTAGTGCTTGAGGTATACCTCTTTTTGCTTCATCTTTTTCAATTCTTTCTTTTATATCTTTTAATATTTCTTCAGTAAAAATAGTTTTCGGTCACTCTTTTTGCACCGCCCCTAAACGAAGAAAATTTAAATATACATCCACCTAATAGACCATCGCTTTGCACTTTCAGCCTTATATCAAAGGGTACAAATGTATAACCTTTGAATGCGTACTCTTTACTAAAGAAGTCTTTCCGTGAAACAAAACGCATGGCATACGTCGTTTGAAAAATAACCTAACAAAATACCGAGGTTGTTAGAAAGTGTTAGAGGTATTAGTGGTGTTAGGTTGTTATATGTGTTAAAAGTAGCAATTCATAGCACATCTCAACATACTACCCTTGTAAACAGGCATTGAAAATCTAAACTTTATATCAAAAGTACCAAAAAACTAATTTTTTAAATATTTTTGTAATTGTATGTCGGAGCAAAACCACGAATGACCATCTCATAGAGAATGAAAATGGCCGTTGACTGACCTAAAATTATGTCATATTCAAAAAAGATATTTCGAGATAAAGGCCGTGCGAACTTCTGCTTTCCCAACCTAAGTGTATACGCAACCTTCGTAGTGCCAGTTTTATTTGTACTTTTTTAACATATTTATTGGAAAATTGTTGATTTATTTTATAATACATGTTATCAAATTTTTATTGAGATATGACAAATGGTAGTTTTGCAGCAGGCGTTTTCTACAGAGTGTTTTTAAAATGTAATTTGCGTTAAATGGAACTTACCTGAAATATAAAAAAAAACTATTAAATACGAGTAGAAATTGCACTGCAAAAGTTTTTACACACTTAGTAAAGTATAAAATTTCAAGTGTACGTAGTAGTACTTCTATTGAAATATTGACAAATATCAATATTATTTTTCACCGTGTAAATATATTGCCTAGTTTGTCTTTCACAGTAGTCAATTTCTCAAAAACTGTAAAACCTAGGACAACCGCTACGATAGTCCTATCATCTTCTTGGCAGTTTCTACCACCTCTGCTTTTTATGACTTTTGGAAACCCTTTAAAATTAACATATAATCATTTTAAGGTTACTGCAAAATATGCGGGTTAATATGATTTCTTACTACCCCAAGTTTAAAATGTCTATGTTAAACGGTTTCTAAAGAAATCAGTTGTGACATACAGATACGTCAGTGACCTTACAGGATTCCGTTTTTCCTTTTGAGGTACGGAGCGCTAAAAAAATAGGAAACATATTTAATATACGATATTCTCTTTTTATTAACAAATAGCTTTTTCAAAATTTGTTTGGGTCGAAAAATATTATTTTGTTTTAGTTTACATCGATCGTTTCTTGTTAATCAAAAAATAGGAAATAGAAAAAAACCTTGAGTTTAATGATTTTTGAGGAATCGATTTGAAAAATAGTGTTTTGGGAAAACCCCATTCAATTTTCGAGACGAGTTTTCACTAATGTAAAATAATTCTTTTTTTTATCTAATAATTTTTCTTTTGAAATAATTATGTATGTGTTAACGTTTCAATTCAATTAATTTAACAGAAAAAATAGAGTTGTTTACAAAATTACCATTCATAAGGACTTCGTAAGTTTCCATTCCAGTAAAAATCGTTTAATTGTTTGAGGCAAAAAATAAAGTTTCCAATTATCCGTAACTGATAGCAAAAGTGAAACATAAATCATGTTATCCTATTGCTTCACAATGTTCAGATTACGTTATTTTAATTTTCTGCCCCATTTGCAAATCAAGATCTCTCTTCTGTAACTTTCCTGGTAATCCGCTTTATCAACAACAAAGCGATTTTTCAGATTTTTCTTATTACGAAAGCCAAATTGTCTCATAACACATAAGTGATGTATTATGAGACGCAACACTAATTTCATGATACCGCAAAAACGTTTTCGAAAATCATTTTTTGAAGCGTAACCTTTCATAACGTAGAAATACTATTTTTTTCCTTTTGTTCTATTAATACGTGGCATCGTGAAGTAATTTTTTTACAACTTCTTTTCCTCTTGTTATACACATATACATGCTAAGCTAATAGTTATTCAATTAAAAGATTTATGATATACTTGCTTGCAGCTATTGTATATTGTCATACTAAAAGGAAAATTAATCTATGCATATAAATTAAATTGTAGAATCTATATGTGGAAGCAAGTTTATCGAAACAGAACTGTCAGTACTTTTAAATTAAAGGATGGATGTTAAAATATATTAACATTTCTCTTGAAAAAAGCCCTTGAGTATTTAACTAAAAAAGTGAGTACGAGCTAGAGCTTTCCAAACACTTGCATTTCATAGAATAAAGAAGCGAGAAGATCTTGACAGTTTTTGTATAAATTGCTAACATTCATGCTAAAATTCATCTTATAAGGGAGCTCAGCAAGTCTGCTAAACGGCAGATGGGAGCGGGAGATGAGGGTGTAGATGTACATGTGTTTTTATAATATTTTAAATGACTCACAAAGTAATCGCGCGTATTCAGAACGTGTTATTATGTGTATGTGTATAATAATATAACCTTGAGCTGGGTTGAAATCGCTGGAGAGATTTCTATGGAATTTTATACATCTGTGAAGTATTTAATAATTATCTTCATATTTATCAAAATGGTAAAATTCCCTAGAAGCAGCTCGAACGAATCCTTTAAAACGTTCCACAATATTAATATTTTAAGACTTCACTAATATGTCATACCCGTTTTCTTGGAAAAAATACGATTAGTTTAGGTACCTCTCATATAGAATTAAGCGAATTGTGCGCGTTGGTTGATACGGGCGCAACCGCGGGGATCAAATTGGCGCTTTAATAATGATTAGTAATTTTTGAGTTCGAAAATACAAATATTTTGCAAAAAATAAAATTTAAAAAAAATAACATTTTATTCTGACATTATAACAACACGTATATAGGTTCACATTTCACGACAAACTATGTGCATCAGGACGGTCCCTATTTTTTAAAAACTGTTACTTTTGCTCACTCTTCACGCAAGAATCTCCTCTCGAGGTTAACCCAGGACTCTGTCCTAAAGTTTTATAGATAATGATGATACTATATTTACTGATATATAAATATAAATACGTCATTAAAGTATTTGTTGAAAATAAAATAAATACCCCCATCTAGTGAAGAATTATAAAACTGAATAGATATTTATTATGGCCTATAAAAGAAACAGAGTTCACTGGCAATTAATTAAGTAGTAATTTGTTAATTAATTAAGTACGGTCCACAAGTCCACTACGGACTTGAGTATTAATTTTAATTATTTTTATTGCAAATATTAATCAAGCTTTTAATATCTTTATAAAACTGCAAAATTTCATTAAGTCAGTCAAAATTATCACGTTATTACATGTATAGATTTTGATCCGACTGTCTTTTCCATATACACCTGTGTAAGTCTACAGTAAAAATTATCAACAACCGATTTAAGAAAATCCTTTGTCTATTGCATTAGTGTAAACATTTTTTAAAGGTAAGATTTGAACATTTAAATGTCACGGCCTATTGGTCGCACTTTATCCATTAGTACTGATTGGATCTTACGCGGACGCCTATCACAGATTAATAAAAACCATCAGGAGTAACATTTTCTATTTTCGAAACGCATATGATATTTACAAAATATTTAACTATGAGATATGTGCGTATATCACACCACCTTTAATAATAAATTTGTCCATTGTAAAGTTCGGGACACGATCGATAATTTGGGTGCGCTATTGTTAACAATCGATTTATTTTGCTATTAACGTTGGTGGGCGTGGAGACAAGGCTGCTGTGCGTGATGATGGAATGATTGGTGTGTGGGATTGCGCGTATCCTTCTTGAATAATTCGCTAATTGTAAGGCTCGCTCATACTGATTAGGATTATTCAAATGTGCACAGTATATATGCACACAAATCGACATAGTATACTACCAACTATTTCTAAAGGAATGTTTATATACCTTCATATAATCTACACAATGCGACGGGGCATATGAGACAAGGCTGCAACCTGTTTCTTACAAGGTGTTAAGTGTACTCACAATCAACATTTATGCCCACAGTAATATCACATACCCATAAGTTATGCTTATGGAAGGGTGTTCTGAACCAAGCCGTGTTCTGAAACAACATCAACGAGAATATGGTATGAATTTGTGTCATCTCTCTCGCTTCATTAATTCCATTTTAAATTAATGAAACAATAAAAATACATTTCAATGCACAAAAATTTAAATTAATGTGTACGTTTAAAAATAGAATGAATAATACCTTTTTATTTCAAATGCGCAATAAAGGACATGTTTTTATGTAATGCGTATCGCATTTTCTTATGAATCGTAAAAATATTATAAGGGTTCAGACATTGTATATAATAACATCATTATGTTCGTTTATGTCCGTGAGTCAGAGCGTCGTCGCCTGAGTCATAGCGTCTTTTTCAGTTTATGATCGATTGTAATACAATTTTACGGGTAGAGGTAATTGAATTAGACAGACATATAAAAAAGAAAATACCGAAAAATATTTTCTTTTTTAAAATACATCAAACTAGAGGATGATATTTTTTCCTCACGCACACCATCGAGCGGGTATTATTAATAAAATAATCCTTCTAAAATTCAACCAAAAATATGAAATAAATATTTTTTGATAGGACGTCTGCCTTCGCGACGTCCATATTGAGCACATTTTGGTGGAAAAACTGAAGAAAATCGATGGTGCAACTGAATAAAGTAACGGTAAAGGTGCGAAAATGAATAAAGTAAAACTTAATTTTACAATCTCTACGATAAACTTTTAATAGTAGTGGACATTATGACACAGAGGCTCTAAAGGCTGCGCCGTATACGACGAGTAGGAAACCAGTGGTAAATAAGCCCCAGGCCCATTGTCGGTTGTAGCGTTGGTAAATAAATTTTGTTCAGGAGACAAGAGTCTCTAAAGCCTTATGCAATGGTTTCCCTCCATCCTCCCTCTAAGTTTTACCAACATTGTGTAAAATCAAAAAGCATCAGGATAAGAACATTTAGTAAGTACTCAAATGCAACATTTCTTTTATTCGATTTGCATTAACAAATTGAAGAGACCCAAGTTATTTGTTTTATTTCGATACTTTTATTGCTAAAGTTCGTGTCGGTCTTGAAAGGTCTCCATTAGCTTATGATTCCATGTTATTTTTTTCCAACTTTATCTATCCTCGGCCTCTCTCATAGCTGTTGTTACCGAGAGCTCTGCGAGCATCCCAACATGATTTGACTAGTAGTTAACCCTCGCACTCTTGGTCGTTTCCCCTCAACCTTGCTAACGATTATAAAATTCTCCAGGTAATCTAAGTATCTGTGTGATATAAGGCAGAAGTAATGAAAAAAATTGTGTCCTGGTTATACGCAGCATCTCTTGCCAGCACTACATATCTAGAGCATCTGTCTTTTTTCCCATGAAAAGTGAATTTTCTATTGTTCGACGCCACAGAAGAAGGTGGAGAAAACGAGTGTTTGGAGCAGTCTTTTTTGGTGATGTTGGAGATGTTCCAACACGATGAAAAATAATACTGATTTCTATTAATTATTTAATAGAAATATTATGTACCCTTAAATGTTTAAACTTTTATGTATCGTATATGGAACTTATTTTACTGTGAGTACTACTTGTACTTAATATATTTATTTCATAGCTTTTACGGAATATTTTCGTCACCTATATATTGACCTCATAGGGTTCTTAATTATATGTGAGTTAGGGCGCTCATAATGTTTCGTTGTCTTGTCACGAAGTCGGTTTTAGTATTAAATCTTCTGTAAGTTCCGTAGGTACTGGAATCGGCAGCATTATTCCTTTTCTTGTTATTCCAAAGTTTTACTAAGCAAGATGCTTATATACATGCAAGTATATATATATATATATATATATATATATATATATATATATATATGTACAAACGAATATAAATAATAGCCTAAAGGAATATATTATAAATTACGAATTAACCGGTGCAGTCCGGACATGGCATTCGTGGCAAAATGAAAATAATAATTGCAGAATTAATAGGCTCATATTTTTTTTACATTAGTATTTGTTTCGTATATATTCGCGGATTCTTTATGCTTGGAGGACCAACAATTAAAGATTTATATTTCACCGATAATCTACTAACTTTTCATTCACATTTAATTTTCTCGATGAAGATGCAGATTGATATATATATATATATATATATATATATATATATATATATATATATATATATATATATATATTTATTGTTGTAAATTTCATTTAGAATTGGTCTGTTTACACTGTCTTTTTTCTAATCGCTTTCAGTAACAATTTCATTTTTAGGGTTCAGAATTTCGAAGGGAAAATAAGGAACCCTTAAAAAATCACTTACGTACTCGTCCGTCTGTCAGAGGCATTTTTCTCAAAAACCTTTTGACATAGGAATTGGAAATTTGCCGTAGTGTTGTATCAGATAAAAATAAATAAATCAAGCTACGGACTTATGAATGTAGAAGTTTAAAGGAAACTGAGAAAAAAAGGCGCCAAAGTAAATTGCGCCAAAGCAAAAGTTATTGAAAGGTAATCTGTGTAAACAATGTTATTTTATATTTATTATTTATCGATTATTTCATACCTACTATGTTATATTTATTTCTAATTTACTATGTTTTTGACAGATAACATGCGCTTGACAGATAACCTTATAACTCGGTGAGTACAAAAACATTAGCCCTCAAAGAGCGAATTACAATAATTCCAAATCTCCTTGTAAATGTTCAAAAATGTGACTCCCATCCCTCTATCTTCGAAACTGCAAAATTATGAAAAAAGAACTTTACTAGAAATTTATTTAAAATTTCCCTGAAGACTATTACAATTATTCTAAATATCAAAGTTTTTGAGATATTCAGCAGATTTAATCGCATATGAAAAATATACTAGGCAATAGGGAATCATACGCAAAGATAAGCATAAGTAATCTACTGAAAGTCACTGAAGTCAGACGTAAACAAAATTAGCTGTCAAAAAAGCGATAGACTTTTGTGGCGAGCAAAATTGAAAACTTTTATATTTAAAAATCAGAATAAAATGTATGCTGAACACGGCCGAAGCTATGTTTGATTGTCCTAAAGTTTATTAAAGTGAAACTTTTATTGTATCGCCTCAGAATATTTCGTTTACCTATCGCATGTCGCATTACAGTCGGCCGCGGAGTGGGGGTAAAGAAACCAATATGGCGGTACCTATAGCTCTCATCAGCTGTGCAGCGTTGGTATGGTACTACGATCGATGCAGTTTTTACCAGACACATTGAAAAAATAAAATGCATGTCAATGTTTACTTATTTTAGTTACCACAAAATATTATTTACATTTATAAACTGTGAGACTCAAAGCGAAGATGACGTTAGTGATCAAATAATCGAAATTTAAAATAATTAAATGATTTATATAAATATTGATCTACGTTTTTAATATGTATATATATATCATATCGAACATTGTATTTATTTATGTATTCTGTACTTTAGTACGCAGAGTAAAATAAACATTCATAGTTATATATCTTGTCTACTCTTGTCTAATATTACTTTTAAAATCCTAAATCAAGTAGCTTTCGAAAAATTCTCAATTAAATGCCTACAAACTGAAAAAAGTTTCACTTTCATCGTGGTTTCCTAAAACCACACAACTTGTTTCCCACAATTTCTAACGTTATTCCTAACGTTATTTGTAATAAATGGACAACTATATTTTCAACTGCCCCAACTACAACAGCACCTAACTCCACAACATTGAGACATATTTATTATAAATCGAAAAATCAATCAAATTCTATATTTCTCAAGACAGACGGACATAAATTACAAAACGTCACATCGTGTTTATATATGAGGTTTACGTTATAGTACAGGTAGCCCACTAATGGGAGAAATTGGCAGCATTATTTTTGTATCTACAGCCTCAGTAAGGACTGCTAGTAAAAGAGCACATGGAGCTTCACCGCGGTTCAATTGTCACTAGAACTCAGAGTTAAAGTATGGAAATTATTGACTAAGATTATTTTAACTACTTCCAAAATCCTAGAAATGGTAACATTTCCTATTATCATGATTTGAAGCCGACTGTTAAAAACTTTTACCATAGAATATGGAAGGAATTTTTAAAGACGAATTTTTAAGAAAGGGGACCGAGAAAGACTTTCTTCCTGCTGGATAATTCAACTTCCGCTTAAATAACACCATATAATCTACAATCATTTTAAATGGGATATAATTGTCTGTTACAAAATCAGCGGAATCATAATGTGTAAAGAGTTGCACCCTGTAAACTTAACCTGCCTTACAATTTCGGTACTTCAGACAAACACTCTTCCATGTCATACCATAGCGTGGGATTCAATCGCCCGAGGCGTAGGCCAAATTTGCTGCCCCTTATTTAGACAACTAGATCAACGAGCTCAAAAATTTATTTTTTTTTAATAGAAATTCTGAAGAACTTTTCGACCGAAATAAATTGGGTATTTGACTATTTTTTTTTATTTCATTAATCATAATTTCAAGGTACAAGCTGATGAAGAGTGAACATTTTTTTTTAATAATTTTAAAAATTGACCGAGTTATAAAAGTTTAAATTTAACCTTTAGAGAAGGACGGCAATACTATGTTGTGAGGTCATTTTTAATATTTCACATTATATTCTACAAGAGGAAAAGAGACAGGGATATACCCAACTCTATCCCTATATTCAAATTTAAAAGCCTACAACTGGCTTATTTTTCAATAAATTTTTGAATTGTTTTCAAGACTGTTTTTAATAACTTATATTCCACAATATTGTACGAAAAATATCAAAATTTAGTATGAGTCAACTACCGGATTGTTTAAAACATTTTATTCACTAACGTACAAATACAGCAGTCGTGTATGTTTTATAACTAACACATTTGTTACAAAGTTTCTGACACGTATACCACTTATATATAATCTACTAGCGATAAGATTAAGCTCATAGTATTACGTAAAATTAAGAACGTATCGAATAACGGCGAATAGAATATAAAACACAAATCAAATGGAACTAGACTAGACGGACATGGCTCTTACGATATATAATAACTATTTCAAAATTAATAGAATTTATAATAAAACTTCTTTCTTAAACTGAAATTGTATTCTCCTACCTTTTCAAAGATCAAAGTCTTTTATCGCACTGTCAGTCATATAGCTCGTATCAAATACTTCCAGCTAAACAACCAAAATAGCTAGATTAGTCAACCTTATTGGGCTCATTGTTGATCTTAAATCATTTTTGATAAATTTTCATTTCGAAAATCTTTCCTTAAAACTGGTGTCGCTTATGGAAATTATGAGTTGATATTTACGTATTTAATATTGATGTGCTGAACAACTAACATAAATAATTGATATGCTGAAAAGGTCAGAAAGCCTTGCTGAATCAGCAGCAATGGTATGTTGTACTATATACGCTCAGGTCTGTTTCCGATATTATCTAAGTTTCTATATTGAGCAGCATCCGATGTTGTTGCTATATCAGTCTCTGTCTCTAAGTTATTAAGGTCGATGTTTGCACATATAGATGCAAACTAACAAAGATGTCAGCATTCGCAGCAGGAAGATGTGAAGCTGACAAATTCGAAGCATCGATTATTAAAGTTACCAGGTCAGCAGTATCAATTCTTTGCATTTCTTCAGCTTGTTCTGAGTTTGCAGCAGCAATAGTCCCTGAAGAACTTATACCCTTCATGGAATCTGACGTCTAAGGGGCAGGAACCTTCACATATTTTAGTATATGTATATAGCCTTCTCATTTCTCCCATTATTTTCTTCCTTGTTTTTTTTTTATTTCGGTACGCTAACCACTTTTTTTGTCTTCATTTTTAAATACTAAAACAAAACGACGTAATAATTACACTTATGATAATACTTGGCTAAATACGCATAGTTGAATCAATAGTTGAATCGTTTACCTAAATAATGATAGTTGAATCGCTTACGAAGGGTTCAGTATCACAGAAAATTTGAAAACGACTTAACTTTTCGTCTCAACGACTCATATTTTTAAGAAAGAAAAATATTTTTAAAAAAAATAAAAGATTCTCCTTTGTACGTGATCGCGTTTTCTTTGTATGTGACTTATGGCCTAATAGCCTTCAAATAATTATATTTTAAATATGGTGTTTGTCTCTGAACTTTAGACATATCGTGAGAAAATTTTAAGTTACTATCCTATTTCGTTTAAAAATTAGAAGTCTCTGACAGACAGATCGATTTACAGATAGACAGAGTTGCTATAACAATAGGATTCCGGACTTTCTAGACACACAACGCAACCCTGAAAACGGATTGAGTGAATATCGAAATACCCATAGAAGTAGTGTTACTGTCACCATCATAAATTCTCCAGTGATTCCTTCTTGACTACCCATACGGAACTCAAAAGTTTATGTTTGATTCCGGAAGGTATTTAAAAAGTGAGTACTCATTAAAACATCTGTTTGGATTTTTTTAGTCCAACGATGATTGTACAAACTTAATACGCGGCTCATAATGTAAAATTTCGTTTTCTCTTACCTTAATACAATATGCCCAACGCATAATCTCGGTGGAAAAGGAAATTTTGCCGCCCCCAAAAAAGTGTCGCTAGGGGCGGGTCGCCCCCACCGCCACCGCCTCCGCCGTACTACAGCATTGTGTCCTACCTTAATTTCATATCTAAATTTAGACTAGTGGAAAAAAAGACTTTTCAGAACGAGTTACAACGTAAAACATCTTTTGTTTACACAAAATTATAGCAAAATTAGTGGATACATTTGCACAAAGAAAAACTATATATTTGTATGTACAAAGCAATGATTTTGTCAGAGTTTTTAGGTAATTTATTTGCACGATGAAAAATAATATTAATGCTCATAAATTTAATTAGTTTAACCCGGTTTCGTTAAGATAAAAGTACCAGCAAACCAATATTTTAATTTCCTTAGTAATTTTTTAAGCAATCCGCGGTACACATGGATTTAAAAATATATATGTTCTAAAATGTAGGAAAAGAAATTTTTTCATTATAATATTAAAGACCACAAAAAATGGAAAATTGTTAAACTTGCATTTTCACTATTTACTGAAACAAACATAAAATTTTTAGCGAAAATAATATATTTTTATGAACTATTATTGAAAATTGTACTATTATTAAAAATAACCATTTCATCAAAAGTAATATTCTATGAAATATCGAAATTCCTAATGTTCCGGAACATTATGTGCCAACCACAACGACGCCGGTATCTTAGAATTAATATGCATATTTAAATGTTTATACGCACCTTAGTGTGTACGGAACCCTCGCAATGCTAGTTATACCCGTATTTGACAGGGTTATTTAAGTCGTGATCTGATTATATGCCATATTAGTTTTATTAATCTCGCGCTATTCACAGGTTTTTCACTGCATTCTAACATCGCCGATTTAATATTTATTAGATAGTGTCTTAAGGTTTATCCATTTTTCCAAGTTTGTCAAGACTATACGATGTGGATCGCCATCATAGTTGCCCTTTGATTTTGACGAAGCACGAAGTAAGAGATAGAGAGCGACAATACTAACCATCATAGTTGCCCTTTTGACTTTGACGAAGCACGAAGTAACAGATAGAGAACGACAATACCGACTAACATAGTTGCCCTTTTGACTTTGACAAAGTATGAAGTAAGGGATAGAGAGCGACAAACCCCATCGTCATAGTTGCCCTTTTTACTTTGACGAAGCACGAAGTAACAGATACAGAGCGACAACACCGATCATCATAGTTACCCTTTTGACTTTGACAAAGCATGAAGTAAGGTATAGAGAGCGACGATCCCGATCATCATAGTTGCCCTTGTGACTTTGACGAAGCACGAAGTAAGGGATATAGAGCGACAATACCGACCATCATAGTGGCGTTTTTGACTTTGACGAAGCACGAAGTAAGATATATAGAGCGACAATACCGACCACTATAGTTGCCCTTGTGACTTTGACGAAGCACGAAGTAACAGATAGAGAACGACAATACCGACTAACATAGTTGCCCTTTTGACTTTGACGAAGCACGAAGTAACAGATAGAGAACGACAATACCGACTAACATAGTTGCCCTTTTGACTTTGACAAAGTATGAAGTAAGGGATAGAGAGCGACAAACCCCATCGTCATAGTTGCCCTTTTTACTTTGACGAAGCACGAAGTAACAGATACAGAGCGACAACACCGATCATCATAGTTACCCTTTTGACTTTGACAAAGCATGAAGTAAGGTATAGAGAGCGACGATCCCGATCATCATAGTTGCCCTTGTGACTTTGACGAAGCACGAAGTAAGGGATATAGAGCGACAATACCGACCATCATAGTGGCGTTTTTGACTTTGACGAAGCACGAAGTAAGATATATAGAGCGACAATACCGACCACTATAGTTGCCCTTGTGACTTTGACGAAGCACGAAGTAACAGATAGAGAACGACAATACCGACTAACATAGTTGCCCTTTTGACTTTGACGAAGCACGAAGTAACAGATAGAGAACGACAATACCGACTAACATAGTTGCCCTTTTGACTTTGACAAAGTATGAAGTAAGGGATAGAGAGCGACAAACCCCATCGTCATAGTTGCCCTTTTTACTTTGACGAAGCACGAAGTAACAGATACAGAGCGACAACACCGATCATCATAGTTACCCTTTTGACTTTGACAAAGCATGAAGTAAGGTATAGAGAGCGACGATCCCGATCATCATAGTTGCCCTTGTGACTTTGACGAAGCACGAAGTAAGGGATATAGAGCGACAATACCGACCATCATAGTGGCGTTTTTGACTTTGACGAAGCACGAAGTAAGATATATAGAGCGACAATACCGACCACTATAGTTGCCCTTGTGACTTTGACGAAGCACGAAGTAAGGGATATAGAGCGACAATACCGAACTTTCTCATCAATAATACCTTTAGATTTTCATAATTCATAACTTTTATTTCAGTCACAATTTGTCAGAAGCGATATAGCAAATTTATATTCCTGTTACATGGAAGTTACACCTATTTGGTCTCTCCATAGAACCGGTAATCTATCTCTTTTTTTCGTGCCAACCAGCCTCGTTAGCAATATAATGCTCATTAAGTTATGTTAATAGATTCATGTCACATCGAGTGATTAACATAGTTGAAAACACTCTGGTGACAAATTGTCGACAGCCTTTTGAACAAGAATATTCGTCCTTATCATGAATATACCAGCAGATGTGGGCACATTTTGTGATTGAATTTGGTTCTTGTGCTGTTTTTGTAGCATTTTTATTAGAAAATGTCACATTTATCTCTATGTATACATAAGTTAAAGCGATTGATAATTTCAGAATATTAAAAAGTCTAATGATTAAACATATATTCCAACTCTTTTGATTATAATCGACTTTGATATAATTCTGTCAAAACTGTCTAGGCTATATAATATTAAATTTGTAAATATAAATATTCAATTTATAAATATAACCAAAACATTTCTGTCAAAACTGTTTTGATTATATTTATAAATTGAAGCTTTTGTTCAACATAAACATTTATATTAGATGTTGCATCCAAAGGTTTTTACCACGAATTCGTAAAATGGGACAAACATTGAATGATAAACATATGCTATGAACATAGTGCCTAGTGTGTTATCGTTTCAAATGTTAAAGAGAATAAATTCTATTTTAGAAAGAATATAAGAAATAAATTATATTTCTATTGTAGAAGAAACTCTACGCCTTCAGCTCCAGCATGTACTGCTAGTGACAGACTACAAAATACTTCAGTGCGGTCCAATCTCCTTTATAATTATGATCGGGACATAGAAAGTATTGGAGACTGAGATTATTTTAACACTAGCGTGACCCGTGCGAAGTCTTCGCATTATTTATTCCATTATGAAGCTCAGATGACAGATCAAACAAATATTTTACTAAAATTGACATATAGAGGCGCAAGTATCAAAAGCATTGAGCTAAAGCGCCACTTTATTTATACGTGAGTGGATTTTGAAATTAAACAAAAATTTTACCGACCGTCAATCATATTGACGTTGAGCCGTTAGATGGCAGCATTGCTGTTTTGTGTATATAATTTTAATAATTAATTAATATGCAAAAACAATAGCAATAATCAATTTTTTAGTTGTGGATGCCGGTAGAGCAAGCAATTATCTATAAAATGATATATAATTTATGTGGATTAGTTGTGAGGTTTTTTCTAAAAAGGGAGAGTAACATCTTAACCTTAGCGTATTAATATATATGATATGATGATGATGATACACCCATCATTTTGGAATGCCCTACCTTAACTTCATCCCTGAACATAGACTAGTGACTCATAAGCTTCCGTGCTATTTTTTTCTGAACGTATAATAAAAAATATATATATTTTGTTTTCGTAAACAAATTTAATTCCATATATGTGAACAAAGAAACGAAGATGATCACATCGTATATGTATACGCCTTATCATATTTAATTGGAATCAAAGTATAATTTTGTAATAACCAGTATTTTTGCCATTAAACCATAGTGTTTTTTTTCGTTTACGTAAATTTCCACAAGAGAATTGTTTTTACATGCGGGTAGTATTATTAAGAACTAAAAACAATTCACATTTCCGTCTATAAGTTTGCTATTTGCAATTTTTTATGTTAAGCGGAAACGTTGATTAACTTCCTTCAAGTTTTTTGCATTATTTTTAATCGATATTTTCTTGCTTCGTTTCGTCAATAGTCTGTAGATTTTTTGCTCGATAGACAGTTTATTCCTTCGATTCAAGGGTAAAAGAGCTCGTAAATATAAAAAAATAATACTGACCTTATTGAGTCCACGAAATAATTAAAGCCTATTTCCTTTCTTAACTAGAAAAAGGACCTCTTTCTGAGATATGGTGTTAGGATACAAATAAAGGTTGTCCGGTGGCAGGATTCTGTTTTCAAATTGAAATTAAAAAAGTGCAAAGCATATAAATTTATTTCAATTACTTTTACACATTATTTCGTCTAAATGTTGACCGTCACGTTGGATACATCCTTGGAATCTAGAGACTATATTCCGTGCTACTCGCTGAAGTAGTGACATCGGGATGCCATTAACCTCGCAGAAGATATTTTCTTTCAGTGCTGAGATGGTTGCTGGGTTTATTTCATAGACTTCGCTTTTCAGGTACCCCCACAGAATAAAAGTCCATGGGGGTGAGATCCGGTGACTTGGGTGCCCAGGGGATGTCACCGAAACGGCTTATTAATTAGTCAGGGAAGAAATCACGAAGAAGCGCCACGGTCTCTCTAGCGGTGTGAGGCGTGGCGTCATCTTGTTGAAACCATGTGGGTGAAGTGTAGGCAGCATGTTCTCTCAATATTGGCAGAAAATAATCGTTAAGCATGCGCCGGTAAGAAACACCATTCACAGTGACAGCTCGCCCTTGACGATATTCAAAAAAATAGGGTCCGATTATTCCACGGCTTGACAATGCACACCAAATCGTCACTTTGGGACTGTCGAGTGACTTTTGGTGTTTCAAACGTGAGTTCTGTCCTTTAGGTGCCCAATAACGGCAATTCTGTTTATTGACACTTCCATTTAAATGAAAATGGGCTTCATCACTCCAAAAGATAGTGTTTACTGTACGCTCAAACATTGTCTCAAACATTGTCTCGCACAAATTTTTACGCAAATTAGAATCATTAGGCTGAAGCGCTTGCACAATTTGAATTTAAGAAGGATGAAATTTAATATCCTTCTTCAATATTTCGTGCAAAATAGTTTTGGAAGCCCTAGAGTAGCCGCTCTCTTGCGGGCAGACTGACGCAGATTATCGTGCAAACTGTTCGGGACGAGTTCAATGTTTTCATTCGTTCTCGACGTGCGGCTGGGTCCTGGCCGTGGGTTGTTTTCTACTGAACTTATTGCCCGGAACCTCCGTACTCATAGCCGAATCAAATCTTCACATGGGGCATCACGCAAATGTTGAATATTGTAATGAAAACAAAATCTTCGACGAGCAGCTGCACACGAATCATTGGTCTTGTAATAGGCTTCGATTGCGAAAGCACGTTGTTCTCCCGTCCAATGCGACGTCGTGACTAAATAATAGAGATGTGTAACTCATGAGTGAGACATTTAAAAGACATAGCTCACATGTTACGATCATATATATTACTCGCTCACATGTAATCAAAATGTATCAGTATGTCACTAGATCGGGAGTGATCGGTGTCTTTTTCGTTTCACCAAATCAATCATTTCACTCACTTGTCACGTCGTGAAGATAGATATAAAAGTATATGTTTTGACGTTACACGAAAGAGAAAGAAATCGATCGAATTATTTAGTCAAATATCCAACTGGGTCTATGTAGATGAACGTAGCTACTCGCGATCGAATGTGAACGCTGTGACAAAGTATACTTTAGTTCGCTCAAAATATTTGCGTAAACAAACACTTTTTTGTTTCATTTCAAAATTCTAATTTATTATTGTATAAATATGCCAATCTATTCCAATTTATTTAATTATCATTAAAATTATTTTATGTATAATTTGAATCTAGGTTGACAGACCTAATTCCTAAACCTGCAAAGTGTTAAGGACAAAGTGGATACTCTTGAAGAATTAATTTTTATTTTCAAACAATAGTGCGTAATGTTCAGTCATTACTATTTATCACCATGTTGTATTGACCATTGTTCAACGGTTTAACGTATGCGTAATAAATAATTTCGTTAATAACTCGGAGTACTGAGATACTGAGCTAGAGATATAAATGAGTGATATATATATATATATATATATATATATATATATATATATATATATATCTTTCCAATCAAATAATATACATATATCACTCTTTTCTTTTCATTGATACATTTTGCGCACCTGTACTAAATAACCCGCACGAATGACAGCTTACGCGGCACCTCCGGTTAGCGGTTTTAGAGAAATTTGAAATTTAGAACCTAATCCTGCCACCGGACTTCCTGTCCCTGACACGTCCTGACACTGGCCTGTGTAGTTTATGTAAGTGTAATGTGCAGCACACAGAAAAAAGTACACGCAATATCTAGAGAGAGGTAGAGAGTCAAAATCTGGGAAATTTTGAAAGCATTTTATAGTCGGCACGACTTCGTTCTCGTGGAATTTGGTGTAAGAATAGTCATTACGATTTTTTTTATGTTTATTGAAGTGATTACTTCTTTAGGCGCACCTGTGCTCTTTTTCAGAGCAGTGAATGAAACTGAGCCATCACGCTCGAGTCGGTGAAGTTGAGCCGACAGCTTCGGGTCGGTGACACTGCATCTGGTAAACCCAGCACTTTTTAGGCGCACCTAGCGCATTATTTTAAAATATTAAGTAAACTATATTTTAAAGTGCATCATGCGCACTTTTTGACGAATATCTTATTTGAGAGTGGTTTAATCTAATATGCGTATGTCTTTTTTTCTCTTAAAGCTTTATGAGCATAAAGTTTACTAAAAACGCTGATAGATGGCTTGTATATAGATGGCGTTAGCAGTACCATTATCGTAATATTTACCAAGTAGTTTTTTTAAGTGTAATATCTAGATAACAAGTATCACATATATTGCTCGAGGGCATAAACTATTTCCATCCCAAATTTCATTAAAATCTGTGCAGTGGTTGAAGAATAAATTTTCACAGACAGACAAATAGACAGACAAAAATTCTAAAAAGAAGGTGTTTTGGCTTCTACTATTATTCTATACACTAAATCAATCACTCTTTTAAAAATATTTTCCATGTACAGAATTCAGAGTGAATTTTGTTATAAAGCGAAAGAATACAGGAGTACATTAATATATGAAAACAATAGTACTTTAGGATCGCTTTAATGTGTAGTAAAATCTATGAGAATACGTAATGTTGATAGCGAAATAACATTAGCAAAAAAAAACATATTTTAAAAGTCGCAACAAATGTTTAATTAAAAAGTAAAAAAGATTATCATTTGACAACTATACTGCGTTTCTTCATTGGCTATCTACAACGATCAAATTTTACTTCATATTAAATTAAAAGTATTACATTTACCCAAAAAAAAAGAAGGAAATGTCTAAATCAAAACGATCCACCTCACAGCCGAGGTCCACTAGCCGCCCAGCTTACAGAAGAAGTAAATCGTAAGTTGATTTCAGAACATTTTATATTTGATAACCTCTGAAAAGAGACAGCTAATCGCCAACAGTTATCTTGGGCGATTTTTCATTTTCTGACTATGTTGTGATATGTATTCATCATATAAATTTTGACTTCGAGTCTCAGGTAATAAATACCAATTTTATTTAATAAAATATACCTTGAACAATACGTGCATCTTATATATTTACATAATGTCTTATCGTAGTAAAAATTGTTAAAGAAAATTATATCAAATGAAACGCAGGAGAGCTATGTGCAATGAGGGAAACAGATCTCGTGTGAGTTAAAGACTCTTTAACAAGACCTTTAATATTAAGTCCAAGGCATACAAAATTAAAAGAATGATTTCAAAAAGAATTTAAAAATATACTTCTATAAAATAATAGAAAATATATAGCGTCATTTGCTTCACAGTTATGGACGTGTATTTTCAGCTATGGCGTCTTTAGTCCAATAGCTTAACCCTTCCTAATACTAACTTTGTATACGTGCGAGTTTATTATTTTATTATTTAAACTCAAGAGTTTATCGTAGAAGCTACGATCTTTTTCATTTTAAATGATACCTATAATCTTCTCGAGGCTCAGCATTATCTCGATTTAAGTTTACTATTTTATTTAAACTCAAAAGTTTATTGTAGAAGCAACCATCTTTTACATTTTAAATAATATTCATAATCTTCTCGAAGCTCAGCATTATTTCGATTTAAGTTTACTGTTTTATTTAAACTCAAGTGTTTATCGTAGAAGCTACGATCTTTTTCATTTTAAATGATACCTATAATCTTCTCGAGGCTCAGCATTATCTCGATTTAAGTTTACTATTTTATTTAAACTCAAAAGTTTATTGTAGAAGCAACCATCTTTTACATTTTAAATAATATTCATAATCTTCTCGAAGCTCAGCATTATTTCGATTTAAGTTTACTGTTTTATTTAAAGTCAAGAGTTTATCGTAGAAGCTACGATCTTTTACATTTTAAATGATACCCATAATCTTCTCGAAGCTCACCATTATCTTGTTTTAAGTTTACTATTTTATTTAACCTTAAGAGTTTATCGTAGAAGCTACCATCTTTTACATTTTAAATAATATCCATAATGTTCTCGAAGCTTAGCTTTATCTCATTTTAAGTTTACTATTTTATTTAAACTCGTTTATCATAGAAGCTACGATCTTTTACATTTTAAATGATACCCATAATCTTCTCGAAGCGTAGCATTATCTCGTTTTAAGTTTATTATTTCATTTAAAGTCAATAGTTTATCGAAGAAGCTACGGTTTTTTACATTTTAAATAATATTCATAATCTTCTCGAAGCTCAGCATTATTTCGATTTAAGTTTACTGTTTTATTTAAACTCAAGAGTTTATCGTATAAGCTACGATCTTTTACATTTTAAATGATACCCATAATCTTCTCGAAGCTCAGCATTATTTCGTTTAAACTAATTTTCCTCGACAATAATTGAAATCATTTTATGCAAAATTGTCTTATTTAAATCAAGAATATTTTCTGAAAGATACTTAAGTAGACAGAAACTGAGAAATATAAGATATGTGACAGAACTAATGACTCGAAATGACATAAAGTGAGAGTTGACGCTTGTATATCAAGACATTTAAAATTTCAACATTTTGTTTAATCTTTGGGCTGGTTTCAAAGCGCTATTTCGTTATATTATAAAAAAGTAGTTTCAAAATTATTTTTTATATTTCCATAATTTAAAGAAAATAACTAGAGTCCTATATGATGGATGAAAATTAGAGCGAGAGAGAGAGAGAGAGTAATGTGCTGAAATAACAAGTGAAATCTATTGAATTATTTCGCGAAAGTTTCATTCGTCTTTTATACACTATTATTGTCAGGTGACTAGTATTGCCAGGTTTATTTTATATCTTTAATGCTATAGATACTCTATATTCGGAGAATATTCTTTGTTATATCATATGGTGTTTTAATAATTCAAAGGACTGTCTCTTTTGAATTATATATTATACTTCAATGTAGGCAGTCCTTTAAATTATTAAAACACCATTTGATATAACAATGGAATATAATCTAGATAACTAAATTGGTCGGTGTAAGGTTGATGTTTCTCCCTAGGGTTATAAATTAATATATTAATAAATTGCTTAAATAAGTTATTTTACAGTTATTACACGGTCGTATATAAAGATAATAAAATTAATATTTTTTAAGACCCTCTGTCTGTATGGCCTATATGCGTTCGTATCGTTTGTGAAATTAATAAATATAAGTTTAAGGCTTATTCATACATCAAAATTGTACTCGAATTTATTTTGTACGGTAGATAGTATATATATATATATATATATATATATATATATATATATATATATATATAAAACAAAGTCGGTATTCCAAATTATCCCTGTTCCTTAGATCCAGACATTACTTTCGTTCGATCAATTAGATCCGATAGATTGATCTTTTTATTTTTTTATTTGAAAAATAACTCTTTCGTACAATATTTCGATGTATTTTTTACACATTGATAGACGGAAATAACAAAGCACAGTACAAAGCAAGTTAACCCGTATTTTTTTAGGAAGACACCATACCGGGTAAATCAATTCCAGCAGAAGATCAAATTCTCGTGAACAGGTCTGAATGGCTGTTTCTTTAATTTTTTTATCGTGTATTATATATAGTATATATTACACTATTGTTTTTATGACTTATTAAAATGCTTTTATACAACGTGTTACACCGTATTGAGGCATAGCTACTTCACACGAAATGACAGCTAGGTAACCAAAAGTTAATTAATTTATCACCAGATAGCACTGATAACATCTTGTTCTCTATAGCTATTTTGAATAATCAAGTCACACGTCAATAAAAAAACAATTAAAATCGGTCCAGTAGTCTCGGAAATTGACGTTTATACACGGACAAAAAAGAAACAAATTTCGTTCCTTATATAATATCATGTGTTTATTAATTGACGAAATTACGAATAGTTATAAATAAGCTTAATGACTCATGTGAGATCATTATTTTCAAAATTAAATATGTACTACTCAAAAGCTTTCTCCGGGAATATCCAATAAATTTAGGTAATTTATTACTCCCTACTTAATTTATGATTTAGGTCTATGGTAATTATGATTTAGGTCATTTATGACCTCCTTGAAATACAATTTTGTATAATTTTACAATTTTCGGTTTTATCACGTGGATAGGTATAAATTGGCATTTACCCATATATGAGTGAGTTTTAGATTCGTCGAGATAATCTAGATGAACGTAAGTCTCCATTCATCACAGAAATAGATAATTTGATCGTATTGGTTGACTTAGTTGCAACATTTTATTTTGTGTGAAGTCGATAGCATATCGACAGAAAGTAAACAAAATGTTGAAAAAATAAATGTGATAAAATGTGAAAAATATATTGAAATCGATGACATATGAACAGAAAAGGAAACTGGAGACGCTATCATGTTCAATTGTTATGATTCGTCCGATTACCTTCTTTCAAGCTTAGAGCCATTTTCTTTTTCTCTTATTAACTTATAAACAAAAACTGTTAGACGTTTCTGAAAAACTTTTGTTTTATTTTATAATTTGTTTTTAACTAGGTTGTTAAATATTAAATATATTTGGCGTTAATTTTATAGAAATCCATTATTCACAATCAAATGAAACTGCGTTATGTAGTATTACCTAGGTTTCGTTGCATGACAACGTCTTTGGTGGGCTATTAGTAAAGGTTGCCTTATCTTTGCTAATTGCCCATGTGAAAATGTTGAAATACAACGAAACCTAGGTCGTGGTAAAGAATTTAAATAAAGTAGAAATAATACTAAATCACCTAGTTTCGTAAGGTTGTTAAATTTTGTATTGAAATATTTTGAACTGTAATGGTAAAGGAAATCTTTTTTTAGTGTATTTTTAAAAGTGGAGTTTGCGGTGATTTTGTTGAAAAAAAAATTGAATCGACCGAAAATAGTAGTAATTAAAAGCGAACGCTATGATTTATAATGAAAAAAATGTACGTTTAGGGTAATACAAAAAATAAAGTGGGAAACATTTTTGATTAATCTAAAATTTGTGAATAATATTTCCGAGAGGTTTCATTGTAAGAAAATGATTACATAAAATTTATTTTTTCAAAATTACAACTAACTATTAATTTTTCAAAAAAGTGTTAGTAAACGTGAAGTTAACCTTGATTTACTCTTCTATACAAAATATTTATTGTATTACCAATAATTTACGAGGTATTTATAGTTCGTACCTATTCAGCAGATATTGACTGGCAAAAGTTGAGTACTGTCGTTTAGGTGAATCAATATAATATAGAAAATAGAGACCGCAATAATCCTATTTTTTTTTCAACTTTACCAGAAATATTTTCAATTTATATTTAAAAATGATTAAATAAGAAAAGATTTAATCAAAATTATTTTTTGTTACTGATTCTGCCATCTAGTGTCTAGCATGTTTAACTCTTTTACACTGCCATCTAGCTTATTTCACTCTTACAAAATAATAGTAATGCTATTGTTAAGCGAAGAGCCTAAGAATGGTTTGAATATAAAATAAAAGAATTGCTACATATACATATTTGTGCAAACTATAAAATTTTCGAAAGTTGTAATAAACAATTTTTGCCTTCTAAGTCTTACGTTTATGAAAATCATTTAAAAATATAAGTTAAGTAGTCTGTAAAAAACGCGTTTTAGAATTTTTATGAAAATTAATGAATTTCATAACATTCTGTAAAAGTAAAGCGTCATTTTAAAATTTGATGCGTCGATGTTTTTCAGGCTCGTGCCAACTTCGTTTTACATGAAACAAACGAATACATGGTGTAATGTTGGCAGTCTGTCAAAGTGGAATGTTTATCGAACCTTGTACTTTTTGCATCACATTCATTCTTACTAGCAATACTGCGCATTAGAAAGAGACGGATAAGGAACGTACGTCATAATAAAATTCTAGAACGTGCTGCGCGAAGCTAGCAGCAATATAATACGAATCATTTATCGCGAAGATTCATTACGTGAAGGTTATCGTGAGAAGTGCAAATTTAAGTGTTTCTAAAGAATAAGTAATTGTGAAAATATATTAAAAAAATGGTTCGTCGTGGAAGATCAGCGAGTCCTCCTCCGGCGCCGCGAAGGTTGGTGCTAAATTAAATATCTATTTCGCATTTTTGAATAGGTTACTTGTTTGTGAATTGTGACCGCATGTGATATTTTTTGTAGAGCCGCGCCACCGCCAAGCCATGTTCCAGCTAGGGCTCCAGCTCCACAGACTGCACCTGCACCCATGCAGGCAGCTCCCCAACAGCCCTCGATGTTCCAACAAATGGCTGCAACCGCCGGTGGTGTGGCTGTCGGGTCAGCCGTGGTAAGTTCATATTCGATTACGTAAACAATTAATTTATTGATAGTTTGCAATCTAAATTATTTACATAAATCAATAATTTAAATTTCCTAAATTATTATAATTTGGAATTCGTAATTCCAAATTATACATACAAAAAGGTATTCTATATTTTAAATGCAAGAGATGATGAAAATTTAAAGATAGTAGCGAGATGTGTAGTGTGTGTCAATGCATAAAAGATATCGGCAGACTAAGATAATAAAGCTGTTTTTATCTGTCACATTAGAAATACATAACCCGAATTGTATAATGGTCGTTTAATTTGTAGGCAATAAAAATGATTTTTTTAATAAATTTATTACGCTAATCGTGAGTTATAATTATTATTTTCCTTTTTTATATGAATAATCTTCTGAATCAATATTGAAAACCAATTATAATCGGCTTGCACACATTTCTTTATATGTTAAATTATATACTTTTCAAAAGCTGTCCATTTATTTTTTTTTCTTATTTATTTTACGCTTTTGTCTTCCCACATAACTTTTTTTTCAGGTGTTTAATAAGTATATTTCTCTTGTTAGAATTTTAATTAAAATGCTTCTATGTCATATGAAACATATTCCTAATGATTACTTTAAATGTTATGTATATATAATTACTACTTTTAATATTTTATTTTCAACTTAATTACTATTACTTCAAGTAACATTGAACCTTAACTAATATAACATTACAGGGACATGTAGCCGGAAGTGCCTTAACTGGTATGTTTAGTGGTGGTAGTAAGGATGAAGTGGCACCTGCTCAACAGACCCAACCCGCCCAGAACTATGGACAGGCCTACGCTCAACCTGGACAAGAACCTACCGGCCCATGTGCTTGGGAGATCAAACAATTCTTACAATGTGCACAGGGCCAGGCAGACCTTACACTGTGTGAGGGATTTAATGAAGCCTTGCGACAATGCAAGATTGCTAACCATGTTTAAATTGTGACGTGATAATTTGGGTTACACTATTGATCAACATTTTATCTGGGAAATTATTCCTAATTAAATGAATGGCTTATGTTTATAGAAGACAGTTGTAAATAAATACTTAGTACTGAAAATAGTATATTACAATACTGTAAAATAAAAATATATCAATCATGTAATTTGTAGTTCTTTTAAACCTGCGCCAATGTCGACCCAACATTGAAAGGACATCAGTGATCATTGTATTAGAAAAAATTGTTGGTGTATTTGAAATAATTATTTAGGTCTTTATGTATTGTATTCATTTTGTCTTTTTTTTAGAAATACATTGACGGAATTTATCCAGAGTAAATTAATATCGCGTCATGTATTGTTATGTAATAAACTTTATTTGTTTTAATAAATATATTTTTCTGTAAAGTACATATGTATCATGTTTTTTAATACTAATTTCCATAGATAGCTAAAAATTATCACATTAGTTTCGTATTATGCATCTGTCTTCATTTATTCACTAAACTTTTTCAAAATGTGTCAGATTGTAATGATGATTTAGTAATATAAAAAAAGTAAGGTTTGAACATCCATATTAGTTATAAATCATTCAGGTATTTTGTGAGGAGGCAGTGCATAATCCATAATGCATCACTGCAGAGGGCTAATATGCAGTACATCAAATCGAGGTAGAAATACGGTAAACAGTTGTGTTCACGAGCTCTCATATCTTTATTTAGAAAAAAATAGGAATCTGAGATTATAATATAGGCAAGACATTTTTCAATGCAACAGTTTGAAACTGAAGTAATATCTTGACTTGGGAGAATAGGAATTTATCATACAGGAAAGAAGGGAAGTAAGGGAATGGAAAGGAAGCTTCTATGTGTATATCAAAAAGTCTATTAAACATGTGTTAAAAAGATTTTTGAACTCTCAAAAATAAAACATTATCTTTTTAACCCTTTCAAACCTGAGATAATTTTTCTATTATAATAGTCTAAATTCAGGTCCATGATAAGTGGTCTTTTTAGATTCTGTGTTAATCCTTCAGCAACTCCCAATCGAAAATATAACGGATCTATAATTTTATATTGTGATACATTATTTGCTATGTAGTCATTTCAGCAGAGGCGCCAAGCATTTGCAACAGCCAGATCAATGAAATGTATAATGACTTAAAGTACACTTTTTGGTCTTAATAAAAGAACGATAATACTCTATTTGCTGATCTAGTATGTCAACTCCACCCATATTACTATTGTAATTATAAATGACTTTAGGACACAGAATATCAACAAAGCTGTTACTGGATTTATCCCATCTTTTGTCCATTGACGTGTTATCTGCTCCTGTGTAGTTTGAAATTATCAGAACACTCTTGTTGTCTATCCATTTCGTGACGGCAAGGTCGTCACACACATTATTGTGGTTCTTCCCTTTTCATTTTATTATCTGGCCTAAAAGCAAAGTCTTTTTTCCACTCCCCAGATTCGCCATGATGGTCCTGTTTCATGTAAACCTAACTGCTGTATCTTTTCTATAAGAGCAATACTGTAAAAAATCTATCAAAATATAAGCAACTTTCAGTAGGAGCTGCGTGAGCTAAATGTAAAATGACGGAGGCACCCACACCCAGATCTCATTCAGTAAATGCTGATCTGGCGCCTAAATAAATATCAAAGTCAATCATTAGTCCTTCACTTGTAGTGATAACAAAATTGTTTGATTCAACAGGTCTAGGCTTATTTTTAACCACTTGGTGTAAACTACATCTACCAACGAATGGGATCATTTGTTCATCAATCGAATAATTTCCTGGCACTCGCTCCAAATTGCGACAGGGTTGTTTAACTTTTCTTATGACAGGCAGTATCTTCCATAGAGGGTTTAATCTGTTTTTTGGTGTAGTTGGTTGATCAACCGGAACAAAATGTAATGCTGTTCTTAAAGATATAAAACGATCTCGGGGCATGACATCAGCTTTCACTGCTAATCTAGTATTTTGGTACCAGAACAGATATAACCGAGGAAAAGGAAAAATTCCCATGTACACATGTTAACCAACGTGCGTTTTATCTCATCTGCAGAAGTTTTTAATACAAGCCCAGTTTTACGCATTTACTAATTATTAGTACATTCTGCCTCTAACTCATAAAAATCATTATCAAAATATTTTTTAAAGTGTTCCATTAGAGTCTTGACACTGCAATGGAAGTGGTTGGTAATTATATTCTTTGTCAGAATATGTTGTTTATCTCCATATTCACCTCTGATTTGTCCTCTTCGACTAGGAGTGATTTGTGAAGTTGACGATATAACTGATTGATTACTTACGTCAGGTACAGGCATGTGAAGGGACTCTCGATGTTCAGGTTCAATATCTTCGGGTGCATCTCCTAAGAGTAAGTTGTTGTGAAAAAATTTATTCTTGTTTGCTTTACAACCTGCATGTTCGATGCATATAGGTTTTGCTCCGAAAAATACAGTCATAGTAATACATTTTTTTCTGAGGATGCACACAGTTATTACAGTCGGGTTTGAAAGGGTTAAGAACTTCCACATAACGCTGGTGATTTAATTTGTGTACTAAAGATTTAAAAAATAAATGGATGAAAACATTTAAGAATGTATATATTGTTCAGAATAAATTTGAAAATATATATTATATAGTAATAGCCATAAAATATATCAGCAACATGATAAAGAAAGGCTATTGTATAGTATCTCATTACCTAAATCCACGATTTCCACCAGATTATGTATCAATCGGTGCTACATAAATATCGTGGTTGATAGGATTGCACGTATAACTGGACTATCTATACCTGTTCTATCGAGTATTTACCCAGATTTACCTACAATCCTCTCGCTTTATTCCATTTAATTACTATTGTGTCCCATCAGTTAATATTGGGTATAAAGATTAAGATCAGTAAATATAATGCAATTTGTAAATAATCAGTCAATTATCTTGCTAAAAGGGTGAATCCCTTTTCGCAAGATACTAAATAATAGACCAATTTTTGAGTCTTTGCTTTTCTGGACTTAAGAAAGAAAAGCAAATAATTATTCCATTAGTAAATTATATCCATTAGCAAGAAACCTATATATCCAAGCAAATTGACTTAATCGCAAGTTTGATATAAATGAAAGTCAAAAAATAAATACTGGAAAATACTTGCTCATCTGCAGAAAAATAGCTTTCTACATTAGGGAACTCAACAATGACAATTTTGATAATCCAATTTGATAATTTTGGCTGACGAAAGTCCGTGCAAGATGATCAAAAGGAAGAACAGAAATGTGGAAATACTTTTTGAAGTTTTGCAATGAAGAAACAGAACTGTTTTGAAGCAGATTGTGACAGAGCATGAAACTTGGGTTAATCACTGAATATGAATCTGCAGTGTCAGTCAAATAAAAAATTAACGGCTATGATTGACAAGCTACGAAAGAAAAGATTTCTACATTTTAACAAACAATAGTGGAGAAACTAAAGAAACCTATTAAAGAAAATATACGGAGAAAATAAACATATGGTTGTTGTATTTGCAAGATAATGCATTGGTTTGAAAAAACTGATTTATGCAGGTATTTGTATATTTGTTCCCAAATTTTAAAAAGGACTAAGGAGAAAAAGTTCAAAAAAGGGAAACTCATTTTTCGACATTAGATATAAAAAAACTAATTTTAATGTCAAAAAATGTACATAGTTTGAACAAAATCATACGCACTAAGAAAAAATATCCTCATTATTTTATTTAATTTGTACCTTTCGTGAACTTATAGATCTTCCCACGTGAAATCAGTCTATTATTTTAGAGCCCTCAAATTCACTACATTACTAGATAGATCAAGAGCTAAATAGATTCATACATTGTCACCTGATAAATAGATAATTAATTGTCACGGCTTATTGTTACTGAACAAGTTAAGTTGTACGTTATTCTAATAGTCAAGGATTACTTTATTAAACTTCTACATATATTTATTTTATCTCCACATTTATATAATTTACTATGGAAATCCATTGAATGCAACTATGAAATTAGATTGTTTTTATGTTTTGGATGTATATTTATGGCATCTCTAAGCATCTTTTTTGTCATAAATATCTTAACAAATTTTCTGTGTAAGCTTTGAGTCGACCTTCGCTGTAATAGCTACCGTTCGCTTACACACTTGATTAAAAAAAAAAACTTATTGTTTCTTGGGATGAGTAATTTTGGTTCGATGTGATTTCATAAATAAATATGCCTTTGTTTTATTTTAGTTAATTTGACTTTATTGTATATCTACAATTGTTACAAAGTAATTGTCACTTTGTTTTGCTGGTAGTATTATGTACTTTTGTTTTACCCTGATAAACAATTGAGACGATAACATTTAAAGTTGATTGATGTTTTCACAGAAACAAATCAAAGTTATTGATAAGAAGCTGAAAGAAACAAAGTACTAAGAGCACATTATATTTTTAATGTTTTATCAGGTAACTGACAACAGATGTATTAGAATTTTTTTTGTTTAGAGATTTAATTTATCTGATGTTTATAATCTCAGTTACTAAGAATGATAGTAGCTTATCAGTATGACGAAAAAAGTATCAAATTGACTTTAGTTTTGAATTTAAAAATATCTTAAGAGTTGAGAGATTAGATAGTGAATAAGGCAGATAGTATATTAGATGACAGGGAGAAACTTAACAAGTCACAAGTTCTACGACCGAAATTGATAGTAGATATTGAACTTTTCTATGTTAAAGAATTTATGGAAATTTGACACAACATTCTTTATAAATCTGTAAGTGTCAGCAAATTATAATTATATTATGTTTAAACGATAAATTTGAATAAGTTTTAATAAAGTGTGAATCTTAAAAATGTTAAAATATCTTTTCTACAAATTACACTCAAAACTACTTGTATATAATAACAACCGAAAGTGAAGCTGAATTCACTATTTGTTTATTTATATGTAGGCCGCATCCTGCCTCTCCCGCTCCAGCCACTGTGATTATTGCCCCACCACAGCGAGGTGGTGTGTTTCGTGACATGGCGGCTACTGCTGGTGGTGTAGCTGTGGGCTCTGCCGTTGTGAGTATTGATTATCAGATATTTGTTTGACATCTTATGTATATATCGTGAAAGTAGCATTTATATACAATGATTATGATTTTCTTTGAGTGGAATCACAGAAATGTTCTTATTTTATTGGTAAAGTTGACCCTCGCTATAACACTGTTTTAAGTTGAACCATATTTCAACACAGGGATATAAAAAATAATAATTACATTTTACTCTGTCATTTCCACTGAGTTCTTATTTTCACCAGCATAATTTTCTGGTTATTAATGCTTCTTGGGTTATTGGCAGCATATCATCGGCCAATTTTCATTTCATCATGCTCTTTTGGCTCCACGTCAAACTATTTCAATTATCATGTCATCTGTCATTTTTGATAAATGTTGTTTACCGTGTGTCACTATAACAAAATCAGCGATATAGAGAAGTGAATCAGGGTTCATTGTATTTTGTAAATTTTGGCCATTTTATTTGTCTGTTTTATAAAATGTCATGTCTAAAAAGCGTTAGTCTGATATAATACCATCTATCATTTTCAATAAATGTTGTTTACAGTGTCTCATTATAACCAAATCTGTGATATATTGAGTGGTAGATGACGAGGGCACATGGTAGTTGGTAAATTTTGGTCAGTTTGTCTGTTTTATAAAATGTCCCAGTCTAAAAAGCTGTTATGGCTATGGCTGGATAACACTGAAAGTTTTCAAATTGTTCAAAATGAAACCAGGCGTAATTTGTTATTATTCTATTATTTTTCACAGAATTTTTATTCTGGAATCTATAAACTTTTACATCATTTTAAACCATTTAGTTAAACACAGAACTTTTCTTCAATCTTTTGCACGGATAAGCAATGAAAATTGTTAGGGGTAAAGTTAGGAATGTGTGATTCCTTAATTTCTACGTTTGTGGTATTTAAAATAACTTAGTTTATCTAGCCGTGTTCCTTACATGGCTGTGATGAAAGATGTTTTTACTGGGTGTTCGTTTTTCTTACATTTTCTCCAAAATGAAAAGTAAATAAATTTTAACATGTCCATCTACAGTAACTGTTTTGTTATTCCTAAAAATAGTACTATAATGATACGATTTTCCAGAGAATGATACTTTATTCTTCCCAGTATTTCATCCTTTCTTTAATTTCTCTCTTTCTTGCTTTATTTTTGAAAAAACAAGTCCTCTCTGCACAGATTATCACTCGTTGCAGGTCCATAATATACAACTTTTGTCACCTGTTAAAACATTAATACAGTAAATGACTGGTTTTATTTAAATATTTTATCATTTGGCTATACCAATCTACATGATGGCATTTTTTGGTTTTGCTGCATTTTTTTTTTAATGTTTATACATCAAAGTTTCATGATATATATACATTCATAAAGGATTTTTTCTACTTGACTCATTAATGATGAAGTAATCCATATCTGCTTCTAGTGTTTGTTACCTTGTCTGCTTGTTAAACGGATCGCAAATTTATGTGATCACTGGTTTCTGTTGTTGCAAGACGTCCATCTGGAATGGTAACCAAGATGAATATGAATACATTTGGATTCATTCAATTTAAGTCTAACTCTCTTATTTCATCATCAAATATTACTTGAAAGTTTGTCCCAATTTTTTCCCTGACTCAGACCACAGTGAAATAAGCAAATAATATTGCATGAATATTCTCTTATCATAAAGTTATTTTGTCACAAATAAGAGTTCACTGCCGAAATCAAAAGACAAACAGGTAATTTGAAAAGAATACCATAGAAGTTTCAATTTCAAAATTATATATAATTATTAATGTCTAGGCTAAGTGGCTACTTCCAAAGACTTAACCCCAAGGACAGTATAAAAATTAATAAATGTATTAAATAAGGTTTAATTGGAATTTCAGTCGATAATCGGGCACTCTATATGTATGTCAATAATCAACCAAGTTAGTCAGCATTGAAAATATTTACACCTAAAATATTCCATTTGTCCAGTGCAACTTTCTTGAATGACTTTTATCTAGCTTCAATAAATCAACGACATTTTATTTTGGAAGTGACAAATTTGCTGGTTTGATAAATGTTGATAAAGATATTAGAAAGGAAATTTGAGTTAAGTATGACATATTGTTTCTCGAGTATATTATATTTTAAGGAGAATTTTTTATCAGTATATTGTAGTCATATCCATTAATGAATAATATTTATTTAATTTTTAAGGGTCATGTGGCTGGACAGGCTATCTCAGGTTTATTCAGCGGCAGAAAACAAGAGGCTGTTCAGGAAGCTCTCCCCAATAACTATGATTATAGTACTGAACCCACTGGCCCCTGCGCGTATGAAATCAAACAGTTTTTAAATTGTGCAGCACATAAAGAAAATTTGGAAGAATGCCAGGCTTTCAACGAAGCTCTTCAGAAATGCAAATATGATAATAGTGAGTACAACTGATGCTAATTTAAAAATTTAGACCAACGTTTAAGAAAATATCTATTCTACAACCTATGATATATTGTCGCTAACTTCAAACATTGTGTTACTTAAAAATGGTCAATTTTTCAAGAGTGGGAAAAACTGTTCTATTTTATATTTACTAATGTATATTTACTAATCTATATGTTTCTTTTGTCAAAATGATGATGTTTCCAAATTGTTTAAGAATATGGTGGAGAAACAACAATTTTCTTTTTCGTTAACGATATGACCTTTGAATCTATATCCAATGGTACCAAAATGTAATAACCTACATATATATATATACATATATATGTATATATATATATATATATACATATATATGTATATATATGTATATATATATATATATATATATATATATATGTATATATATGTATATATATGTATATATATATATATATATATATATATACATATATATATGTATATATGTATATATATATATATATATATATATATGTATATATGTATATATATATATATATATGTATATATATATATATATGTATATATATATATATATATATATATATATATATATATATATATGTATGTATATATATATATGTATATGTATATATATATGTATATATATATATAAATATATATGGTATGTATTTACATACGGTGTCCGGGAATAAGTATCGGACAAAGAAAGATGTTATTTGTTGACTGAAAAATAGTTGAATGTCGTTATAATAAAATTGAAAAGATGACTTTTTATCAGAAAATTGAAAATAATATTCATAATTATTTATCATCGTTTTCGTATACACGATACATGCGCACATTATTCAGCGCCACTTCGTGAAATAATCCACAAATAGCTGCGAAGATATCTAGCTGCCCAGGTAAACACCGCGCTCCAGACAAGTATTGGGTGTATTAAAAAGAGTTGTGTAATATTTTTTTTGTACTCAATTACAAAAAGGTTGTGTTTCACATTTTATTTCAACGACAATTTATTCCTGGACACCATGTATATATATTACTAATAGTATGGTTACGTGCTATTGCCAGGTCGCAAACTCTACAATCTGTAATGGAGGAGGGTAAAGAGAAGGGAAAATTATTACTGGATGAACTGGAGGTGGAGTCTATAATTTAGATGATGCATAGGATTAAAAAAAACCACTGTTGCATAGACAGTGTTTTTGTGACAGCATCCGATAGGATTTAAAAATGAATGTGGTATATTCCTTAGTTATAAGCATTACTAAGGAAGTGGGCGAAATAAAGACCAGGATCATCGACCAAGTGATCAAGGATATCTCTTGTATTCTAGCCATGAGTATGATATTCTTAACCAAAATAGAGAAGAAAAACACAGTCATAGAAATTTTAGAGAAGTAACCTACATATACATCATATCAAACACAAAAGGATACTGAGGAAAAAAGTTTTAAAAGTAAGTATGATGGTAGTCAAGTATTGCTGGTTATTGCTGGCAACCATCGGAGAAGAATGATGCTCGAGTCTACAAACCTGTTTTGCAATTACAAAAACATACCGAAGTTGCTAAATTAGGCAAAAAAAATAAGCCCATGTGTGATCTGCATACAGGCGTTGCTTTTACAAAGTGTCTGGCTATGTATAATCACAAGAAATTTTAATTTAGATAAAACGAAAAAATAGCAAAAATTTGATTAATCGTTAAAATTTATATAGATGTGGTTTGGACAATGGTCTCAATCAACAGAGCTATTGTCCACCACATATATATTGATCTCCAATGCTATTCCCATAGAAAATACTTTGTTGACAATGACGATAAAACTTCCTATTGAATTGATTTGCAACATCTGGAAATAATTTCTAGTGAATCAGTGCAAAGTTTATCTCGACCCTGGTTGACTTTAATCCACCGAATTGAATATTAAGTCATTTAATATATTTTAAAACAATGTTGGATTTTTAAATTAATTTTATTCTGATGTTTCTATACTACTGTCGTTAAAATGATGACATCAAAACATTAATTTCCGAATATCAGTAAAAATGTTTGGGGTTTTGTCGTTAGACAAAATATGTCCAAGACAAATATTCTTTCTATTTTATATCAGACAATCTAAAATATTTTTTAAGACAATATAATACAAATGTCAAATGATAAATTATCTTTGTTTGTTTCAGAAATAGCATGATTATTCAGAATTTCCTGCATCGAACGTGAATAGAGATGCAGTTTCTACTAGATAAAAAAATTCAATAGTTAAGTTATTAACGTAGGTGACAGAAGTTCCAAAGTGCAATAAACTTATTAAAATTAGCTACTAAATTCTTGTTTAATTATATTATCTACGAGTACATTTTACTTGTTATTTGATATTATTGCATGTACAGAAATTAATTTCATCAATTTGGGAACTTGTTTGTCTATGAAATTATAAATATTTTTATTGAATATTAATGCTGTTGTGTATCAATTATAACACTATTAAATATCTGCTTTAGTATCCTTCATATTCTAAGTAAAATTTTCTTCACAAACTTATTCATACTAATAAAAAAATTTCATACTAATAAAACAAAACTGGCCAAGTGGGAGTCGGGATTACAGTACAAAGGTTGTCTACTTACATTATTTAAAGTTGTACACTGTGAATACATAATTTAGGGTGTGAATAGACCCTATGTTTATAAACCCTTCAGTATCTAAATATTTTTGGCTTTCGCTATACATACAATATCTTTTCAGTGTTGTTAAATCGCATAAGGCATCCTCCATCCTAGGAAGTGTTTTTTCGTCTTATTCTTTTCCATCTTCCTCATCTTTTGGAGTAATTGGTGGAATTACACGTTCAATAATTTCACTATTCAGGTTACTAGTAGTGACTACTTGGTTGTCAATAAATTAACATCATTAACATAAGTTTCATAATCTGCAATGCTCGATTGCTTTGGAGATATTGTAGCCAGTTGTATCAATGGTATATTTTCCAATTCATCACCAGAATCGTAAGCAATTGTAGTGATCGAAGATATACAGAACCCCGCATGAGGAAGTTTTTTTTACTCGTTGATTGTTCTAATCATTTCGATGGCATCCAGAAGATTAACGGAATTCTTTTTAATATGGTCTATAATTTTTTTACTATAATCTTTCTATAACAGCTTTTAAGGTTTTAATTATCCTTGATCAATAGGCTGTATTGGTGAGATGGTGTTTGCTGATAAAAATATCAGTTTTATATACGAGCTGGAAAATTGTCAAGAAATACAATGATTCTTTTCTTATTTCTTTACTCAGAGGTCCGGTGTGATTTATATAAAACTTTCGAAAACACACTTATGCAATTTCATGCTTCTACACTTTTATTGCCTTGTAGGTGTAACATGTACGTCTAAAACCTGTGCAGACACCCGTGTTGCGGATGCAGATGCCTTCGTGTGTTGAAACATTTGTGCCTATTGCTATTACCTAATCTTTAGAAACAATGCTAAATGTAAACTTTTGTGTCTTGTTTCCATTCTTGATATCTGCCTAGGGTTTCTAAGAATTCGGTCATAAATTAGTCATTCAAACCAGTCGCTATACCGGAAGTCGTCTTTATATTCAAATTTGCTATAGCCGGAAAAAATTTGAATGATTGTGTACTTTAAATTCAAGGGACATAAGAGTGACGTAGTTATAACCGGAAGGTTTAAGAAAAGAAGTTGTTAAAACTTGAAATCTATTGTATTTGTAATATAAATCAGTATTCCCAGATGCCTAGGTATCATAGTCCAACAAATAACAAAACCAATTTTTTTTCCACCTTGCTCTTAGTTATGTTTATGAAGGAACCCATAGAATTACATTATGCCTACACACATACATACACACCTGTTTTTATTTATATACTACAATTTCATCAAAGAGGAAACAGTTCTTTATGGACACATCTTACAAAAGCTACATTGTTAATGGGAATGTGCTGGCAAAACTACTCCAAAAGATGGTAACGGCGGTTGTGATATAAATTAATATTAAAATATACCTTTGCTGAAAAATTTTCCCTTTTGTTGTGAAAAATGACGACTATGCTTATTTAAAATGAATTTGAGTTGGAATTTAGCCAAGTTAAAACAGAATGGAATGATGGGAAGCAATAACTACGAGGAAAAAATATCTTGTTAAAAAGTAAGTTTTGTATATAAAATTTATGCTGCTTTGGATAATTGGAATTATATCATTTTATATTATTTAATTTCATTAATAAAATGGCATTGGATCTGTGAAACCTACTTTTTCTACTACTTGTATGATTTAGATGAAGTATATTTTTTAGTAAATAAGTTCCATTTAACATTTTTTTTCCATATACAATAGAAATTTTAATTTTTATCAATATACGAATATATAAAGAGAACCAAAAATTGCTATTTTGAAAAAAACTATTACAACATAGCAATAAGGGCATAAAATGTAGGATATTGTTTCCCCATTTCCCTCGCTCCCGAAGCATTTTTAACTTTGAATCTTTACAAGACAAACATCTTGTTCCATGCGACCAGTGGCCACATGAATGGTATTTGTGTCTCGAAAATGTGTGACTCCCAATATGAAAGTTCCATTTTTTTCTAGAAAGTTCTAGAAACTTGAAGAAATTTCTACAATTCAACATTGTCTCAGACATATTGTATGCAAACCACCCCTTTTCATTTCTTCTAACTATGACATATGTATAAATGTATAATCATAAAACAACCCAGAGAAGCGGGTATTTGCTGCTAGTGGACACATAAATTGGCATGAAAACAAAACATGTTACAATTTCATTACCATAGAATGATAATCATCGCAGGTGAAAATTGAGTGTTCTCGCTAGAGAATTAAAATACCCAAGAATATATATCGGCACTCAATCTTAGCACTTCTATATTTTCAATTTTTGTCCGGCCTTGATTAATTTTTACATTGATAAGGAACTTGTATCTACTATACTACAGAAAATATGAGGCTCTATTTTTTACATTTTACATAGTATTTTGCAAATGCAAAGTGAGTTTTTTTTTCATATTTTTGTGTTTTTGAAGTTATAATTCTTTAGACGTTATGAAAAAATGATGAGAATTAAATATTACGATGCAAGAAAAATCAAAGGATGAATTTGTTGATAATATATCTGTGCTTTTAAATAATATTTTTTAGCAATCAAAATTTAATAGTGGTCCTTATAACAAAAAACGTATATTATTGTGAAAATTCGTGATGGAAATAGTGCTTATAAGCTTTTGAAAATATATTTTAAATTTAGTTCTCTAAGTGAGCCTAAGTTTCAGTATGTACTTCTTTGCATTATAAATGATTACTTTATCATTTATTAAATACTTAAAATTAATAAATTTCAACTTGATTTACATTGTTTTAGTAAATTTAACAATTCATTATATATTTACATTAAATTGAATGATTTTTTAAATTTTCAAGTAATTGAAATAAAAATAATTAAACTTCATTTCAAAATTAATTTTAAATTTAACTAAATCAATATAATAAAAAATATTGAAATAAAAAATAAATAAATAATAATATTAGACCACCATTGATACTGCATTTATGCGATATCTTGATGCCGTAGTATTAAAGTATTTATATCGTATTTTAGTTACCATAAGTCACTTGTACCTTATGTACCAGTTCAGTCAACACTGGAAGAAGCTATGGCAGTGGATAACATTTTGAAATTATATGTATTTATTTCTATTTGTAATATATACATGTTAATGTTTATGATTGTAATTCCAGATAAAAAGATCAAATTTACTACTCTGTATGAGAAAATATATTTTAATATTTCATCATTTGCTTGAATTTAGATTTTATCAACTGTCTTTATAATAATACTCCTGTCCTTTTATTATTTTATTTCCATTAGTTATTCTTGTATTATGCCAAAGAAGTATAACTTTAACGCATGTATGTAAGTACACGCAAATCTACTCTTACTCAACGACCCAAAGCCTGGAAGGTGCCTTCCATATGTCCATCCTTTCAGTTGCACTCCTAAGATGTCTAATGACTATAATTATTAGTCTGAAATTAGTTATATGTCAGTTTGTGTGGCATTCCACTGTATATTTGTGTGTTACCTCTTATATTGTCCTTGGAATGTTATTTTACTTGCTATTATATATAATATCTACTATTTTTTATTTACTTTCTTGTGCCAGAATAGAAAGGATTATATAATAACACAAGATTTACTTAGTGAAAATATGTATGTTATAAATTATATTGGTAATTCTTAACAATGACAATAATAATTTTACTGCTTATCAGGTATTTATTTTTAAGCCATGGTAAGCCCTTGTAATTCAATGAGTAAATTTAACAAACTGCCAGATTCCAATAAGCATTATGACAAATATATTAAAACAAATAGTTTGTTTATTAGATATAATGTATAATGTTATTATTAGAAGCTGAAATATGACTGCAGATAGATTTATTCGAACAGTAGAATCGGGCGCTTGACAATGACCCATGTATGTAGTAGTCAATAAATTGCCATATTTTTTAATGAAATGTGATGTTGTGTATCCATGCAACTGCCATGTTGGATGTGTTTTGCATGACGCCTCTCCCTTGACAACAAGCTTTCAACGAATACATTTGTGCTTGGAACCATTTTGTGTTTTTGAGGTGAAATGAAAAAACTTAAGTGTTTTGTATTTTTTTGTTTTTACAGCAAATATGCTATTTTACATTCATTGTAGGTGAAACAATGAAATAGAATAATAAAAAACGATGAAATAGAATATAAAATGAATAATTTTTGTGTTGACTACAATGGTTGACTGCAGACCATATATTGGTTCAGTATTGACTACATCTTATTTTGCCTTAAATAATATTTAGATTTATTTTGTGTTTACAAAGTTTTGAATTTTGTTAATTGTCATAACTAATTAATAATAGTCAGAATAGGTCTGCAAAACTCTACAAGATATCCGTGCGAGATATGCGGCATGCTATTCAGTTATATATGGATGGGTTTGTTACAAAAAAAGCAGCAAAAGAGTGTGACATACCATATTTTACTTGGAAGAGGTATGTTAACAAATTAAAGAATGATCAGAATACTTCTTTGACACAAATGAGACTTTTAATCACTGAACAAGAAGCTGTTTTAAAAGCCTATTTAATTGAATGTTCAATTCTGCGAGCTTTCATCTAGAGAATGCAGATGCCTTGCTTATCTAATGGTTAAAATAAATACCATCATAAAGCATCTTTGTTGCTTCGCACATGCAACTGCTTTCAACTAGAATGTCAAAATATTTTTTGGAAAATCGTAAGGAAGTAATGTAGTGCCATCAAGCTTTCGAGACGGAAGCACAATATACATATACTACAAGTTCATTGTAGATCTGTTTGGATGAGACTTCAACGATAATATAGAGTCCACAAAAATTTTAGTGCCTAGAGGAGAAAATGTCTGAAGTTATGGGTGATGAGAAGGGAACCTTGATCACCACTTGTATTATAAATACAATGGGCCAAACATTACCACTGCCAATGATTTTTCTTGAAATAATTTCAAAGCATATATGTTAGGTATTGCTCCATTAATTGTATCATCAGATTGATTTGTATTTTTCACTTTACAATTTTTTCATCGCATGATATAAGAATATCATTGGAAACTTTTTCATCAGTAGACTTGTTATAACGATTTTTACTGTCCGTCAGAGTGGTTTCAAATGTCTTCACTGTCTTTAGATTTTAATCACGTTGAAGAAATTGAAAAAAAAACAAGGTAGAACAGGATTAATATTTACACATCTAATTTAACTAGAATATTAAAAGAAATACTCTTGTTGACTTCATCATTGATGAAACACTTCAATTGACATATACACTATTGTTCAAAAGAATTTACCTTCCCGAGTTTAAGGGTTATTTACACCAGAATTAAACTAAATTCAATATTTATTTTCGATAATTTAATTGCTTATGCCTGACTTAATTACAACAAAAAACTTCATCCTTTGCTGTAATAAACTTTGCGCACAATTTAGATAATCTGTTGATTCATTTTGAAAGGTAATGAGGGTCTATTTCACGCCACTAATTTTGAAGCATGTCCAAGAGATGTTTTTTAGAAGTCGGCCTCTCTGTTTAATTAATCCCATAATAACTATGGGATTGAGCTAGGGGAAAGGGGATGGCCAGATCATGACTTTCGGTATTTCGGCTCCAAGTCTTTCAAATACTCCTTGTATAGTTTTGGTGAGTGTTTGGAGTTATTGTTGTGTTAAAATGTGAAATTTCTCCCAATCAATTCACAACATAACAATATCATGTTATTCTGTAATATTTTTATGGCCATATTTCTTAAGAATTCCTTCTGTTTTCATCAAGTCTCTGGTTGCATTTCCTTAAAAACATCCTCAGACCATAACATTGCCTCCTCCGCGTTCAACATAGGCTCTATACATACACTCATCTGAAATCCGTTCTTTTGCAGTTCTGCGCACATATACCCTTCATTCTGATACAAAATCCTCCAATTTTGATTAATCACTCTACAACACATTTTTCCACTGTTTGTATGTCTAGTCTTTGTGTTCACAAGCCCACTGAAGTTTTTTTATCTTGTTCTGGCACCAAAGGAGTAGTTTCTTCACCACCACATGTCCAAAAAGACCTGCATCTTTGAATCCCTATTTGACAGTATAAAGTACTTATTGGGTTTTATCTGGATACGTTGACTCGAGTTATGATTTCTGGTACTGTGAGTCTCCGGTTGCATCGGCTTGGCAATATATATAATTATCTTTAGCTACATAGTCTTGCATGGATATCCGGAGTGTTTGCATCAGTAAAATTGATATCGGTTTTTCAATTTCAATATCAATTTTTTCACACTGTAGTCCACTGTTCTTTGGGATATTTTTAAACTCGCGGCAATTTCCCGGTTGCTTCACTTTTATTTGTGAACACTGATGATATCTGAACTTACTTCAGGAAATAACTCCTTAATTTTCACCATTTTGACCTCAATATATCTGCCTCGAATGCTTGTTCACTACTTAAAAGCCAAGAGGGTCATCTCCAAATACCTCAACACTTTTTAAAATCAGTTAATATTACTGTATACTATATTTATATACATTTGTCTCTGATTACTTGAGCCATACTTGAAACACAAAATGCATTTATTTCTAGTACCTGTTATCATTATATAGAATCATCTGGACATCAGACACACTGCCCCACAGACCTCTGATAATGTAAACAAAATTACTGTCTCACCAAAGTTCAAGTGTAAATAATAAGTTTACAGTTTGAATTGGCTGCTGCGTGACAGCCCTGCCAATATGCACAGTTACATCAATGAAATTCCTATTTCATATAATTGAATTACAAAAGATGCAAGTGTGCAAATACTTTTTAGCAGTAGTATATATAACAAAACTCATTAATGGCGATTCAAATGATGGTATCCATTATTGCTTTTTAGTATGATTAGAGGCATTCTAATAAGGATTTTTAAATACAGCAAGGACTTGTTTTGAAATTGTACTGAGGCATATATTTGGAAACACCGATTCATCTGTAGAAGAAAGTTGATATGAATTTATGATGACACTATGTTTATATACAAAAGGGTTCGAACTTCTTATTTCAAAAGATGACGTAGAATCTTTTAGATGAGGGCTTTTTAGATACTGTAGATGCTAAAATTTATTGGCTACTAGACACACACATCTAAACGGGTAACTAATAACGGCTATTAACAATTTATTGCTGCGTAGTTGATGTCATAAATGAGAGGATTTAAGATTTTTACAACAAGATTATTTTAATATAGCCGTAATATACCTATACATAAGTTTGGACTTCAAAATTTGTAGCCTCTCTGTTAAATTTGTTTAATCTATCATTAGAAAACCAGACCTGTGGAAAGTATCATTTAACTCAATTGTTCATAATACAGTAAACATTATTTAAATATACTAAATTGAGCTTACTAAATAAAAGCTTATCAAGGTGACCATGGCCTTGAAACTGTTTAGCTTTAAATTTATTTGCTGACAAGTTGGTTTAATCACGTTATTTGTCTGTAGAAAATGGGTTTATTGGCACGTGTTTATTATGTCTGTAAAAAGTCTTTGAAAGGATGGAATAATATTGTATTGTGTGAATTGTATTGTATATAACATAATTGTTCAACACACATAATGGATATTGTACTAAAGTTATTTATTATGTATTTAGGATGACACTAAGAAGTCATATTTAGTTGCATCCTATTTATAAATCTTTATATATATATGCCTTCTGTCCATGTGTATGTGACTGAACTCCTCCTAAACGGTTGGACAGATTTTTATGAAACTGCGGGCACAGCTAGTATAATTTTATAAATAATCGTTTGACAGAAATATTAGTGTATATGATTTTTTTTCCCAATGCTATACAATAATCAGCTTGAATGAGACTGCAATTTATTTTACCTTATTTCATTCACGTTTTCACTTTTTTCATTTACTTATATCCTATAGATGTTTTAGTGAACATAATTTATGTTCTAAACTATGCAAGATGCGATATGTTCATAATAATTTTTCCATAAATAATTCTCCCTCTTAGTCTCGCTTAGAATCACTTTTCTCGCCTGAATTCTAAGGCAGTATAAGGCGCCTGAATTATTATTAGAAAATAAATTTGAAATCGAATCTCACATCAAGTGTAATAACTATATAATTTCTATCTCATAAAGCTGTGGTAGACTTGTCGCCCACATTCCCTTGCCTTTGACATGTAATGAGACTTAAATGGTCTTTGTTGTCTGTGCAGTATTAATTAATTTCAGTATACTAATTATTATATCATAAGCAAAAATTTGTGTACAAACAAGGTAAATGTATTTTACTCCATGTTTGTTATAAAAAAAGGAATGGAATATTAAATAAAACACCAATTAGTATCTTAACGTTTATTTTCCATAATATTAAATTGGGTGTTACGTCCCAAAATTAGTAAGTAAACTACCCTTGTATAAGGGTTACATATTGTATACTGTTTAATTAAATTTAATGTTATGTACATTGATCTAAACTATAAACTAATTCAGTACATAAACATGTGAATTAAATAACCAAAATATAAACTATTTTCGCCCGTTTATTTGTTTTGTAAAATTTTATAAATAAAATTAATATTCGGTTCGCAACTTCAATGTCCGTGAACAAATCGTTGAAGAAAGCAACAAACTAGAGAGAAACTTAAATTATACATGAATTCTATGTTTCAATACACAGAATATAATAAATTATTTACAAAAAGGTTGTTGAAAATTGCTATTATATATAAGCTGCTGTGATGCTTCTAGACTAATTTTTTCATTTGTCTATGAACATAAGGCAGCCCATAGATAAAGAAAATTTTACATAATGAAAATATATATTTATATTCAAAGCTCGATATCTCCATCAATGTTGACATTTTTAAATTCATTTGAAAGCTTTGATTATTATTTTGGACAGTAAATTGTTCAATTTGCTACTGATATTTTTTGCTCAAATTTGTAAGTAGACTAACAAAACATCGTAATATAATTTTGGTTTTGCTAGATTCTTACAAATTTTCGCTCTGTCTGAACAGATATTCTCGAGTAACAAACAAAACTTAAATCAATATTTTTAATTATCACAGAATTCTGTTAGCAGTTTTGTTTTACAATATAAAAAGCCAAAGTTTCCCCCACTTTTTCTACTTTATAACACTATTCTAATGAAAACAGACAACAATCAGAATGAAAATGACATTTAAATATTTATTTATTACATATAAAGTCAATACGTTCATTTATGATTTTTATATCAAAAATATCTTCCATTCTAATTCAAATATGAACTACATCGTTTTGAGTCACACGCATAGGAAATTTTGTTTTTCGAATGAGCTAATATTTACAAGCGACGTTTATGAAGTTTTCAACTATTTTCTTTTGCGACACAAAAACCAGCAATGTGTCTTTTAAACAGCCATTTATTTATACTTTTACACCAACGTTCATTCTTTCACAACACAATATTTATTAACATACACTTTTTAAAGATACTCACTTGAAAAATATAATTTATTCACGGTTTCATATATTCTATTACTTTCATTTACAGAGATCTAGCAACCTAAACAAACGACCATCTATATCCATACATTTTTTTTGCGAAATCATTACATGTCTTATCTCTATAATACAAAGACGAATCTCGTGTCACAAGCTTGCTTCATTTTCTTTCTTTCTCTTGTTAATATCGCACACTTATGCCACAGTTCGCAAATTGTCTATATAAATAACTTTGAAGGACGCTGTTTGCCCTTAATTAGGTAAGTTATATCTAATCAGGGTTTTCAATCTTGTGTCTTAAAACCATTACAGATTCTTGAAATCTACACGTCGGCACTTACTCTGGAAATTTTTGTTTCCTTCATAAATTCATTTTACATTTCTTTAATGTCTAGAGAACATTTTAATATCCAAATGCTTATATTGTTACTTCAAATTTTTTTAAACAGTTTCGCAATATCCTTTCATACACACATACATCTTATCTGTATCTATTATATAATTTCAATCAATCAATTATCCGCATCTATCAATTATCTGAATCTATTATGTAAATTATTGCTTTGCAAAATATTTATAATTTTTTTAAAATCTGTCCCAAAAATACAATGAAATAAAACAATGTAAAAGTATCAAAAGCAGATTGGCAGCTTGAGCAAGCGCCTGTAAATACGGCAACTCTATATTTTTTCAAAATACATCCAAAAAGCAAAATTCTCCAAAGGCACATTTATAATAAATAGAATTAGTATGTGGCACAGTTCAAAGTAAGAAAAAAATTACTTTAGACAACAGAAAGTTATGTAAAGATGATTTAATATGTAATGCCACCAAATTGCAAACTAGAAAACAGGAAATAAAGTGCCTGATTTACATATAAAAATATATTAACTTGAAATAGTAACTTTCAACTTGTGACTTATCAATTTATGCGACTAATGGCTCTTTGTGTACTATTTTCTTCATAATTTAACCGTAATAGTACTAGGTAGTTTTACGCAACGTTTGAATTGTACAATGAAACCCTTGTCAATATAAATTTTTTTATGTTAATATAATATTTATGTCAGACTATAAGTCATTGTTTTCATAACTCGAGCATAATTATCAAAATTTCAATCAATTTGATTGTTATCAAAAGATTGTTTTTTTAAATAACTGAAGAAAGTAGCGAGGATTATTATTTTTATCGTAAACGACTCCAATGCCAACTATGGATATGCTGAATGGTTCACGCAGATTTATAATATTTAAAACAAAAATTTTGGAACAATGCCAAGTGATCGATGATAAATTAAAGCTTACAACATTTATTCATTCCATAACACATTAACAGCTAGATAAATATTTAAATGAGTTTTACAGGACAAAAATTGATCCATTTTTAAAATAAACCATAAATTCTTTTAAGTAATTATTGGAACTCTCTTTCAGGTTTTTTATTTAAGGCTTGCAAGTAAAAAGTTAATAAGGAAAAATTAAGATTTAAATAACTCTTCAAAGTTAAGGTAATAGCAACCTACACTTATAGAAAAGCCATTATGAAATGGGAACGTTAAGAGGCAGAGGGCCTCGCTAAATTGAAAGCAAAAGAATGTATTATTCCTAAATTTATAAAATGTGATAACAAAAAGAAATAAGTTTGAACCGAAAATTAAGTCAATTTTACCTTATTTTCTAAAAAAGAATATATTCAAATATCGCTTATATCATTTCATTAAGTATTTGTAAAAATGTTTCCAATTTCTAAAAATCAGAGATATTTAAACAAGGGCCAACATGATTTGCAAATTTGAGTTACGAAACAATGACACCATTTGTTTCAGGTGTAATTACAACTGATAATAAAAACGAACAGATTCAATATAATTATGGAAAGAGACATAAATCTAATTTATATATATATATACGAAAAATAAAGTGGATAATGAAAAAAAAACAGAATAAAGAACATTATTTCAGCTGGCGATGCTACGCAGCTGGCTACGTTATAACCACGTAACTAGGGCAATGCGCCATCAGTTATGTGCAATAAAAAGACACCCCTATTTGTTACATCATTTCCACAAATAATTTATAAATCGTTAACAAAATATATTTCATATTACCAATTAATAATAATTATACGTATAAATTTAAATAATACGCTGTTACGTTTTGAAAAAGTAATCTGTCATTTTAAACTTATAAACTTAACTTAGTCAGTCCAACTACGTAAATCTTAAAAGCGAACGAAGAAAAGTAAAGCTTACAGTCGACAATCATAACGTATAATTTACAACGTAATATTAAATATAAACACCGCGTTATCAATATGTGTGAGCTACATAACGGAGAACTGGAAATATCCAACAAGATATGTAAAACAAGTATGTATAGAAAATATATTGGAGCAGTTGTTACTTCGATTTCTATTGTTAAAGATAAAGCAAAAATATTAAGGCCTCAAATTAATCACAAATATTCACAATTAAATATAACTTTGAGACGCTGGCAACATTGACGTAAACTTTATGTAACAAAATCCATTTAAAATATATTTTCATTTATGGCAATTGTCACTTTTATGTTATAGAGTGGAACATTCACATTGCCATAATGACAGATTTGGTTAATTTTAATAAATCAATTGAAAATGAAAGTATCCTAAATCAATCTACATTTCTGGCCAGCCAGTCTAAAAAAATATTGATCAATGTTACCAGCGTACATATTAAAAGTATCTGACATAAAGTGTTCTATTTTTTAAATTAACAAATTTAAATAACTCTATTTTAACTTATAAATTAACAATACCTAACAATTTCTATATGGCTGCACGTTTATAATCTAGATTAACCAACGATATATAGAAAGTCACAGGTGACTCAAAAGTATGTTAAAAAAATTTAATGACTAAAAATATTTTTATAAATAAGCAATTCGATCTATAGTTTAAAACGTTTTCCTCATCTTTTGTTCATTTCGTCTCGTTTTCTTTCGTTTTCAATTTCGCAGTTTCAATAGTCAATGAACAAAACGTGTATGTAAGAAATAAATGGCAACAGTATGTGTCTATTGAGGTAGAGTGAACAGAGTTTCTTGTCAATGCCCAACGACATCTTGTCAAAATATCAAGTGATGTTTTCAGTAGCTTTAAAATTTTATATGTATTATTGAATTATGTTTGGAATATGCCATATCTTAAGGATTTATAAAAAAATTTTTTTGCAAGCTGAAAACACCATTTGAAGTTTAAGAAAAATTCACCTTGGTATATTAAATTCTAAATATTTAATTTGTGACATTGTATTTCGACTTCCGCTTGGGTAACTAAAAGTGGGTGTCCATAAACAAAAATAGTGTTTGAGTAGGTGAATAAAAACTAATTGCCAGTTATGATAAAGTGCAAAATTGTTCAGCCAGTTCATAAAAGATTGTCAAGTATTTTAGAATTAACAAAACTGAAGTATGGAAATAAAATTAGTGGATGGAATTAAGTCCCTAATGGTGGCAAATCCCCATTGTATATAAAACAGAATTTTGTCATCACTAAGAACTTACTATTGGTGAAAACGGTTTGATTGTAATTTCACCTACTCAATAGTCATGAATTCAGCCATGGTTACCATACAATTATTCTTTATTAAAACTATATATAAAATAACATATATAAAGGTATACAAAATGACATAAAAAAACCTATAAATCAACAGTGATTTTTCACAATGGATTCTATAGAATAAGGAGTTGTGCGAACAATGAATGAATTATTGGAATCACATTAATAAAATCAATTTTTTTGAGAAATTTCATCTCAAGAAATTATTGATATGACTTTAAACATTGGTCCATTTGAAAGTGACTGGCCGTAGTGTATCCGGGATTGGTTAAAAATTTCTTAGAACCGAAATTTATTTTGTTGTATGACACTGTTTCATTATATTTGTCATAGATCCATTATACATACCTGTAATTTTACTATTTCTAAACATACAAGTTTCGCTGTTCACTTTGTTTTAGCAGCTGTCACAAACGCATCTCCCAGATTATTATGTGAGCGTCTTTGGGGTTTGGATCAGCGCTCGGCGTTGGTCTTTCGGCCGCATCTGCCGTCTGCCTCCAGTCAACGTAGCCTCGGCCACCCATGATAGTTATCACCGATCGTCTTGTTACATCTGTTGTTGTGTAGTCCGAAACCTTCAAGCTTCGAGCATTGCTGTTCTGCTTGATGATACCACCATTTACTATTTCTTGTTGCTCCTTAACTGCTGAGTTGCTCCTCGATATGGACTTGTCAGGTGTAATATCGGAAGCGCTAGATTTACTGGAAGAAGTATCCATTAACGAAGAATTGTTACAAATGTTAAGTGTGGCATTAAAATCGTTAGTTCGACTAGCATTGCTACTATTCCGTGATATACTTCTTAGGGCCATAGATTCCTCACTGCCAGAAGACGTGCAGAGACTGGATGTCCTCGAGTCGACAGACCAGCTGGACAGATCTAAACTTCTGGGTCTTCCTACTTTCATTCGTAGTCGTCTGTCTAGGGTGCTAACTCGGAAAGGTATAGCAGCGAGTTCAGGATCACTCCGGCGTAGACTGTCACTGCCGGAGCCCGATCCGTCAGCCTCATTAGCACAGTCCTTCACAAACATGAGGTCTCCATAAAGACCATAAACATCGTACACTCCTAGTCCCGTATTCCTCGGCAGTGTCTTGCTAAGCCTGGCGTCACACACTCTTTTCCTACGTGATGTAGCTGAGCCATTCCTTATATTTATCTGTTTCTGAGGTGAAAGAAGGTTTAAGTCTTCTGATATCTGTCGTTCAAATTTCATCTTTTGCGTTTCCACTTTGTCACTTGTATTCTTCTCATTCTCAGTCATAGTGTCAAGGCTGGTGTTATTGTTTGTCTCCTTAATGGCTCTAGCATTTGATATATTTCTTCTGATGAGATTCGAATCAATACCCTGAGATTCGTGCAGCAATGAGAGCAGAAAAGTAACTGGGCCAGCATGAGCGTGGTAGGATACGTTGATGTGCCCACCGATGAGCGGTAGTCCTTCCAAGCGAGGCAAGGGAACAGTGATGCTAACTCCTGCAGTCGTGCCGACCCACAGAAGACCTTGACAAGCTAGTAGGGCCGATACGTGTGCTGGCTTGCTGCCCTCTCTTGCACCAATCGTTTTGGCCACATCAGCTGCTATGTCAATGTCTTGTAAGTGTTCAAACGTTTCTGTGTGATAGAGGCGTACTGAAGTGGAGTTCTTCAGTGTAATCCAGAGTCCAACGCCAGAGTGTGCCATGAGGAATATTGAATTTGTTCCTTCGCACTGGACATCAAACGTTCTTATTATTTCAGAGGTGAGTCCATTTAAGAGGAATACTTTGAGTCCACATGATGTATATATAATACCACTGACAGGTAGAACCTGGTTGACTGGTTCAGTTCCGAGCGTAACTACTATTGGATCGTGAAGTGACCAGCTATTGTCATTAGCTCTTCGATACACAAGCAGGTTGCCATTGGAGAGGCCAACAAATACAGAGTCGCAGTGATACTTGATCTGGGTTACGCTGGCCGCTACTGCAGTCTCAGCCACATTTTCTTGTTTTTCAGGCTCCATGGCTGAGTAAATTATAATTTTACGCGAGTCTGTACCAAGCCAGACTGTGTCACCACACAGTGTATTGGTTTGGTTTATTCCCTTAACGAATTCCATTGATGTTATCTGAAAATAATTTTATTCAATTCTTTATGATTATTGATACTTAAATCATTTAGTATTAGTGCCAATTGGAACTTTATTTTTAGCTTTGTAATCTAATAAATACATTTCAAGTCTCGAAGTGTATTTTAAATGAAAAACGAGTGAAATATTAATTGGAGCTTATTTTGGATTTAACCATTCTCATTCATGTATGTTGAAAATTTATCTCTTAATGAATACATTTAGTATATTGCTAGAACTAAGTTAATACAAGAAAGATTTCTAAAGGTTACATACTGTTTCTGATCTGATAGTTTTTTCCTCACAATAATCCTCATGTATGTTCTTATATTTTCATGATTTCTTTATGATGTACAGTGGGTTTCCGAAAATAGCTTGTGTAACAATTAAAAATATCATGTGAAGACCTTAACTCAAAAACCAATAAAGTGTAAAAGACAGACAGACTTTTAACAGAACTTGAGCCAATAGTGAATTAATTCATAAGTCAAAAAATTCTGATTAGATTTACAAAGTATTTAGATAAGAAAAATAGAAAATAAAAGACTGAACAAAGTAGCGTCTCACTAACCTTAGTCTCAACCAGATGAAAAGAAACAATGTTCTTTAGTCGTGCAGCCTGCAAAGCGAGCACGGCCACGTGACTGCTCGCTCCGTCAGCCGCGCACAGCCAGAGCAATGAGCGTGTCTTACGGCTGCCGCGCCCTGGCATTATGTAGAAGCAACCACAGCGGACCTGAAGTACAAAGAAAATTTTTTCAGGCTTGAATCTATATTTTTTTATATCATCTTTATCTGGCTATTTACATGTAGGCCGCGTAGACAGTGACAATGGCGACTATGTACTTACAAATAAAGCATTGACATTCTAGAATAATGAATAACCAATATCTAATTGTTACAACAGACTGGAGTGAATGGAGAGAAAGCGTTTGTTCCAATCATCTGTCTATGGTTATATTTTTCTTTCTAATTTAGTTTCTACGTAAATATTTACACTTCTCCTCATTTAAACAGTCATGGATGAGAAGACAGAGTGACGCTACTTTTACATAAATGCTCTATCATCTTGTAAGTAGTTAGATTCAAATTTGGCAAGTCGGCTGTGTAGTAAGTTTCTTATATTTTATTTATTTCTGTAATACACTTAACTGGAACTTAGAAAGCTTAATTTAATGGAACTTAGAAACTTTGATTTCAGATAAATTATTTTTATTTTCAACAGACACTCATGCACACGTAGTAAACGATTCTCCATAGAAAGCAGCTCCATTCTGAGGAATTAGGAGGGTCTTCTTCCCATCAGAAAACAGTCTAAGGCCACACGTTGGCAGTTGTTGGAATTTGGATCAGGAAGATGTGGATTTCGTGGTTGCAAATTTCTAACTATTTGAGTTACAAATGATCAAATACAAATATATATGGTCACGTATTTTTGAAGCCGAAAATGTAGTCTCTGTCTCACCTCAGTCAAATGCTGTGAACAATAAACTGGTTGTGCGGCCACAAATAGCGAGCCTTTCCCTGCTGGTAGATTCCTGCCACGCCATGCTGGGCTGTTGGCTGGTGCAGCTGCCAACTGTGCCAGTCGCAGTTCTGTAGCCCAAGCGGCGCGTGTGCCAGGTGCTGCTGCGCGGAAAGTAAGACGCTCCTCACGCGATTTATTACCGGCAGATGAAGACCGGATTGCAAGTTGCAAGCAGCATGAGTCCGCCCAGGCCATTTCTTCATCTTTTTTCTACATGCGAATTTAGGACATTATATTTACAAAATTTGTAAAAAAAAAAGAAAAATAGAAATAAAATTTCATTGTTGGTGGTATAGGAACTGGCTGCATTGAACTGTTTATGAATCTTTTTCATATTTCCAAAACGTGGTTAAATACTTTTGAGCAAAACTGAGAAAATATTTTACAGAGAAGCGGGAAATGTGGAAATGTGCATTCCAGATTAAATGAACCAATTTTAATGAAAAATTACAACTAGAGCATTATCTTCAAGCAAATTTCTTTTTTTTTTTTTGTAGTGACGTAAAGACAATAGCATTTCACACTAGTAAGGGAAAATAAACAAAGGCTTCTTTGTGAAACCATCCTAATCCATCAGTTTTTGCTGAAACAAAGCGAGTGCAAAGTGAGTTAATTTGTTCATTAAGTATTTAATAATAAGTCCATACTTTGGCAGATTTGCTTTTACAATTTGTTATTGTTAACACATTTCAGACTTCTTCTGAAAGAAGCCTTTCACAAATATAAAGGATATGGATTTCAGCAATCTGTTTCTGGCCAGCAATTTTAACAAATGTTCATTTTCTTATGGTCCGGAATATGAATTAAGTTTTATCTAATGAATCTTTCATTAGTCAAATAACTTTTACTATTGCTGATTAATTTATATTTAAAAATCATTTATTTTTAATGAATGAATTTTTAATGAATCATTTATTTTTAAAAATTGAATTTTGTTACGTTCAAAAACCTCACCACATACTATTTGGATTCGTACATTACTTTAATATATATAATATATATATATATATATATGTACAATACGAGGGTAGCACAAGTGCTAACAAAACAAATTCAAATTTTAAAAAATCAGAAAACAATGCATAGAGTCATGGAAACTATTTTGAAAAATAATAACTAAATTACTTGCTAGTTGGTTTCATTCCATTTGTATACTAATTTTATACACTGTAATAAATTTTTTTATTAATAACATTATTAAATAAACTGACTTTTAGTGGAAAAAATTGGTATTTATTTATAAACAGAAACAAATTCTCATTTCTATAACAACATTTACCTGTATGCTATGCTGTATTTGCTGCATCAGCGACTTCATAACGTCAGCGTTGACTTGCGGATAATCTCCCTTCAGACCGCTCGCTAAGTCAGCCATACGAGATATGGTCTCGTAGTCGTGCATGAGACTTGACATTTCAGTGCAGAGGGTGTCACCTGGTGATATGGCATTGCCGTTTACTTCACGGCTAGATGAAGAACTACTGTTGGAGCGGAGACTGCCAGCACGGTTCATGCCTGCGGGGACAAGTATTTATATTTTATAGGAGACTTTTATTAATATACAGGGTTTGACCATAACGTAGTAAGACTGGCGGACATGCTGCAACTCCAGCTACCAGCAGTGTACTCTCTGGCGGTAGGATTTGTGGGTGGGGGTTCTAAACTAAGCCACATACCGTGCGGCTGTCGTGTTCGAACTCTGATACAGTGAATATTATGTGTGATGCAAAAGATATATTTGAGTTTCTATCATGGCAGAAAACATAAAAAATTAAGTGTTTGCTGGAGCAGCGCTATGTGATTAAATTTTGCTTTTACATGGGCAAAACCGCTTCCGAGACACTTGTCTGGATTAAAGAGGCTTATACAAAGATGACGTCCTGTCAAAGGTTCAGGTTTTCTGGTGGTTCAGTGGGTTCAAGAATGGACGTTGGTTCAAGAAAGCAAAAATTTTCAATTCCAAGATAAAAACAATGTTCATTATCTTTTTTGACAAGCATGGATTGGTCCACAAAAAAATTATACCTCCAGGATGAACCATCAATGCCGTTTTCTAAATGAAATCCTTGCGCATTTGTACAGAGTCATCAAACAGAAACGACCGGAGATTGCTGATCGCTGGAAGCTCCACCATGACAACGCTCCAGCCCACATTGTTTTGTTGTAATCACCTACCTGGCCTGTATAGGGATTGCAACCTTGCCGCAGCCACCATACAGTCCTGATATGAGTCCGGCAAACTTTTCCTTGTTCCTAAAGCTCAAAAGAAGCCTGATAGTTCACCATTTTAAAGATGTTCCTGCCATCCATCGGGGGAACAGAGTCTCCGAAAGAGAGTATGGCAGCTGACTTCCAGGGAGCCTTTGCAGAGTGAGAATAGCGTTGGCAGTGGTGTATGCACCGCCCAAGGAGAACATTTTGAACACTTTTAATAATATGTACCGTCGGATCAATAAATTCTTTCTACCAGACCCAGTCTATCATTTACAGGCAAACACTGTATTTCAGCAACTGTTTATTAGAATCTCAATTCGAAATTAGAATAGCTATTAGAATATTTTATTTTACTGTATTTTTAAATTATTGCAGGACTAACTGGTTATCCTGGCTATTCTTGGGGAAACAGGAACCACAATTGTATTTTGTTTTGTTTTTATATAATCGTTATTTGCAATTAATTTATTAACAGTATTTTTAATGGTTTAATACTTTATTCTGTACTCGAATCGAGTGCAAAGTTAAATGGCCTAATCTTGAAACGCTTAAACAAACAATCTACAATAGACACAGATATATATGCTAGAACTTTTTTGTACACTTCCTCAAGTCACAGAAAACAGGTTATAACAATATGCACAGAACTTTTTTGTTGATTTTTATGTTGTTACACAATGTTTTCATACATTATTTTAATATAGCTATATTGTCTATAAATTTAACTCAAAAATGCATCCAATACACGACGATTCCCTTCACATAAATTACTGCTGCTCATTACCCATACATTCTAAGATATTCTACATTCTTATATCTATTTCATCACTGTAAATTACGTACGTGACGGTGGGAGTTTCATGTCAATCAGATAAGCTTTCCTTTTTATAAAATTAGTTTGATTATGAAACTATTTCAAATATTCAATATATTAACAAAACAGAAGCATTTCATGGAAACATTTTACAATGATAAAACAAAGTATAAGTTATGTATATAATGTATAATTTATGAAGATGTAATATTCAATATTTCTGCATATACTCTTGTTTTATAGAATATACGATGAATAAACTAAGTTTTTCTGAAAGCTCTAAGAACTAATTCCAATTTGCCAATAATTTTGTTATTGTTTATCAATAAAATAAGTCTGACCTGCAGCCAAAACCCGACTCAGCGTTGGCGAAGATCCTGTCTCTAGTACCTCCACATCGCTCACTGGGTGCGCCCACTTCAAACTCAGCCTCTCCGTATCAGCTTCTACACTGCACAAGCTTTGACTGGCACTGCTCAAAGTGTCCGAGTGACGTTGAGCGATGGCCACACACACGACCAAGTCATTGAGGAGCAGTAAGCGGCGGGGTTTCTGCTTTGTTATGAGGCCGGCTTGGTTAAACTCCTGAGTGGGAAGAGTTTTCCAATTAATGCTTCAAAGATTTGTTAAAATAAGCTTTCTTGTCTATGGCTTACTCTAACATTATCAATTGGTTATTTTATATCACTTATATTTATAATTAGCTTATAGTACCCAGTGACCAGTGTTCTAAGTTTTAGTTTAAGTCTATTTGCTTATACCAACTAACAATCTATAAGCATACAACTTTTTTGGCCCGGAAATTAAAATGTTAATATTTGAAATGACGAATATACATGAAGTTGATAGTGGTTTAAGTATGAAAAAATCACACTATGAGGGTTCCAAACACAGTTAGCCACTTATAAACATTTAAAGGTACATAAAATTTCTATTAAACTATTTATAAATATTAATTTTTCGTGGTACATATTTAAAAAATTGTAAGATCTAAAATAATTATTGCTAAAGTTTCCTACAGTCTTTGCTCAGGTTTTAAAAACCCTATTTTTGATATAATTTTAGATTGAGTAGTTTCAAAATAAAGTGAAACATATTTTTTTTATTATTTTTCAGTATATCTGAAGATACACTACCACAGAAATAATGAAGAAAATATTTTTGAAGCCATGTCAAATGATACCCCACAGTGTTTAATTTGTCTTCCTAAAATTTACATATAAATATTTTGAATGTTGTTAGCTATTATAAGCATGTTAAATTTCAAGGTTCTATCTCAAGTGGTTTCCGAAGAAAAGATGGACAGACAGACACGCATTTGATCTTATGAGGGTTCTGCTTTTCCTTTTGAAGGACGGTTTCCCTGAAAATTATAGAATATAAGGGAAATAATCAGAAGAGATTCTATTTATGAAAAGGTAAAGACAACAATTCACTGATTCACTCACACAAGTTTAAGAAGCAGATTTGTGATGATTTTTTTACTACTTTTTTGTATTAATAAAGTGATAAATGAATACATAAAAAAATGATTTCCAACAAAGTTACCATTTATTTTTGCTATCTATTTATAACATTTGCTATTGTGCCGTTTGTTGTAGACAGTAAGGCATTAGACCATTAACTTGACACTTTATCACAAGTTGAGAAGATGTTTGTATAAATACAATTAGAAATTTTCACAGCTTATATGGCAACGCAAACTAATCAAATTCTATTTGGTTTGTATTACTTCATTATGGCCAGATTAAATATTCTTTTGATACTGATATGTCAACATTGAAAAACGTGATTATATGAAGGCAAAGCTATACACAAAATCACTTGTTTTTGTTTTCTACATGACACAGTTTTCTTAAGCTAACGTAATTACGATAGGATAGATATCCATAATAAATAAGAATATAGAAGTGACAAATTATGGACTATCTGTGACACATTTCAATCTCCTTCAATATTATTTTCAATACAGTATTGTCTAAGTCTATAAAGTTTCATAATGAACATTGACTAAACTCCAGTAATCATATCTTTACCCTATGTCACTGTATAGGTAAATTGAATCATAACTTCGCTGCAATTTATATTTTAGCCATCCTTGGTACTAAGTATGAATTACAAGTAGTTAAACTCAGTTATATATATATATATATATATATATATATATATATATATATTTCAGATCATTGGGCAGCTCTGTTCTGATGAAGTGGTTGGTTCAATCAATTCTTAGTTTAGTCTTGAATTAGTTTATTCGCAGACCAAGCTTAATAATCTTTACCTTGATGAATGGGAATAGAATCATTACTGCTTTACTTTAAATGATGAGAATAATGTAATTTTCAGCATACTACACATGCATCCTTAAGATTTTTACATGAAAAGTACATTTTGAGTTAATGCTTACCTATGATAGGTTTTGTTTACAGTGACATGTTTGCAAACATAAATAGATGTTAAACATTGTTCATTAAGCATTATAACACATTCTTACCAGCTGTGAAACGTCATCTTGTCTCAGTAAGTGCCTGTTGTTGGAATTGACGGAAAGAAGACGTGCGGAGGCGAACCGGCTAGCTGCTCCCGCTGCACTTGCACCAGCGCCTCTTGCACCCAATCGACGCAGAGCTGCATGGAACGCCTGATGGGCAGTGAATATAAAGTGTGAGAATGAAATAAAATTTGCAAATTAAATTTGGTTTTACACTTAGAGTGATACATTAATCCATTATAAATGTTATCAACTTACAAATAATAATACAAACAATTTCATTGCGGTTTAAATATTATTTAGCACATAATTTTAGGATACTTTTACAGTATATGACACATGTTCTATATTTTGAAGTTTCATGTATTTTAAATATACTATTCCTTTTGACCTGTATGAATCATAATGAAGATATTAATCCGTAGTCATTGAAACGTCCCAGTATAGGACTCGAGTACAAATTTACATAGATGGTTCATGGACCCGCTATGGAGCCTAAAATTAAAAGTCACGTGCACCAAAGTTTGAAATAATTTTAATCCATAGGGGTCTGCAGACCCGGAGTTGGGCCAGATATATAAGGTGGGATAAAAATTTTGGGTGGAAATAAATAATTGAAATCAGACTGTGTTCGCAAACAGGGTGGTGTTTCGCGAATTCCTTTAGGAAAAGGAATAATTAACGTGGAAGTTTTTGCAACCATGTATATTATTACATATCAAAATAATCTGTATTTATTGCAGATATAGTAACTATTGTTTTGTTTTTTTAAATATCTTACAATTCATTATAGTTACATGCTTTGAATTTATACATATTCGAGTACACGGTAGTATTAACTTTCGAAGTAATTATAATTATTAAATTACATATTCACAGTGGAAAATAATTTTTTCTAGATTCGGTATATTGTGTATTTTGGGATAAAATAATAAAAAAACTATGTATCTAACCAAAGAGGATATTTCATTATATCATTTTATTTTCATGAAAAATCATTTTTTTCTAAAATATATACAAATTCAACAAACTTTTTTACGTAGCCAACAACATATAGATTCGACACGTCAATGTATTTATATGCAATTTTGACTTATATAACTTAAAATATTTCTTTTAAAAATTTATTTCAGATTATTTTAATTAAAAAATTAGTTTTTATCTGCCATAGTTAAAGAAATATTGTGAAATAATTGAAAATGGGGCGAGAAATTGGTGTTTTAAAAATTTAATAACATTTTTTGATATCTTTTTACATAAAGTCAAATTATTAGACGCACTGCAGTGTTTATGCAAAATCTTAATTAACAGCTGTAAAAAAATGAGTTTGGGATATTTTACCAGAATAAATCAAATTCTCTGTTGCAATTAGGTATTTGTTGCTATAACTAAAGCATAGTTTTGATTGAATACAAAATAAACTATCAGTGTAGGAACAATATTTATACTCCAAATGTATTTTGGCATTAATATTTTTGTTTATTCACCTTTTGCAGCTATTAATGCTTCAATCCTTCTCTACATGCTGTTAATGCATGATTTTACAATCTCCTGCATTTGCAGATGATAACTCCTTACGTGGATGATCTTTTGAATGAGATTTTTCTTTAGTCTTATTCTCTTTTTTATCAACTTCCATGCATTTTCTATTGGATTTATATCAGAAGTGTTACTTGGCCAATCCAATTGATTTAATGTGAAGTGTGACAAGGAGATCTCTTTTACATAAAAATAAATGGTTCCCCATTACAGAACCCCTTCCTTAACTGTGGAACTTTCACTATGTAAAGTCGCGCTGTATTCTTGCACTGATGATGGATCAAATCATAATTTTTGTTGTGTTTCACGTCAGGGTGAAATTTTTCACCTTGATAATGGCGAACAAATTGGGCTTTTTTCCCTAAAATTTCAAACTTGCTTTCATTGTTAAAGTAAACGTGTACAAGAAACTAAATAAGCGCTTAAATTGAACGAATAAAAAAATCAGTGATAAAATGTTAGTTATAAATGAAATATTTAATTATCAATCTCCAAAACACTATATCTTTGTCTTTATAATCTTTAGCCCACCTCAGATGTTTTGCTTTAATCACAGCAGTTAATTGAAGCTTTCTTCCCCAGTTTTCCTTCCTTTTTGTGTTCAGTTCTTCACCCATATTGAATTTTTTTCTATGCATCGTACGTTTGTATCAGACAAATTTAATATTTGTAAAATTTCACGGTTCGAATACATTTTAGTATTAAGAAGGGTTAATATTTAAGAAAATAAAAAATCGTTAAACAACCATCACCAGATCAAAAAAACACATTCGCGCACATAGAAGCAAGAAAGCGACTGAAGCTTATCAGTGCTTGTTTGCAGTCCGATACCAAAACATGGATATGATAATATAATAATTATCCTGAATAGTAACCACTATTTATAAAGCATAATAACATCAACTTGAGTACAAAAATGAATAAATATTCTGAAAAATGTGTGTGACTAATAATTTGACCATATAATAAAACCCGTATAATAAAAGGTTAGGAAATTTCATAACTTTTTCGAAAATGTATGATTGTAAATAGTTTCCATTGAAATAGTTTCCGCAATTAGTAGATACTTAAATTTTTCTGTGTCGATTTACTAATTAGCGCTTAGGCGTTAGACGGGTGAAAGATCATATTATAATATGTAAGGTAAATTCCCAAGTCAGGATTGAAAAATTATTTTTATTAATCATTGCATAAAAAAACTTGAATAAAATTTTACAGCAGTGTTTGATTAGCATATATTGCAGTGACTATTAAAATACTAATAACTATTGATCTAAACTGATAATAAATTACTGACCATTTATAGAGAAATATGAGTGATAGAGAAATGGGACAAGTGGAACTGGTTCTTCTTTATTAATAAACAATTTTTCAATTATGTATATAATTTACAATCACCCACTTATAATTCCACATACTTGTATTATAGGTACAGTCAGATATGTTAAAATAACATAATATCTAAATATATTACTTGTAAAGTTTAAATTTGCCGTCATGTAAAATCTTCGTAAATATACTGTTTTTACAAAATTGCAACTTAATTATTTGTAATATCAATGCAACAAAGTTTAATTTCTAGTAAGTAGTATTTCTGGTAGATTTTTTAATCTCAGTGTAATGCATATGAAAACTTTTGGCCTTTATTTCAATCAAGCTTATTAGCGATTTACAAGGTAATTTAAGACCCTCCCTTGGGAATCCCTAATTTCTTAAATACACTTACATTAACTTTTAAAAATGCTTTTAGATTTTTTTAATTCTCATAATATAGTTACTAAATAACATTCATGTGTGTAGAATATGAATAAAATATTGCTACACACAATTCTGTAATTAATGCAAGTTTTGCGTTACATTTGAAATGTTTTAATTTTCAGTGTATTCGATAATCAATGTGTTGTATATTTAAATTATTTGCCATTGTAATATACTGAATATTGTAATATACTCTTCATCACCATGTAACTTACTTGTGTTCTTTCAGCATCCCTTTTTCGCTCATTTAATGCATCGGCGAGAGCCTCTAGCCTTGTTAGCGCTCTCTGCAGGGAAAGTCTGTCCGGGTGTCCCGGTGGAGTATGTTTTAGGAGATCCTGGGGCACAATAGTGTACAATTACTGTTGTTGTATCGAGCATTTTTGTTAAATCGTATTACTTTATTGTATATTTATACCAATCTGATATTAATTAAAATGCAAATATGTTGTTCTTCTCAAAATCAAATAATAATCCTTGCACATAATTCGGTATACTTTAATATAGAATTATACTTTAATATAGATATATTTTAATAGAGAATTAGTACATATGTTTTAATAGAGAATTTGTAAAAGAAGAACTATCATATTTTTATAAACAATTATTTATAGGATTCTCTAGAAACTAGAAAATGCACACAAGTCTTTTTATATTAGTTTTATGTAGAATTTCATTAAATCAGTTTCATCGTGAGTTTGTGGAAAGTAAGGAAAAGGGCTGGTTAGTCCATGGCATTTTGAGTTATCTGAATTTTACGTTTTTACTTCATAAATTTTAATAAAATTTATTTCAGATAATAACATTTAATTATTAAGATATAATTAATCTCACCTGGAGAAACATTATGAACTGCGGAAATCTCTGTACAGGTTTAACCATCAGTCCAAAAAATGATAGCCTATCGTGGGCGCTGATCTGTTTCACCTTGAAGAAGTCTGCAAGAGCAGACTTCCTCTTCGATTCCATCTTTGCGAGTTCCATAGCAACCGAGAAGTTGTTTATGAAGTCTGAGTAGACATCTAAGACTGTCGCTTTGGAGAATGCGTTCATGAATACTTCACCTACAAAATATATTATTTACTAGTTATATGAATGTAAAAATTTGTTACAAAGTTTCTGTGTATAATCCATATGGTCGACGCTATTTTAAAAGATAACCTTTTGATTACTCTCTCTCCAACATTTAATATAAATATGTGATCAAACTATCTCCGCGTTCCTTTTCTACTTCTCGTCAAATATTCTCATATTTAATCCCATCATGTTAATTATTCTATACACGTTTCGTAACAATCTCGTTTACAGCACTTAATTTGATTTCGTCTTTCTTTTTGAATAATCGAAGACTCACTACTCATTCTCGTATTGTGAAACGATCTAAATACACTTTCATACCCGCCATTCGCACCGTCTGCTTCAATGGCCGTTTAATATTATTTGTTCGTGTCACACCCATTCAGTAAATTGTGCAATTCATTCCCTCTTTATCCACACTTCCATTCACCAACTTGCATGTCACAACCAATAACATCTTGTTCATTTCAATCTTCTTTCATACCTACGGCAATTGAGCATTCATAATAATTTGCTCTTTTAACAAGCGCTGCGTTTCATTCACCTGTGGCTCGCAAAAAATATTCGCGTTATCTATATCTCATATCTTGATTGCATATGTATATGTATTTTAATTATCTATATATCTAATATATTTCATCATGCCATCTTCCATAGCGATGGGATAAGAAGTAACGATGATGTGTCATTTCACCAGTTCTGAAAAATTTCTGATAGTTATCATTACATACTATTAACGTTTTTTCGTAAGTTCCTTTTTATCTATTCAAAGTAATTCCTTAAATTTTACCATTGATTCTTTTTTGATGCATAATCTTATATTTTCATTTCCGATTAAGATTTATTTGCTAAATGTCCTAACTTTTCTTTCATCAGCATATATATACATTACCAATTATGCTTTATTTGAAATTAATTTATTCTTTATTATATTATTAATATATATTTAAAATACAATTTATTTTGACACTTGCAATTATATTTCATATTATCCTAATTATTCTGTAATTATCTTTTTTAATATTTTCATCTAAAATAAACCATTTACAAGAGTGGCATTTACTAGGTGAAATGAAGCAAAAATTATTGCTAGAGTTGTCACATTTTATTCAGGGTATCACCATGCGTGTTCCCTCCCACACATGTGTTGTTAAAAGTTTATTACTTTTGAAACATTTATTTATCTTATGATATTAGAGTTGGTAATTATTTTTGAATAATTTGCTAAAATTATTGTAAAGATTAAATTATTGAAATCCAGAAATCGAAATGTGATATTTCCCAGAGTTTGGTATAATATGATAAATGTTCATAATTATAACTTTGATAAAAAATATATCACAAATTTCAAATTGGCTAATTATTCTTCTGTTTTGTATATAATTAGATATTATAGTAATTAGTCAACATTTCATTAGGTTCTACAGAAAAGTATAATAATCCTTTGGCATTCAGAGAGTTAATATTCCACGAAATAATTCTTGGACAATTTATATTTTTTAGTATTTTCATGTAAAAATACAAAACAAAAATGAAAGAAAATACTTAAAAAAATGCAACCACATGTTATTAACATGTGGTTACATTTTAATAGTGAAAAATACCAACTAAATAATTGAAGATTAATGAGTATGTAAATTACTTTTATGAACTGGTGAGAAAAAGTTAGCGATATTAAATTCTTTCATTTATGCCATCCGCGTATAATTCCATTGTCTCAGAACACTGCCTATATAAAGGTTGGAATGATCAATTTTTATCAAAATTTCCGAAATACATTTTTTAAACAGACAGACTCCGAATCGAAAACCATGAACAACAAACAATTCCGTGAATAATGAGGAACTTGGTACTTCTTTTCATATTAACGAATATATTTTATTGCAAAGACTTGACTATTAAAAAACGTTTAGTTTGGGTTTCATATATATTTTATTACAATACATTAACTTTACAGCTTAGCTTAGGAATGTGTTTATTTTTCAACTGAAATATTTTAAACATTTCAATTTCGTACGCCTATTAATAACTAATTTAAGTTAGGTTAATAATTTTGTTTTTTCTATCAATTAAAGCGAGTACAATTAATTTAATAACAGTTACTTCATTTAAATTGTAGAGAATAATACCTTATGTAAAGAAGTTGTAGTGCAATGAGATATTTATTAGACGTCTTTCTTGCTTCAAATTTTTTAAGTTCTAAATTTAACCATTAAGAGTAATTACTAACCAATTTTTTCATCTCGGTCCCATGTACGTGCACAGTCGGCGAGAGCAGTCCGGAAGTGTATGTGGCACTGTAGAATGTCAGGTAGTCGGTGGAATAGTGTGGAAATTTTGTTGGCATTCAATATCACAGGGCTACTTTCTTCTAACGGTTTCTTATAATCCTGAAAATACATTTTTATTCAGAAAACCAGTTTCATCTTGTTTCCTTCATAATGGATAGTACTGGATAGTACCATGGATAGTACCAAATGTACCTGATAGACAGTACTGACCTCTATTATAGAACCTGTAATCTAAAGAATGAAATCAAAACTTCAGGGATTCTACAAACAGTATTTAGTTTTCAGTGACTTTCAGTAAAGGTTATACTAATTTTTCCACAGTTCAAGTTTAGGTGGAAATTATCAGTGTATTTTGACTAATAAAATCCATCATGGAGACTGCATGAACATAGGAAACACTACCTTGATTTACCGTGCAAACAGTGTTTGCTGGCTCGAATTTCATAGCATTAAGTTACAGTGACTGTGTCGTTATTCACAAAAGTAATTTTCAACCAATTTGTGTGTCCCTAAACAGATTTAATGGCTTACAAGGTCCGATAAACAAATTCCTGTAGCTGTTATTTACAACTTTGGGAAAACACCATGAAGGTGATTTTTGGAAATAAGGCACACCAATTATATAAACAGTAACACATATAAATACAAGGGGAGGTCAAAAAGTTCACAAAATTGGGTGGAAGGGAAGGTCAAAAAAACGTAGTGCTATTTTTCCCTTTCAAAATATTCTCCCTTAATCCATAGTAAATTTCTCAGATTTGTTGATTAATTTATTTATACTCTTAGAAAAACTTGTTTTCTCTTTATCTTGAAAATAAGCTGAAATTGCAGACATGACCTCTTCATCATTACCGATTTGTTTTCCACGAAGTTCCTCTTTCATTTTTGGGAATAAATAATAGTCGCAGGGAGCCAAGTCTGGGATCTAAGGTGGTATTGCAATATTTCAAAGCCGCACTTGTGAAGGGCAGTCATCGCAACATTGTTCTTGTGTACAGGTGAGTTTCCGTGTACAAAGCAGCACACCTTCCACTAATTTCCCTCATCTTTTTCCCATGAATACTTTTTTAAACTGCTCCAGTAGACCTGTGTAGTAGTCTCCCATTACAGAAACACCTTATGAATGAGTAGGACACCTCTGTGTCTTAGAAAATAATCTCCATGACTTTTCCAGCCGATTGAGACACTTTGAACCTCTTATGAAGAATATTCAAAATGGTTGTAGAAGATACTTTAACCTTTTCTACCGATCGCTTCTTCTTTAATTAGGTATTTTCCAATATAAGGTTTTTAACTTTTTCCACAATGTCCAAGGATATGGCCTCGACCAGCCGGCCTGTGCGCTGGTTGTCTTTGTTTAAATCTCTGCTTTGTCTGTGGAGGTAATGCCACTTGTAAATCATGGTTTTACTAGAGCAAGAGTCCTCGTAAACCGATGACATCTCATTCAATATAATTTGTGGTGTTTTTCCTTGCTTTGGGAACTTTTTTAAGGAACTTTGTGATAGCTCGAAACTCAATTTTCTCCATAGTCGAGAATTTCTTCCAGGATGAGTTGCTTTGATCGATGATAGCTCAGAGATAATGACACAATTAAGCTAAAACTCGGATAAATACTCGTAATCAGTCTTTCGTTACTGACTATGTGAAGAAACGATCCCCACCCCTCGCCATACCCTCCATTCCACAAACTTTTTGACTCACCCTCGTAACTTACATTCACAAGTCTCTGCAGCGTCGCCACATAGGAGTTCTCACTGTGTATGATGGCAGCCACTATATGCCGCCGGCGCAGCTGCTGGGGTGACAGGTGCGAAGGAGCAGCTGGCAATGATGGAGGGGCGCAGCGCCGACCAGCACGCAGCTGTCCACCCAACGACAGTATATCCTCTTCCAACTAAGGAAATGGTTGTGGCGAAACAGAATAATTTTAATTAAAATATATTGTATACAAAAATATACAAAGGTTTGGAAAGTTATTAGTACTTGCAAGTATTAGTTATTTAGTTCAGAATCAGTTTTAAAGACATGTTAATTATCAAATAGACAAGAGTCTTCTATTTGACACCGGTCAAAAGTTCATAATTAAGTCATAACTCGAAAGGGCTTGTCTATTATGTCTCTAAAGCTACATATTTAAAGAAATAATTTTTATTTATTTATGCACATAATATTGTATTAAATTATTGCAATATTTATCGAAGTCAATCATAGATTCAATAATAAGAATATAATATTTTTGTATAATTGAGATTTTATTGTTATAGTCCTTTAAAGGTACAAGGTTCAATCATAAAAAGTCCCTAACAAAATATTAATTTTGTAACAACTTCATTCGATGTATGATTGCAACTATTATTTTATAAACAAACTTCTTAAGATTCATATGTCTCACCTCGGGCAACTTGGGCATTTTATCATTGGCCGAATCAACCATGTCGTACTGGTGATGCGAGCCTCGTCTTACACTGAACCAGCGGCTGAGCCGTCCTCCGCCCTCGTCGTCGGGCGGGGGCGTCACACCCCCGCCCCCACCACCGCCGCCTGCGCGCCACCGTTCACACAACTCACGTGCCCGGCTCAACGTGTTGCGCAGCTGGCCACTGGAACTAATTACAAGATGGTTAGGAACACTGCATAGGGTACTTTATTAAACTAACGGAGTAGATAAACTAAGAAGGTTAATACTCTTCATAATTCAAATTCAACTGTGGATGTATGTTATGAAGGGTAAAGAAAGACAATGAGTCCTGATCAAGATTAGATTCTGGGTAAAGCTACCATCAGGTAATATGTAAGTACGTAATGGAAAACTTTCCATATCACTGGATATTCATTGCATCATAAGAAAAATTTTGTAAGAAAAAAACATTTACTATTACAATTAGCTGATAATTAAGACTGATTTCCTAATTTCAGTATAGAAGGATGTTTTAATTTTTATAACAAATTCGGGTCAAACGAATGAATAAAAATTGGCCACTAAGAAAATAAAAAATACAAAGACCATTATCTAAAAAAACAAGAAAAAACCTTCATACTCTTCATATCAGATTTACATATTTAATAACGTCTGTTTCATGAATAAATTATTTATGCATTCGTCTTGTGTATAAATTACAAATCTTGATTACTTTATTTCTTGGACTCATGAAAAGTTCTATTATTTAAACTTTTTTAAAAGAGACCTTTTTATACAATATTTATTGGGATCCCCATAGTGTTGGGTATCACTAAATAGGAATTAAAATGAAATTAAGGTGTCCTTAGCCATATTAAAGCTTAATTTGCAAATTATTAAGCTTCAAAATAATGTGCAACGTATTCTCCCCTTTTTTATAACATGAAATAAATGTTTATTTAAGTTTATGAATTATTGTGTTAGGACAACAAATTTCTAATATAATGAAGATATTTGATATTTTTACCTCCTCAGAGCACTAACTAATGGGGTCACAACCACATTTAAGATCCTTGATCGAAATGTGAAAAAGGTCAATTGATCAATAAATATGTCAATGCAAGTGGATTGGTTACGTTGTATTGAATAGATTGTGCATAGATTTAGGTTAACGTTGATTCAGGTTAGCACTTAATTGACTTGTGTGTCAATGAGAGTATGTTTCACTATGTGGTGTCAAACAGTGGGCCATCAGCGTCGGCAGTTGTTAACATTTTAACCTAATAAAAAGTTTTGCTAACATGCCACAAACTACACAAGCATATAATGAATCCGGGTATGCATTTACGAACAATAGAACTTGCTTATAAAATGTAGACATGTGCAATTATTGCTTGCTTTTCAAACAGTGATGGCAATAAAAATATTTCTTATTATTGGAAAGTCTCAAGCTACCATCATTATCACTATTAGACTATATACAACTGTTGCTTATTTAACTATATTGCTTTGTATACCACTGTTATTATGTAAACAACTGTTGCTTATTTGACTATATTGCTTTTCTACTATGGCTTTTTATTTATCATATTATTATTAAACATTACTATAACCATATAAAAGTTGGTAGGCAGGTATTTTAAGGAATAAAATATAGGTTTAAGAAGGTAGTAAAGAAAGGAAATAACAAAACGTCTACAGTGACATAATGCATGTTGTTGAAGCATAAGTTAGTAGTATTTTTAAATGGAAGTTTGAAAGACAACATTTAGTCATACGTGTGTGTGTCCTTTTGTTTCTCTCTGCTATCTTTGAGGTAGGTTCATGACCCTATCCTTGCGAATGAATGATTTAGTTATTACAGACATCCGGGGAATTAAAATATTTTCTATCCCACTTTAACAGATTGATAAAATAGATTTTTCTTTCATATAATAAAATTTGTTATATTTATAATTGTACAATTTATATTTAGTCGACAGAAATAGGTAACGTGCATATTTCGCTTTAGGAAAATGTTTATATGGTAAACTTGGTTCTGTGCTGTAAAAAGTTGTTGTTTGTGACTATTTTTCTAAACATCTTTATAATATCGACAACATGTTGCTTGATATTTGGGTGATTCAGCATCAGGAAATCTTCGGCGTTATTTGGGTCTAGAAAGTGTATAGTCCTGATGTAGATTATAACATACTTTGATTATAGACAATCTAGAACCATGTCGATAAACCTTCAATACCTAAAAATGTTTCTGGAGCTACTATGAAGACCTTTCAAAACCTGAATTATTGAAGAGATATGCTTTACTAAAAATAATAATGAATGTTTCAATTGTTTATGTTAAATTTTTTTTTGTTCAATTGTTTATGTTAAATTTTGAATCCATTTGTATGTTAAATTTCATCTCCTGAAAAATATAAAGTATTAACATCATATGTCTATCTGCCAGTTTCAAATTCATCAGATAGAGCCTTAAGTTGCATTTTTAATGAGTAGAATACTTTCTTTATACTTCATCATAAAATATGAATCCAACCTCTTAAATATAAATTGAAGACAAATTAAGAAATTAACCCTATTCAAGTACACTAAATTTTCCCTCAGTGCCTTTTCGAAAATCATGTATTCGTGGTTCTTATACAGTGCATCCAATGCGTTTCATTAATCTGTAAATTCGAATTGTTTCTCTCCCCGTTTTTAACACAGGCACAGAAACGTTTTTCAACTTCGGTCTTAGTAACTCTCCATGTCAAACTGTTTGTCATGACATTGGCATCGATTAACATAATATTGGGGTGGGACAAGGTATTGGTCCTCCACTACTGATCCAGCTATTATCGTTAAGCTATTAACACCTATTAAACGAAAGTGGACCAGACAGCCATCATACTAGAATATCATGTTTTGTAGCATGGTCAGTGAAGGTCTTATCAATTCTGCTAAATGATTTCTCAAAAAATCGCAGTTTTCCCCGTTCAGTTTGTGCGGAAGATAGCAGGTTGCCCCTATATTGCTATTTATCACACTAATCCACACATTTACTCCATCTTCTTGTGACCAATAGTAGTTATTGAGGTAATAGTAATACCTTCTTAGTGGTACTTAGCTTCATTGGTGTAAAGAATTATTTTCTAAATCGACTGACTTATATTTAATTAAGCATAAAAATAATAAAGTAAATAGGTAGGTATGAGTATATACAGTTACATACAAATGGCATAAAGCAACCAAGATATTAATATAGGCAAAGTATATACATATATATATACAAGGCATGAAGCAACTAAGATTTTAGTAAGTAGGTAGGTAGGTAAATACTTAAGTATTTACAGATGAAAAGGCATGAAGCAAATAGAATATTAAGTAGGTGGTAGGTGAACATATACAGAAACAAAGCTCTGGAACGCTGATTATGGTGAAGCCAAAGAGGAAAATGTTATTGGTATGCTCACATGTATATAATTTGAATGTATTCTTGTTGTTAAATGTCAAAAATGCATATTTCCAATTCAATAAATAAGGTATTATTAAATTCTTGAGTTCATAATATTCTGCACATAACATGGGATATTATGTAAAAAAGGAAAAATAATCCTTTTTAGCAACAAAATTTCACTGACTTCAAATAACAACTTAATACCACAGTATTATTTTCGAATTTAAATAAATTTTAATAATATCGCTAGATTTTTGGAGTCGGTGAAAAATTTTATTGTCATGCTTATGTGTCTGTATGTGGGTGTGCAATGTATGAGAGGTGTGAGATAGGCGTCGACTAGGTACTAAATTCTCGTCTTTTTATTGTTTTATACTTTTTATTTGATTTCTTATTTGGAAGTTTTTTTGAAATCGGTTAAATTTTTTGGACTGGATCTCTTTGTTTCAGTGTTTAGATGGTCGAAATGGTATGGGTACCTGGACCAAGGTCCAGTTTTGGCCAAACCTTCAGTTCCATCCTAAGGTGCTGAGTTATGATGGTTGAAGCTATCAAATCATAAGCAATGATGTTGGTAGAAGTCGAGAGAAATGGTTAATAAAGTTTTATCGTCGTAGCCGTCATAAACAGGTGGCCCAACAGCATCAACATATCGTCTCCCAATTCTCGTTTTTTCCGTGTGCAAGTTATGATAGTTTTTTAAAGATGCAACAGGACCAGTATATGCGACACGGATGCGCTACTTCTGATGGACGAAAAATGGTTTTGCATTAAGTTTACAGAAATCCACGATAGCCTATCCGAAGTATTAGTAGCATTACGCTTTCACACGGCAGTCAGTTACAAAACCATTTAACCTAAAAAACTACACAAGAAGAGTAGTTTTTTAGGTTAAATGGTTTTGTAATTGAATCATGTGAAATTTTCTCAAAAACTGTATTTCATTGGGTAAGAGGTAACATAATGTAGTTTATAATGTAATTAGTATGAAAAATTTATAAGTTTTTTTAAAAGAATGATCGCTTTAAATAAACCTAAAGTATCAAATACCGAATATTGAATATATTTGGCGTTAATTTTGTAGAAATTCATTATTCTCAATTAAATGAAATTGCGTGATGTAATATTATTTCTACTTTCTTTAATTTCTTTACCACGACCTAGGTTTCGTTGTATTACAACATCTTCAGGTGGGATATTAGCAAAGAATTTCTTTGCTAATATCCCACCTGAAGATGTTGTAATACAACGAAACCTAGGTCGTGGTAAAGAAATTAAAGAAAGTAGAAATAATACTACATCACGGAGTTTCATTTAATTGTGTATCAAATGCCATTAAAATCAGACATGGGTTTATAATAATTATTGCAAATAATCTCTACTGCCATCTCTTGAAAGGAATATATTGAATCATCAGTAACTTTGTATAATATATTCATTCAATATCAATAATATAATAAGAGAAAAAAGTGGTATTTTTCATTGGGTGGAATAATAGCAATTTATTTAGTATTAATGCATTGGAACAATCGAATATTAGTGGAACTTTACAAATGTGAAATAATATAACAATTGTACCTAGAGAAAAAAGTAAATTTATAATGAGATCTCATTATTCTATACAATGCATACGGAAAATTAGCTTAGGAAAACCACGTCCCATTATGGCTTAGTTTTTTCCTCATGAATCATCCGTAATTTTCTTGCAATTACTGAACGAGCATGACTTCACATTTCCGCTGATGCTTTCCTTATGTTTAAATAATAAAATGGTGTAATCCGTTTCCGTTATCTATTGATTAAGCAACAACAATAAATGCTGCATCAAACGGTTGTTTCATTGAAATCTTGCCTTGAGAAGTATACATTCATCTGTTCTTTTAAAGAAGTGTCTTAAATTCATTAAAAATTCCCGATTCTGCCTTGTGATATATTAATCTATAAGATAGTGTAAAGAATTATATTGATCACCCCCAAGAAAGAACATTGTAACTCATTTACTGGTGATTTGGAGTTCACATTTTTGTACAAGACTGTCTAATCAAATCTATGTTTTAATAATGAAAATAGATATAAAGGAATGTAAAAATATGATAATTTTATATGACATTTTAAAATTTCATCATACTCTCCTGTAACAAAAAGTTAGTTACAATGTTCTTTTGGGGGTGCCAATATTATTAACCCAAAAATTAATTGTCCTACAAACTATATTTAAACTCAATTACACCTAATACAATGGCAACGGAGCTATGTTGTTTTCTATTGTTGGCGTTATCATAACAGTTAATTTTCCAATCAACCTTAATTGCTAACACTAATTGCTTTGTTAAGGTATATGACCTACGGAAGCTAAATAATACGACATTTGATACGTATGTGTGAGTGCGTTTTAGCTAAAAATAAGAAATTATCATAGCACAAACAAAATAACAATTGGTCACAGAACATTGTAGTAAACATGTTTCTACACGGAAACCAATTAAAGTATGACAATATAGTTACTACCAAAAGAATAAGTTCAAGTGAACTCGCTACATGTGTCTGTACGTATTTGTTACATTTTTATACAATTTTCAATATACCCAGATAAATAATCACCGTAAATTAAATATTTGACAGTCACATGTAGCGAGACATACATAGACAGTATTGTTTTCGCTAATTTGATAAGATGATCAGCTTTTCAAAACTACTGGACACACAAAACAAGATCTTTTGAAGAAAATGTTAAAGACAAATTGCCAGTAATCTAATATGAATTCATTCATTGTTCATAGGATGCGCAGCAAACATTTATTATTATATTTTAAACTCGTATGTCGTCATGGAAATCCTTCAATTATATGGTCAAACAGAACATAAATAAGCATCATATATAGTTTCTTTTAAATTTAATGTACTAGCCAAGAATTGTTGCTAGCCAAAGTAATACCTAATATAATCTAACTAGTAACAGAACACATAATGTGACTTTAGTCATAATTTGTTATCTAACCATTCAAGCGCACAGGCCACTTTTATGTAACACTTTTGTGTGACTTGAGCCATGTTGATAAAATAATCGATAGTATTGATTTTATTGTAATAAAATTTTTATGTAGATAAAGAAGAAATGTACTTACAAAATAATTTAAGCATTTGTACCTTACATATATAATTATGAGTGTAAAAAAATAATGAACAAGACGGTAAAATATTACTCGTTTTCATAAGGAAAAAGGTTTATAAAGGGTTTTTTTAAATGCAATTTCCATTATCACTAAGATGATGATACAAACATGAAATTCTAGAAACCTATTTTTTAGCTATATTTAAAAGCTATAACTATACAGAATTGATTTCTACCCAGGCAATACCACATAATGATGCGGATGTTGATAATATTGTATTTCATATAAACAAGTTTCCTATATGTGGTTAATTATTTAAAAATAAGGATTTATTGACAAGGACAAACACGATCAAAATGGAAAAAAATAGGTTCATTAAAAGAAAGAAAATAGCTCAACAAAACTAGAACTAATTCTTCGTTCTTTTAGTAATAATTTGAAGTCTCGAGTATTTATTTAAATGACGTTATAAATTCATATTGTCATGTGTTGTCTTATTAAGTTCAGATTTTCACAGGCACCATGCAAAGTCATTCTAAAATTTTCTATTGTGTTTAAATCAGGAGACCTTGTTGACGCTACTAGAGTTATCGTGTTCAATAAAATGTTATTTTATATTCTAGCCGAATGTATTGCTCTATTATCATCATGTTGAAATATAATATTATCACACGCAAACTGAGCTAGATGCATACTCAGTTGATCATCAGTCAATAAGTCATATTTGGGATTAATTTTGAAATTTCCACTAATAGGGTGCTACTCAGGCGAACGCTATAGTCATATTTTATTGTCAACTTTTGATTCAAGTAGTTTATGTTAAAATAAAGATGCCAACATGATATTTTTCTTTTACATTGTACTGAAAAAGAAGGACTTTGTTTTTCCATTGTACTGAAAAAGGACTTAATAGTAAGTAAACGAGACAAATATAAACCTAAATTAAATTTGTACGTATATGTAAAAACAATTTCTAAAATATGAAATTACTAATGTAGTAATTCCATTAAGTGCAAACATTTTCTATTCCTGTAGAATTATATCAGTTTTAAAATAATGTTTTACATTATTACTAGTAAGACTAATGTTCCAGTTATACCAATATCATGTCCATAATGTTACAATTATTTCACAAAATGAAGTCGTTTCAATAATGTATGCAGTTTTTTTTCAAAGTTTTTCAAAATTAATTTCCAATTAGTCTTTTTCTTTTTTTTGCGAAATTTATTTTATTGTCATAGTACCATATCTCACATTTGTTTTTCTTTACTCTGAAAGTAATGCTGACAAATTGCTTAAATTTCAAAGAAAACATTCATCAAAAATTTTCATCAAATGCATCATGGCGGGAGAAAAAAACAATTATTCCTCATTCTCTATAGTCGGAGCAGCAACAAATTCCCATTATTAATATCAATTCCTGCCCATATAATTACGCTATCTAAATCGAATTATTATCATTTTTCAATTGCCTTATTGTAAATTATGAAAATTATGTTGGTAACTATTAGGTCTATCAAAAATAATTTTTTTTGTGAAAATTGTTTTTTTATCTACAGTTTTACTTTCTTGTGAAGCAAATTATAATTGTGCTTTTTATGCTTATTAGCTGGAGGTGCTTTCAGAAGCAGCTTTCCATGTTTCACGTGCAAGGCTTTACAATAAGCATTAGAATTCTGTTCAATATCTAGGGTTATTTGTGATTTCTGTTTAATATCTGGGCTTGTTATTTTGACTTCTAATTATTTATTGGCAAAAAATTGACGACCAAAGAGTGTTGAAAATAATCTACTTTAATATTCTCATACCAATGAAAGAACCTATGATGTGTACTGCAAACATCACCACCATAAACAATTATGTTTATTAATAATTAACATCACATCAGACAGTAAACATCCTATGTTCTTATTATACACTGGTGTATTAACAAGAAAACTTAAAAATAATTACACCATAATTAACTATATACCAAATTATAGTTATCTATTATCAGAGCAAAGGTCCCATAACCATTGTAAATAATTGAAGATAAAAAGGATGTAAGTCATCAATAAATGATAACTGAAAGTTTACACAATAAAGACAGTACAGGAGGGTCAAAGTGACACGGACAAATTGAATGCACGAATGTTGAGCAATAACTTGATGGGTCAGAGTCGACGTCTGCGCTTATTAGCATGTTCCGGTCGGTTGGAGTATATGTTAAGTGAAGTCCCGCTACATGTGTTAATTGAACAGCGTGCAGACGGGAAGTGCTCAAAGAACTACGTAAGTAGTTCTGCAAGTATGAAATCTTCATGGCCATCCTGAAGAAACAGTCATAAATATAATAATAACAATTCATTACATCAAGTATACGGGTTAGCATTTTATACTTAAGTTACTGTTACAAATGTAAAATGAATTTCCGAGTTATAATACTTATTACGATGCAAGAAACCTCATAATTAATAACAGATGACGTATGACTTGAGCTGTAACAATATTCAAAACTAAATTTCCATTAGCTAAAAGACTGTTATTAATTCTGTTACACATTCCTTTTCCTGGTTATGTTTACTGTAAAATGGATCTAAGGCATGCATAGTTTAGCGGTGGGAAGATGGAAATCTTGGATTTGAGTTCTGTTTAAACTAGAAACATTACATCGGTCGTCAACAAAGTTTTCACCCATGAATTTTTCATGTGGATTTTGTTTATAGGCTGTCAATATGGTTTTCATTCAAGTTGCTCCATTATTTTCAACTTTTATCATTTATTGTCTATTCAACTGTAAATGATTTCATTTACCTGGGCACTAGCATTAGCAACAAAGGCTCTTGCGAAAAGATGGATAATTATTTTTTGTTATGAGATGGGGGTAGTAATTTAGGACCTTTGTTTTTTCTTTCAACGATTAATGGCCTTCCATATAGTAGTCAGTGTCGTGAAGCTTCTGCTGATTATCAAAAATTTGAAATTGTTTTCTGAGATGATTAACGAAATTTGTTTCATCTTTGATGCTGTCTTCATAATTTAGACTAGTTTATATAATTTATTCTGTGTTCTTGGTCCGATCATGCACAAACAATTTTATGGCGAATTTGAATCTTACCTCTGCTTTCCATGTTTAAGATCTCACCGTAGTCACACCCCCGACACTCCGTACAAGCTAACAGATTTAATTGCCTACACTATTACATACGTACTCGCCTATCTGTATCCGTTTCTGTGTGTGCGTAAATTAATGTAGGGTTGTCCATAGCGTGCAGGTAAAGAATATTTATTAGTACTACATATTGGTTTCGATCGTTGTGGGCAATTGCGCTGATCGAACGAGTTGACTCTATACATCAGCAAAATAGCTGTTTCTCTTTATGACGAATAGCGTTGACCGAATGACTGTCTCGATGAGTCGACTGTGTCGAATGACTGTCACGCTGGCACAGTCTTTATTATTACCTAATAGTAAAAATGTTATTATATAAATAAATATTTTATACTATACATTTCATTTTGTGAAAGTAATTTGATAATAATAATATTAAGATAAAATTTGAAAAAAAGGTAAGGTAATCCTAAAAACTAAATAAAATCTTAGATAAAAATTAATTTTTTATTTATAAATGTGATACACTGAAATATTATCTATGTTGCACTTTTGACTTGATTAGATTTGTTTCATGTGAAAGATCTTTTAATAAATAATATAATAAGCTTATGGCTGACACTACCACGTTTTCCAAACACATTGCATTCAAACAGAACAATGACTTTTAAGAACAGTTTGAAATTTAAAACTGCTCACTGACATGTTTGTACATGTAATATTATAGGTACTAACTAAATAAGTTGGTGATACAAAACAAAATTATTTACAACAACAAAACACAAAACAAAACACTCGCACACAGCCCTATAACAGACCATAATATTGAATTATTATGAATAGTTATCAATTAAGACTGAATTACGCAAAACTCAACAAAATATTGCAAAATTGAACCAATACACATGCCCATGCAGCAAGCGGCAATCTGGAAACGCGTACTCTTGATCGTACTCGGCATCTGCGGGTGACGTTAAACTGGCGGGGGGCGGTGAGTGTCTCTTCTTTACGCAGTAATAGTTACTATTCTTTGCCGTAGTTATTATTAGAATGCTTTGTATTGTAAGACTGTATTAATTTACTTGAATCAGCTGGCACTTTAAGAAAGTTCGGTATATCTAAATTTGTTAAAATTCTATTTAACATTCTAATAAATCTTTTGCTCAGAATAAATTAGATAAATTTAGTTCCTTGTTTTTTTAGCTTCTATATAAATATATACCTTCTTATAGAGGGGAAAGTACAGTAAGAATCTATTTTTCTATTTTAAAATCTGTAGGTACTATCCACACATATTGGTATGGGATTTCATTAGAATATAACTCTGTACATCTTCTATAATTGTATGTAACTCTGCACATGGGGAGACTTGTACTTAGCCTTAGGTGTATTTAATATATCTTTATTTAATATATATATTTATTTAATATCTAAAGTTGATTTTTTTTATAACTTCTATGAACACGCAAGAGGATATCCACTCGCACCCAGGAGTGGATATTCCATAATATTTCATGCAGCAATTTTTACGTTAACTCCATATTGGAAACAATTTTCTTTCAAATTACAACTTTTTACAACTTTGGAACTACGATTTTGGTTAATTGTGATGGTACGCTGTATACTTGAAATTCGTCAATTCTTATATTCTTTATACACACTATTTGTTTTTATTATTATCACTTTCCCTTAAACGGTTTGCATATTTTTTAATAACTTACTCAATTAAACAAACATTAGTTATAATTTAAGTGAGAAACCTTTAGGAATAATAAATGACCAAACAAATAAAAGATTACTGTTTAATCATTTCCATCGCTCACTTATATAAAATAAGATGGATGACAAAAACATATTTTTTGACGGTAAATGAAGTCCAACTCTTATTAAGTTCTTTTTTATTTATTAGGTTTTTTATTTTAATGAATAAATTTTAATTAAATTTCTGCTGTTTGCCGTGTTAGTTTTTATTGAAAATGGCACACTTAATAACAGAGGTTCTTATTCCTTATACCCAACCCGCATAAACAGCAGTTGGAGTCCATTTTTATGGACGACAACGCTCGCACCCACTGCTCTAGAGACGTGGTGCGTATATGCGGGAGACTGGAATTTGTCGGTTAGATTGGCCAGCTAGAAGTCCCGATCTCAATCCAATAGACCACATATGGGATAATCTCAAACGACATCAGAGTCGTAAAACCAGCTCCAGAAAACATACAGGCCCTTAAAAATGTGATTGTCGTTGAATGGGAATGTATTCCTCAGGAAATGATAAAAAAAGACGTCGAAAGCATGCCTCGCAGATTAAGCGCATTGATTTTAGCTGTGGACTTTACATCGTTTCTTTTATTTATTCGCATTTTTAATGACTGAAGTAGGTAAAATCGACATCTCAGTAATAAATAACAATATTCTCATCATATCGCCATATAAAATGCATCAAATAATAATAAAATAACTCTGATATGGTTTATTCCTATCAGTGTCCGTTTTTTTGCAAAAAAGTGTACTTATATAGAAGCTAAAAAAGAGAGAACTAAGTTTGTCTAATCTATTCTGAGCGAAAAATTTATTAAAGTGTTGAAAAGAACTTAATAAATTTAGATATACCTCACTTTTTGCTACGTGATTTGAATAAATTAATACAGTCTTACAATACAAAGCAATCTAACAATAAACATGTTGAGGTCTTAAACATTACAAAAATACACATAACAAAAATTTTTGTGCATGATCGGACCAAAAAAACAGTATAAATCATATTATAAGCTAGTCTAAACTATGAAGACAGCATCAAAGATAGCATTAACTCCTGAAGCAGCTTATAACTGTCCTTGTGAGAAATCAAATTTCATTACCCAATCTCCAATCTGCGTCTCTAAATTTCCCAACTAAAATGTTTGCTTTATTAACTACTTATTGATGACAAATAACCAATCCAAAAGTACCCTGTTCAATGCAGACTTTTATTTCAATGCCTTTAATATAGATATAATTTAGCCAAGATATTCTTTATATAAAAAACGGCATACTTTAGTTTTAAAAAATCACAGAAACTGGCCAAAAAATGTAACCCACATAAAAAAGCGGAGTCTGCACTATCGGCACGTAAATGCAAAGGGGAATTTGGCCTTCATCGCCTGCTCCACTGCCATACAACTTATATAAAAATGATCTGAATATATTTAGGAATTACACAGTGTATATTGTACATGTTCTTACAAATGTCGTCATATCTACAAAACAAAACAAACCAGTTTTCTTTAACATTGCTCTTCCATAACTAATTGCAATAATTTTTTAATTTAGATAAACTTCTCATTTAATGTCACTAACACATTTCCATCATAATAGGACACGTGTAGCAAATAGCAGTAAAAATTTAAATATAGTACACGTTTGGCAAAAAATACGACATCTAAAGAGCCGAAACAATGTGTAACTATGTTTTGTAACCTTCACAATCATAATAGAGATGAGTCACTATTAATAAAGCTCAATTGTCTCTTTCTGTGTCACGCATTGAGGCAGCTGAAAATTGGTACGCTGAATCGTTTCTTGCTTCTGTAATTACTCACTTAACTGTTAACCATTTGTAGAGATAAATTTCTTTTGTAGAAAAAAAAACATAAAAATTGTCTATGACCCATTTTATCATTGATGATTAGTTAATTTAGGTTTCTTTTTTAAAAATTGGGATACTATTATATCCTATTCTTTAATCTTATTGCAGTCATGTTACTATTCTATACTGCAAGTGGTCATAGTCACAATTCTTGACTAAACCATAATTTGCTTCTGAAATAATTAGGTTATTATCATATATTTATTGTATTGCATCTTAATAAAAGTTGTTAAGGTAGTTGTCATATACAACGCATTATCATTCAATTTTGTTAAAAATCGCCCTCAAAAATTATACAATTAACATTATAGGAAAAGTAGGTATTTCACCACACTTCCTTTATTTAAAAAACATGTTTAGCAAAAAACTAAGTCAATGTAAAATGGTGTTATATTAACGTTTTGGAAAAAAAAGTAATTAAAATTTTATAATAATTTTTTAATCTAACTGTCATGCAATAACTACATTAAATACTAAGCATTTTTTTGACAATATTTTTAAAAGACCTTATAGTCTTGATACACACTTTTAGGTTTTGTATTTACAATTTAATACTTTAATCATATTAAAAGGTAAGTTATCAGTGATGATCATACAATCTTTGATTATTGAATATATTTGGCGTTAATTTTGTAGAAATTCATTATAATTAGATTTTTCTTAACTAAATGAAACTACGTGATGTAGTATTATTTCTACTCCATTTAAATTCTTTACCACAACCTAAGTTTTGTTGTCTTCAAATGGGCAATTTGTAAAGATCTTTACAAATAGCCCACCTGAAGATGTTGATACAACGAAATGTAGATCGTGCTAAAAAATTTAAATATAGCAGAAATAATAGTACATCACGTAGTTTCATATAGTTAGTACTTTCATTCCATTTACGTAGCTTCCAGATATAAATACTATTTCAAAATCACCATTTCTCTTAACTGTAATGCGTACTTTCATTCCATATTCTTTTTATGTCCTCAAAACTACCATTTCTCTTAATTGTAATGCATACTTTCATTCTGTATTCTTTTTATGTTCTTTGCTAGTCTTAACTTGCCTAATAAAGTAATTTTAATATCACATCTATTTTTACAATATATTTTCCCATTATCTGCAAGGATTTTTCCAGAAAACAGATTCAACGGCAAATTATGAATGAAGGCCAGCGTCTTCGTAAATTATAATTTACACGAAATATGTACCATATAACTGTTTACTGTGATAGTCATAACCATACTGTAACATTTTTCTCATCCATAAAAACCAAGTGGCATTAAAAACGATTCCCCTTTGATCTTCACTCACAAGTTTACATACCAGGATATAACCATCATTATTAAACTTAATTTAAATTCACTCTAATAAAATAATTAAAGGCCTCGCAATTAAAGTCATCATCATCAAGACATGACTAATTGGTTAAAAAAAGATATAACATATTCATAAAGATTTGGTGAGGCAAGCGCAAACTAAAAAAGTACTGTAATATATAGAAATGATTCATTAATGAATTACGCTTCTTCGCACAATTCTTATTATAATCAGGTTGCTACCCACATAATTTATTGCAATGAATTGACTTAATAATAAAATTTTGTTTATTATTTAACTCTGAATTTGAGTGGCACACATATTCTGTAAATACCACTTTGCTCCTTTCATAAATATTGATGAGTGACATTACTAAAAAGTGTAGTTACATAGGCATCTGAAAGTATATTGTAATATAGTGTACAAGTGAAATTTCAACAATCACAAGGAGTTGAAATCTAGACAATCAGGAATCAGTATAATTAGGTACAAAATAAAGAACCTGTCAAGCACGAGTGGAACTCGCGCTACAAGAGTCCCATACATATTTAGGTGTTTATAAACATTTAATGATGTATAATATTACCATTATACTATTTACAAAATTTTAATTTTTTTAGGACGAAAATATATTGCCTACACAGGCGTATTATATAGCTTACACAGGCGCATATTTAAAAAAAAATTATTTTTATATAACTACAAATTAACAGTTTTAGGGTTTTTTTCTTTACATGTTATGTGAGACCTTGCTTCTTGTCAAATTACATGATTCTAGGTCAACGTGAAGTATCCCATAGATTTTTATTTACTTGAGAGAGTCTGACAGACTGACAATGAAGTGATCTTATAAGGGTTCCTTTTTTCTTTTGAGGTATGGAACCCTAAAAAGGGAGATAACAACAATTGCTAAAAATTGTCTAATAATGTACTCAATAATTTACTTCAAATACCTAAGAGTGTTAACCTTTAATTAAATATTTATAATTGTACATGCAAATATTTTAAACACTTTATTATTTCACCAACAATATTTTCTCTATAATTACTTTGTGTTTCTAGAAGTTTAAATTATTGCTTGTATACCACTTTAATAAACTATCTGTACTTCATGTTAAGTCAAGATTTGACAGTGAGATTTGACAATCGATTTCTAGTAAAATTATCGCTATATCAGTAGAAGACCCATGTCCTTTCATAGTCAAGGCAGTTTAAGTCATCGGAACTGCAATTCTTTTAAGCATTGTAACAATGAACCTTTTTTTGTCTCAATATTAGGGTTCCACAGCCAAACTGGACACTCTTATAGTTTCACCACGACCATTTTTCTGTCCATCTGTATATAATAGCCGCTTTACTCGTAGGCTGAAATTTGGCATGGTAATACACATATATATATATATATATATATATATATATATATATATATATATATATATATATATATATATATATATACATATATATATATATAATGCCTACAAGGTTATGAATAAAATGTTTACAAAAGATTTTTAGGGTGTAAATTCACCATGGTGGTGAACATGTAAAGACACCATTGTATAGGGTATCACTAAACAAGACTAAAAAAATTGGAAGTATGTCATGAATACTTTTTCCAAACAGAGATCCATTTATGAAATATTAAGCTTTAAGGACGTTATTTTTGTTAATGATACATATCTCCACCCCTACCAGTCAAATTGCTATTTTTGAATATATGAAAAGTTTAACAACCGTAGTATACATAACGATATTAAAAGGTGAAATATCATAGCTTATTAGGCTTTACTAGCTTACGATTACTAGTCGACCAACTTATGACATGTAGTTGTGTCTGTAAAAACTTCATAAAAACTCCATACAAACGATAAGTCAACTGCACTTTGTATTTTAAAACGTATATTTATTTTTTAGTCTAAAAAGGACAGTTTACAATACGTTACGCTCACAGTGTACATACATATAAAATAAAGAAAAAGAATATAAGGTAATTTAGTGTAAATATAGTCGACAGCACATTACATTTTGGACTTTGATTCGACCTTATCTCAGCAGCATAGGGATGAGTTTTGTAGTTCAAGTGTAAACCTTGATGTGCTGTCAACTGTACTTATACTAAATTATTGGTATTATTTTTTATTGAAATATTCACAATAATATATAATTATGTCAGCCCTACTCGATTATATCAGGTATTAATAAATATTTATTGCATTAGGAAGAAATATTTAGTGGTGACTTATCATAAATAAAGTAATTTCCCTTAAAATATGGTGCAAAAAACTTGATGCGGGGCCAGATTTTACTAGTTTTTTTCTAAAATAAACTTTAAAATGTTTTCGGTATCGCCAGCTGTACCTTATGCATTTTGGTTTGCTACTTAACCTCATCCATAGCACCAAAAGTCAGTACAGAAATAAAATGAACTACCCACTCCAATTTTTGTGTTCTATTTATTGCATGTGAATATTATGATAATTTACCTTTTAGTTTGGAATAAGATTTTATAGTTTTATTAAAATTGGGCATAATATTTTGGTAAATTTTATGTACTTTAGACACAAGAATTAGTGAGACATTTAAATTTTTATTTTTATTATTTAAATCATTAGGTTTTATTTAACTGTATTATGGAAAAAAATTTATTTGCTATTTTGTTCAATATTCGTTACGAACGATTATGAAAAATTTTTTTAGATATACTAAAAGAAATATATTACTGCCCTGAACGTTTCTGACTAATTAAATTAAACTTTGCCCAAAATGCAAAATGTATAAGTAAAGAAGTTAACATAACTACAAAACATAACATAACCAAAGTAAATAGCAGTACAAAAGATTCAAGAGGCAGTAGTATAAATTCACTTAGACTTGATATTTAACTGCAATTGGAATAAAGTCTTCATTTTTATGTGGACAAGTGGTCTTGTGGGGTCTTTTTCAAATGAATTAAGAATGTTTATTAATGAAATAAATTTTACAATATCAAACTCACCGTCCGTCCAGGGTGGAGTTAAGTCGCTGGGACCTCCGGAGTGGCGCACCGCGCACCGTACTGACCGGTTCCTCCCAACTACCACCGGCGGAGCGGGGTTCATCTGATATAAAGAACATAGAAATTTGAAACAAATGAGTCACTCACGTACATTTCAACTTATTTATTTATTGCATTCTTTTATGAGTATGAGATACAACATATAGTATGACTTTATCTCTGTGTTGCAAGTCCTAAAAATGTTACCAATTAAAAAGCTAGATGTGAGTGTGGCATACTTATTATGCTGCATAAAACAAGTTTAAAGAGCTACAGATTGTATCTGTTTCCTGAACTGTAGCCGAGCAATATTTAGAACTTCCTACCTCTACTTATTAGCAAGCTGTCAGCTTTATATTTCGATTGATTAATGATAACATGGTATACATGTATAGAAGTCCATGTTAATGAGATCTTTGCATATAAGGACTTCGCACCTTCCTTATTGTTGTATTAATAGAATTCAGTAATTATATAATTCTCAAAAACAATGTGTATGATTAATTTCGTGTGTTATTTTACATTGATAATTATCTTAAAGATTGTATGTACCACTAATCAATTTAGTGAAACTAAATCTGCCAAACTAAAACCATGTGGAAGGTATATATGTAATATTGACTTTCTGTACTGTGTTTCTGTTTCTGTGAAATTGATTGAACGACGGTATATACTGTTACTTTAATTTCAAATAATACAAACTGTGTGATTCAGAAATTATGGTTTACTAAATTGTTTTTCCCAAATTATCGTAAAGTTGAACATGACAAAGAAGAGAGATAATTCTCTTCAACGTTCTGAAGAAAACAGTCGAAATCGTTTTTTTGAAACTTATAGTGGTCCCGGAGTTATTCATATTCAAATTTTTTAAAAAATTATGACCATATTTTATAAATAAAAAATCCGAATTATTTCAATAAAACAACAAACATTTTAAGGTTCCAATCCTTGTAACATTTTTGTTTATTTGAAGATATTATGAATTTAAAGTGGACATAATGTAGAATTATTGTAGTGCTTTTACATATAAAGCCATAGGATGGAATAAGGATGTACAAATTTTAACCGATATTACAAAATATTGCCTGTCACAAATCTCATTCTGTCAACTCTACTTTAGATAAAATTATCTACGATGACTCAACGACGATGTACGGGTTTATCAGTCATATATATCAGATTGATAACAATAATCTGTAAAAAAAACAGCTGTCAATCATAATCTTTGAAATGAATCACCTTAAACCTGTACACTAAAGTGAATTTGAGGTATTATAATTTCATTTGTTTGATCTCTCCTATGTCTGGCAGTTAAACATTTCATTCATATAGATAAAGCTAACCCCAAGTTTCACACGTTTACGTTCTGATGTGAGACAAAAAAAACAAGTTAGGAAAAATATTAGGCAGCCTATTTATGAATCTAAAGTTTGTTTATTTATATAAAATATAGTTTTAAAGAATTTCACTTAAAATAAAGAAAAGTGTTAATAGGATGATTTTATACATTTAAAGTCAGTTTGTAGGAGCATCTAGGGCATAGAGGTGGAGCATTCGAATCGAGTGTCTACTGTGTGTTTGGGAAACTTTAAGAGTCCATCCATTTATCAAGTTTATTGCATTTATAACTGTATAAATAGTATTAAGTCTATACGCATGCGTGAAGTGCATGTATAGTTGTAAGACAATGTTTGTAGAGCGAATTTGTCTCTGTGCTCTAAAAAGGTGTAATTTGTGATTAGTTTTCCACAAAATATTTGGCGACACTAAACCTAAATCTTCGAAATTATTTGTATTTAGAAAGCTAATTAGTTCTGATGCAGATTTCAGCACGCTTTGGCAACATGCAATCTGGAAATATTTGTTGATAAACCACCAATAAACCTTATAAAACCCAAATTATTGGAAAGGTCTGCAGGATAAGAAGGTATGCATTATCCAAAATAAATTAATGCTTGAATTCATTATATCAATTTTAAATAGTTCTTAAATTAACTACGATAAACTTCAATGAAGGTACACAATACCTCTTAGGCTTTGTGCATTAAGTATTACAGTAAGTACAAATTGAAATTGATCCTAATCTACATCAATATTGCACTGAATGTGATAATTGTGTCATAGGGTTATCCGTACAAGAAGTTTATTACAGAGCGATCACGGGTCTCAAAATATTGAGGCGTTCACAAAACCCAATGGCAATGATGAGAAGAAACTTTCTTATGGACTTGGCATTGATGATGTATATATAATAAATTATAAGGCATCATATAAGAGGTTTTTCTCAAAACGACTTTTTTCTCTACTTACTAAAATATTTAAAATTTTGGTTTCAGAGTCAGCCATTAGGATAAACTTTTTTAAAAGACCTTACTTTAAACTCTTAATATCTTCTTCGGATATATTGTTTTTTTTTTAAATAAGAATTCGTTCAAAATTAATTCATGGTATTAGCAATTATATGTCAAATCTATTTTATTTTCTCAGCAAAAAATTTTTTTATAGAAGAGCTTCTTTCTTGGCTTTCAAAAGCGATTACCCACCTTAAGCATTTTAGCGTCAATGAGTGAAAGCATACTGAATAATCTTATGTATTGCCGGTGTATAATGGTTCATAATTTACAGTAAAATTCTGCAAATAAAATTAAATCTTATATAATTACAACATATTATTTCTACATTATTATTTACAGAACATCACCATTTTATTACGACATAATTAACTGATCCAAGGTCTCTTGTAAAGAGGATAAGACTTAATTAGTTAAAATAATTTAAATAAGATGTGTAGACTTTTATATCATAATTTGATTAATGAAGGTTATGTGTTTAATTTTATGATTATTTGGACTCTATACATTGACCTCAAGATAGACACATATCAGATGGCCTAATATAACAGAGACGACTATGTTAATGACCACAACAACATATGCTCCCTTCATAAAATTGATTGCTATTAAATTGTTATCAATTCAAAACCATTAATTATACTTTTTAAATTTTGACAAGCGGCTTATCTACATCCACGCAGATTTATATACTTGTCTTGAATAATCTTCCATTTATGGTATGCAATATAAAATATATATGTTGATATTTAACTACGTAGGTCACAGATACTAATAAATCTTAGCTGTTTATTAATAGCAATGTTAATTTTTATCCATAATATCCATAATTTTTTTTTATAATGAGGCATAAGTTACACCAGCAAGCGTTTTTTAATTCCCTACGTCCCAATCTTCAGCCTTGAGACAAAATTGGTAGTTGGAATTCTTATCATCACATGTGTAAGATGTCATGTGATATCATTTTGAAGTTAATATTTATAATTAATATTAATAAAAGAAATATAATCTCATTTTCAAAACATCTCCATTTATTGACATTTATTTGAAATGTCTGCCGCCATCGTTCTTAAGCTACTGATATAACATCTAAATAGGTCTCAACATTCTTGTATGTTAAATTTTGAGTTAATCTGTTAACAAGAAAATATTTTAACAATTTTCAGTATTATGATATACTATGCTGGAAAATTAGTTTAACTTAATTCGTCTTACTTAAAAAACCACAACGTCTTATATATAAATTAATTAGTAAAATTTATTTCATCAAGAGTAAAGACAGATTTTGTAGTGTAGATAAATGATTTTTTTTAATTTTTAGTCACCGTTTAGAGATATTATTTCAAGTGCAGACAGATTGACGTGAGAAATGTTGGATTAATTTTTATTTAGGAATAACAAACTTCTTAAAATATGACTATTCTGTCCGTTTATCCATACTATATAATTAAAATTAACTTAATAATTGCAAGTAGAACTTACCTACAAAGGTCCCATTAGATGTTATACTTTTGTTATACTTTTTCAATAAAGTTTAAGTAAACTTATATATAAGGCTTAATATTTTTTCATAATTTTGACTTTAGCAAATAAAATTTCTTTAAAATGTTGCAGATAGAAGAGGAAAAACCATTTTTGTGGACATTTTCAACAAATCTAAACCAAAATATATAAAAAAAATTATTTTGGGTTTTTTATAACTTTCTCTTTCAGTTGATACTCCACACTACATATGAAATTTGAAAAAAAAATTATTACTTCATTTGCCTATCTAAAATTTCTATATAAATATTTTTGATTGTCAAATATTAAAATACAAGGGGAGGCCGAAAAGTTCACCGAATGGGGCGGAAGGAAAGTCTAAAAAACCTGGTGCTTTTTTTCCTTCTCAATATATTCTTTCTTAACCTTAATATATTTCACCCACCCCTCAGCATTTTCTCCTCTCCACAAACAACTTCCATCCCTCGGCATCTCGTCCAATCTGCGAACTTTTGAACTCACCATAGTTTTTAACAATTAAAAATATTTATTAGAAATTAGTATGTTTTATCACTGTGTCAAATTTCTCCCCCTTATCCAAGGGGGAAACGACCAGATTGTTCTTTCCCGAAATTTCCGAGCGGTTAAGTAAGAACTGGCTCGTCCCTGACTACTACGTTTCCCAATTCCTAACGGGGCATGGCGCATTCCATGCCAGCTTATTTAGATTTGCTTTGAGAGAGCCCGGCGTGTACCTGCGGATTTGAGACGCAGGACATGAATCATGTTTTATTTCACTGCAGTGAGCACGATGATGCGCGTAGAGTTTTGGTTGAGAGCATGCGTCAAAATATTAACGTAGAATCATGTGAAAACTTAGAACATGGTATTTTTAGTCACCGAGACTTGGTTGGGAATGGTCCGATCTTTGAGTCATTTAGAGCGTTCGCTAAATGCGTTCTCGAAAAAATGGAGGTCCTAAATGACACATTGAGCAGGAGCAGACTCTAACCCTGTTGGGTGGAAGCGCTGTGATTGTAGATATGGGACACTATTAGGGGACTTTCGAAGGTCCCCTTTTTGTATGAGGCGAGTTGTTACGGGTCCCAGGAGGGGCCCTGAGACTACCCGGGTGGTATGGCGGGAATAGTGTGTCAAATTTCATGTTTTCACCTCAAAGAGTTTTTGACTAAAAATGATTGACACAGATAGGCCGATAGACAGATCAGTGATCTTATAAGAGTTGTTTCTTCCTTTTAAGTTCTAATTTTTTATATTCTAAAAAGTTAGTATTTGCAAAAATGTAGATAAGCAACTGGAAATAAATTAGTTACTAAAGAAGTAAGTCACTATTATAATATAAATTTTCCAAACCAAGAAATATATACAAGTAACTGAAAAGGGGTTAATAAAAAAATGTTAATATTTTTTTAAAGTTAATTTCTGTACTTGACAAAATTTGCATTGTAAACACAGCATTATGTTCATAAATAGAAATCACGATTACAAAAAGAAACATACCCACTTAACATATTACGAAAAAAAAATAACTCCTTATTCATCCGCATAATTCTCTTCGACACAGCACATTTTTCAAAATGTAACACTTACATAATTATTATTGTCACCGCTTCTGCGACACTGTATAAATTTGTCTCAAACAAGCTACAAAGTCTACAGAATAAATTATGTTAATTTTGATCCCATTTAAACGTAACACGAGTATAAACAAAGACCCGTAACATGGGGGAAACACAAATCGACTACTGAACTGGATCGTATTGTTTCATTTATAATATATAGTTGGAACAATGGTTAACATTTCTTATCTACCAGGCAGGAGCCAGGGTTAAGATATGTTACATCCTGAACGTCACTATCACATCTCGCCGACTACATTCCTCGTGATAATAGTGGGTCATAGTGTGGTGTAATGACTAATATAAAATAAACAACGAAATTTTTTTTCAGTCTATATGTACAAATTACAGGAATTTGGTTTCTAAGGCATTATAGCACAAGATTTTATCACATGATCGTCACAGTAACATACTTTAATATTGCTGTATTTTATTTGAAATTTTTTCATACATAATTGTGAAATAGTACTAAATTAATTTGTCAAAAATTAAAAAAAAACAATGAACACTTTATTTTTCATGTTAATTATGTTGAGTGTACCTTAAGTTTATTTTATACAAAAAAGGTTTCAAGCTACCTAATTTAAAAAAAAATAATGATTTTTGAAAAACTTGATTTAATTATGCCTTTTTGAATAAAGAATGTTTATACTAAGACTGGGGCTTTCGAAAATTTTTCATTTAATTGTTATTTATGAGCTTCAAAAATGGAAATTGGTTGCAAGTTTAATGCTCTGATTAAGAATCAACTTTTTATTTTTTATAAAAGATATTTTCTTTGTGAACATTAAGGTACCTGAAGTAAAAGGTGGACAAAATTATGAAAGGTGGACCAAATTGTAATGATTGTGACAAACCAAATTGTTCTCATTTTTAATATTTATATCTGATATACAAACTATAATATTTTATAATATATCAGTTTATTAAACAAAAAAATGAATTGCTGTAACATTCTTATTTATTAGATCACACCCCTAAATATTTGATGAATGAACAAATATTTTAACTTGAATTTTGATCATCGATAAATAGATCTTTACTCACATACTTCTATACAGTTGTATAGGTAATAAGAGGAAATTTGTAAAGCAAAAAAAAATTATTTATTCTTAGAACATCTCAAAAACGAAACATTCATAATAAGATTACAAAAATTTCATCATCCAGAAACTATTTAAATCTATACAGAAACATGAACACAGTAAATGTGAAAATTCCATTCAACCTCTTAGATGTGATAAGAAATTAATCTTAGGTTATCCCGTGATGATAAAATTAAAATAAAGTTGTCATTGCTTATTATAATGTATAAATAAGTTTAAAAATGAATATAACAATATAAAAAAGGATTATTATAAAATGGGCAAAATGTGTTAACTTTAATAACAAAAATGTGTTAATTTTAATAACAAAAATGTGTTAACTTTTTTAAATTAAATAAAAGGGTCAAATAAGACGAAGGTAAGTATTTAATGTCATTTCTATCTTGTCCCGAAAGCAATACCGTAGAAATACACTCCTTTATAAAATGTTTATATGAAAGTCATAATAGGTGAAATTTTTAGATTTGTTATATAAGAAATGCGATAAGTCAGATGGAAGTTTTGCATTATTTTTTCACTTCGCTAAGATTGTTAGTGTTATGACAGTGTAATAAAAAGAGAATGTTAATAACATTGGAATAATCTGCCGTTGTAAAATGCTAGGTCATTGGCAAGTTTAAACACTGAATCGGCCAAATACGTTTATTTCTCATTTCAACATATTACAATGACTGTTTTTACATCCTGTCTAATTTTTTTAATTGCTATTAGCCAATTAATTTGAAATGCATAAAACTAGTGCTCACATATAAAAACTTGAACAGAGAGTTATAAACACATGTTAAAAATGATATAATTGACTTAAACGTTTCTTAATCAATGTTTTTATGTTGCAAACTTTATTCTTTAAGTAAAATATTTCAAGTCACAATAAAGTTTCATCTAAAATTAACAGCATTTTGAATGCAATCTAATTGAAACAAGTATGCACAAATTTTTACAATATGGTAAAAAATTTAAATCCACACTTTTTTAAAAACTAAACAAATTGTTAACTCAAAGAGATTATTTTAAATAACTTTTTCTCAGCTTATTTGAGTTATGAAATTTTCGTTTTTTACCAGTATTACCTAGAATTATGCTTGAGTAATTATTTCTTTATTATTTAGGTTATCCAATATAGAAACATTTTTTTAGATGAAACCTTCATTAAATTTCCTTTTATGCAGTCTGTAAATATGTATGTTCATGTCAGTTTAGTTAAATATTTCATTCATATTTATTAACAAAATTTGTAATAAAAAATGACAAAACGATGCAATTCATTGTTGAATAACAAAGTACTATTCGTACACGCAATGAGGAAGGAAATTGTTAAATACAATACTAAAAAATAGCTTGAAATACCACCTAAATCTATGCATCTCTGTGCAAGACTTATTTAGTTATCATTTTATTTTATTTAAAAGCAAAAAAATTTATTTTATTTTATATAAAAACTGCATTTTTAAATCAGGTTATTACACTTGGATTTAACAGGGCTAACATATTTTATTGGAAAGAATTGACAAAAACTTTTATTAAAGAACAAATTTCATAGGATGGACGAGCGTGTGCTGCCTAAAACGATAAGCATTGTAAGTTAGTGTCGTGTCAACTTGTAGGCATAGGATTGGAAATGATATAAATATGGGAAGAGCAACCAATATAGGCAACCATCATGTCAAAAACCTATTAGATATTTTCAGATTTTAGAATTTTTTTTAAAGTATTTTCCTTCTTTGTAAAAATACTCTTGTAAAATAGTATAATTTGCGTCAAGGTGTTAGACAAAAGTTTTAATTATGCGCCCTTTATTTAATATAAAAAAATTATCATCAAAATATATACACCAATTAAAGTGGAAAATAAAGTTATGAACAGAATGTATTTAAAGTACATTTCCTTACCTAATGTTAAGACTATGAATCAACACAATTTCACATGTAAGCCACACAGCACACCTACACAGGAAATGGTGATAATAAAAAGTAGAGGGTAAACAGAATTTTACAGCGGTAAGACTATGCTTACTTATGCACAGTAGGGGGTCTCCCTAAGGACTTAATGTACTTTCGGAATAAAGTAACACTTATTACATATAATGCAGCTGTGAAACTGTGCTTGCGGGGAATGAGTACAGACCTAATTTAACTTAAACATATGGGTTTTCTTATTACGTTTCATAATAGGTTTGCCTGGTATTATTTAAAAATAGATAGGTGTAATGTGTTTTTTCTTTTTTTCATTATTTACAATCAATTTTGTCACACTAAAATGTTGTGAAACATATAAAATTACTTTTACTGGTCCCCCTTCATGATCACTTTACACTCTCCATGGAGGCATGCCCCACTTGATGGGAAATTCTGTTTTAGAAAATCTATAATCGCAATATACTCAGAAGAAAATGCTATTTGCATACATCAGGATTTATGCTCAATATAAATATGAATCTCAGGTTTTTCTTTTGCATGTTGAAAAAATGAAACTGTACACACAATGACATTTTAATAAAATTTTATACATTTTGTACCGTAATGAAATGAAAAATAAAAAATGAAGATTTTAGTCACTTTAAATAATGAATGGCTGAAAAAATTCTCCAATATATTTTAAAGACAAATTTTCCAATTACACTGATTTCATTAGACGGCCATAAATGTTTTCTAATCATTTCAATTATTATTAAAATTTTTGTAATGCTAAGTAAAAAAAACTCAAATTGTATAGTTTTTAAAATCTAAAGCTAAATTTATGTATATATACTATATTCCGTATTATTTAAATTTTCTAACTTTACACTGTAATACATCAGTATTATGTCAGAAACGTGAAGGTTATGATGATGAGCACTGGATTCTAAAAGCTAATAGGACTGTCTTTCATTCATCTTGGGACTAAGCAGATTCTTTATGGATCTGAGTATAAAAATAGACATAATAACAGAAATAAACGTAAAGCCATTGCCACTTATTGGCTTTTTTAGAATTGTTTGGTATTATTGACAGATATTTCCTATGGGCCGCATATTTTAAAACACGTCTTCACATGATGATTAATTGTAATTGAATGAAACTACTTAACCTTTGATTAGCCCTGCTACGCACATTATGTGTAAGGACTGTGTGCGTCGCGTGTGATTGACCCCCGCTTTCATTGTTTGTTTTTATATATAAAAAGTATATCTTTTCATGCGTGAAGTAGGAGGGGAAACTAATATAATATTATGTACAGACATTGTACCTATACTGTCGAATACAAATTGGGTGTGTTAAACGCATTGTATTTAAATGAATGTGGGAATTATAAACATTGAAGTTTTGTTATTGTAAGTAAATATAAAAAATCAATTGATTTTGCAATAATAGAATATGAACACACTGCTATTATGTATGTTAGGTTTGTTTTCTAAAAAGTAAACAATGGTTAATTACATAATGTAGCAGTGACAGAGAATTTATTTTGACCGAGAACTAAATTATTCACGTTTTTAACTCCTATTTATCATGTTTACATATTTGGGGGTTTAAATTTTCATTTTAATAATTGAATATAGTAGAAGACTTAGAGTGTCTAACATAAGAATTTTTCTGAACAGGCAATGAATAACTGGTTAAAAAAATTAAAACTGAATGAAACGTATAGAAGAATTTATAAGTACAATCGGATCGTACTTTACAGGGAAATTATATTATAAAACAAATCATGACTTATAGTAGCCTTCACGAAGATTTAGCACATTTTTAAAAATATAGACAGAATCCAAGTTATAAAGTACAATCGGATCGTACTTTGTCGAGAAACTATGTTATAAACCAAATCATGACTTATAGTAGTCTTCATAAAGATTTAGCACATTTTTAAAAAGATAAATAGAATCCAAGTATAAGGTACAATCGGATCGTACTTTACAGAGAAACAATGTTATAAACCAAATCACGACTTATAGCAGTCTTCACGAAGAGTTAGCACATTTTTAAAAAGATAGATAGAATCCAATTATCTAAATATATTTAATGTATATGCAACCTTCATAGGATCCAATGTTTAAACAAATACAAATTTTAAAAAAGTTTGACAAATACATTGTACACTGTTAATCTGACATCAAATTCAACATCAATTTAATTCTGTGCTAATAACTAAATGAATCAAGGTCTGTTACTACTCTGTAGCTCATCTATGTACGATTATTTCATGCAAGGTGAACGTGACTCATATATAGCACCCTTGAAGTTAATGCCATTTACACATGGCCCCTAGACTATTCACAGCTTTATTCTTATACTAGCAATATGTAGAATTTATTGTTGTGCATCTATAATATTGACACATAGCGATATGCTATATAAATTGTGCCCACTACTTTGTTCGTATGGAATTCTGAGTAAGAAAAGTTATTAGGAATTTTTTTTCTTTTTTCTCTCAGAACTCTAAGAGCACAAAGTTTACCAAAAATGTTAATAGATGACAGCCAAATGGATTCTGCCGCTTCTGATATTAGTGGGCACAATGAAAATAAATTAGGATAGACATAACTTTTTTATTTAAGAAGAAGATTGAAATTAAACAAAGCCTAAATATTACCACAAGCTAATCTAAATACATTACTGAAAACCGCATCCAAATCGGTTCAGCCGATAAACAGACAAACTAACAAACAGATAAAAAATCTAAAAGCTATTCTTTTAGGCTCAGTAACGTCTCTTTAGTAGGTAGGATTTAGTTTTACTTCAAAACATTCAATGTATAGACAAAATTTTTTACAATTTTATTTTATGTATAGATTAGCCATTTTAATTAAACTTTTTTAATAATAATATTATATCCTTTACTCATCGGCTAATCTAAACAGATGAAAAATTCTTTGAAAAATTTGACTACGATTATATCTAACAATAATTTTTACGGTCGGTAGACTTAAGCACATAAGTCAAAAAAGTAAACTTTACAGGAATAACAAAAATTAATAAAAGTTTGGATACGAGTGTTAAATTTACTTTTATTTCAAATAATTACAATACTAAAAAGTTAAAGCTTAATAAAGTTGTAATTTTTTTTTCTGGATATCATCTAACAAGACTTTTAGATGACTTATTGACTTGATTTATGTTACATGTACTGTGTAGATTACCTGACTTATGTGAAAAAGTTTATTTAACACAAAGCACTAAATTTGATTATTATTTAACTATAAAAAAAGAAAAAAAAAATTAAATAAAAATGTTAAAAACTGGCTTCGTTCTCATCTTCCGCAATATCTGGATCCGTGTCTTGAATGTTATCTTGGGTAGGCAGTATTGGTGTATAAAAAGCATGAAAAACATCTGGTATTACTGGAGGTAATGATAATAAATTGTATCTTTTTCTTTTGATATGTGTAATGGTTTATTTGAAAAAATCGGTATATGAGCGGGAATAACAGAGTACATTTGTTTTAAATTCAAAAATTGGAATGGCGCATCTCTATCCAATACATCTTTATATAAAATCATGCCATCTTTTATCAAGCCAACTGTATCAAGCAATATCTTTATTCTTTAAAACTTATGGCCCTTTCAAAAAGAAAGAAGACTAAAAAGTCATTCGATTTCATTTTACATGCCTTAAATTTAGTGCTACTGGATTTTATAACCTGAATCCAGCCATGCGGGTGGTAAATCTATAATTTGGTTTTCTTTTTCTTTTTTTCTATTATGCCAAGATCAGTCCACTTCTAAATGGCTATGTCCAGGAACCATAAATTTGTGGTCATTTTTTTCAATTCCTGCATTCTGCAAAGCCCACATAAACATTGAACCGACATAAAAATTGCGATTTTGGCCAGCACATGTGTCAGAATAGAATACAACATGTCTCGTGTTGCTGGGTACATATATTTGCAAAGGTTTATAAAGGCAGGATGCAATATGATTTGCATCCCATGCAGTAAAGGTTTCGTACCATACATAACATAAAGCTTTACCTGTTTTGTCGCCATGTACAGTTAGATTGAAGGTCCATAACTGGCATTTATAAAATGCAATTGAAGAAGTTAGTGCTGGCATCAGTAGACATTGTTGCAAATCAAATGTGTACAATTGCATTGTTTCATCACTTTTGCATAAATTTGTATCTAAAGCTTTCTCATCTTATGATGTTCATGTTCACTTACAATAATAGCCTTGGTTTTCTCATTTTCAATACACTGTATTTTTATTTTGAATTTATCATAAGTCAAACATGTGTCTGTTCAGGGCTGTTTAAAAGACAGATTTAATTTGTGGAATTTTTGGCTGTAAATTTTTATAGAGGGAAGTTTTTCATGACTCTCAAGGTATAAGTTGTACATTTATTGTAATGTTAAATGCAAAGACAAATATTTTTTTGAAGTGCTCCTCCTTGTATTTTGAGGTCTTCACGGGAACCATCTGAGATCTTGTTCTTCAGTACAATGTTTTTTTCACGCATACCATTTGTTTGTGTGCCGTCTGTATATTGATCTTTACTTTAAAGCCACAGTTTTAATAAAGTTATCACTTTAGTCCACTATTATTAACAAATACCCTCTACAGAGTTGCGTTTACCATGTGTGAGAAACATAGTTTTTGTCCTAAACTTTTGTTTATCCGGCTCAGATCTCCGTAACCTCATGATAGCTTTATCTTCAATTTCCATTAAAGATGCCACATAGACTGTTCTTTTGGAATGTGAACCTAAACCCCTGTATTCAATGAACATAGCTTGCCTATCTTACAGTATGTCATAGCTTGCCTATGATCTTTATATTTCATTCTAGATGTAATTCTTCTTTAGCTGGAATCAATTTACCCTTTAAGATTTGATATGATTTTCCAAGGTTTCACTTGGGTATCTTCTCCATTTGGAAAATTTGCAAGCTTTTACCCTGGGAGTATCATCTGTAACTAATCTTTAAAGCATCTGAGAGACTTCTTTACCTGAATTAGAAGAAGATCTATTTTCTATCTCCGGTAACTGAAAAGAAGTATCTTGTAACGAGTCATCGCTGGAAAAGTCCCGTTTTAGAGATGCAGTATTGGTAAAATGACCAGTAGATGTAGACAGTGTGAACTGGCCAGTAGATGTACGTGGCACAGGTTCCACAGGCATTTGTTGGATATAGTAATCTTAAAAGAAACTGATCATTTCAATGAACCTTGTAAATAAAAACATGCTAAAAATATGTTTTATTTCACACAACATGTTGATATATTTTAATCTCAATCATTTTCATAATTAACTATAGCTCACCATCTAAAATTTTGGCAATCCATTGCACAACGATAGTTCCACTAACTTTTTCCTCTCTGTAAACTCATTTCACTATATGAACAGGGACACAATAATCTTTTAGGAAGAACAGTCTACGATGTTACTAACACCTCTGATGATGGAAAGGATAGAAAACTGTATGATAGAAATATGGTAGAAAACTATTTGTTTATACAATAAATTAATTCCGAAGTACCCATCTGTTTATAAAAACATTCACCCTCATTAGCTAACAGTCTCAAGTGTTACCCATAACATAATTCAACACTCACATTCATTGGCGACCAAGCTTAATAATCCTTATTTGGCACTTAAATCGAGTTATGTGATTTAGTAGAATTCTAGTGGGTTCTCTCAAAGTATTGGTTGAAAAGGAGCAGATATATGATACAGCTAGTTACACTACGTGTTTAACTTGTGTGCTTTAGTTAGGTGGCAGGTTGATACAAGCCAGAGACTTTAAAGTTATAAAAATATATTGGCATTTTTTGGCTTATGTGCTTAAGTCTTCTGCTGACCCTAGATTTATTTGTATCGTCCCTAAAGATGCAATTGATCCTGATAATAACTACGTCATGATCCATTACCTCTGGTCAGTCACAAATGTTCAAATTCAAAGTATTACAGACTTCCTACATATTGTATAAGAGTAGATGAACAATTTTATATGTTGGATGTTTGCAATTTTCAGAGACGTCAATTCAAATTAGAAATCAGTGAAACAGATTTTAGAATTCTACAATTCTACACTGATTATGAGTGATAGCGGGAAATATGGGCTACTAACTATTACTGCAATTCAATTTTTGAATTAAATAAGGATCAATTTTTGTAATACATTCTCTCTCCATGATATAATTAAACTAGTAGCATGCTGATGGTAATTTTAAATTATATGCTTTAAAGTGATGTTATAATTTTTTTTAATGTTAATAAACAACCATGATAATAAATAATTCAGCACAGTGTAAACTAGGCCAACAACCTAGGTCAAACAGTGATTTCAATACTCAGTGCATAGCAAAAACTATCAAAGGTGCAGTGTAGGAGTGCCTCATTAGCCTAAACGTTTTGTAAAATTATGTCTCTACTAAAAAATAGATAAAGTTGCGTTGAAAAACTATAACATGCATGACTAATTTGGAAGTTCCTCTTATTCAAATCAGGAACCAAGTGATAAAGTTTAAAGTTCATAAAAACAATTTTCATACAGAACATTTATTCCACTACACTATTCATTGAGTCTATTCATTCTTTTACATTGACTTCACTATTCATTCTTCTACATTGCTTTGGAGGAAGTTCTTATAGCAATAAGACCATCGTATTTAGCATTTCTGTACCTAAATTAACGATTGTATATAGGTAAACAAAGTCACATATATCGAAAAATAGAGAGTTATATTTCTTTGTAATTATGCCATAAATTCATTTGTATCCATTGCATAACATGAATAAAAAAAATTGTCATAATTAAATGTAATAAAATTTTTAAGTTACATTACTACAAAAAATAAGATTAATAAAAGGCTATTGTCATAAGTCATATTTAAAATCATTGTGAAGAGCCAAACTCTCATATAAAAAATGGCAATGTTTCTCTCCTCCTTAAACTTCACCGATCTTAACAATTTTTTACAATATATCTGATATTATCTATATTTAAGATTGTACGTCTTTATATTTTTGATATTATTTATAATATTACAAATATTAGCACCTCAGTATCAGTATTTTTCATAACAATTTTAACATATAGCCTTAGATTATCGTTTGCCCAAAAAAATTGAACCATAATCATGAAAATTTGTCAAGGTTTGGAGTGGAAGAAACATTGCCATCTGAAAGATGATTTTACGGCTAATCTGTAGGCAGATAGCCCTACCAAATATCCCTAAACCACAACCTGAGTTGTATCAAAGCCGTTCCATTTTCTGTAAGCTGTAACTCTTCCTGTCGTGCTATCCGTGAAGGCACGAGAGAAGCGACACAGCAAACATGTTTATTCGAATACTGCCATAACTCCCTGTTAAGTCTAGTTGTATTACCTTATTTCATAAATAATTGATCTGTCCTTAAAACTGAAAATATAGATTGCATCACAAGATTTATAAAAGTTGTGTGTGCTCAATTTTTTTCCTTTGTCTTTACATAAACAGTTCCAAATTGAATTTTGAATTGTTTGACTCACTAAGTTTGCTTAGTCCTATATAATAGTATAGACTATACTGTTACATAAGGTTTATACTTTTATATAAGGCTAAACAAATTTTATAGGTCAAACAGTTGAATATTCAGTTCGGTGCTTCCGTAACGTCAAGATAGAATACTTTGAAGATCAAACCTCATTTACAACATGATAAATTATTTATCACATATTATTATCTCAAAGTTCATACAATAACAATGCCAAATGCAATATGTAACTGCAATCCTGTCATATAAATCAAGCAGTACACAGAAAAAAGAGTTGCATACACATTACAGCATTCTAGGAAATGAAACTGATATCATAAAGCGACAATGCATTATTTAGAGATCATATTGGCGTCTACTTATTATGTCATCTTCTATGCAGCACAGAGCTGTTACTGTTTATTATGTGGGCTTTCGCAATGTTTTTGCATGAAGGAGGCAAATAATTATATTCGAAGGAAATAATTCCTTAACGATATTTGCTATTGTTGCAGTAAATGGTATTCACCATTTACTTTTATTGGCACAAATATTAGTTTAGGTGAAACATAGATATCTAGAAAATAATACTGTGTGTTAAATATATACAGTATTATTTTTCAACATTAAGAAATATATTGAACAATGTATTTTTTATGCAACAAATTTAATATTTAATTTCATTTATATGCCACAACAATAAGTGAGATTTAGAATCATTACATACTTTAGGTAATGCTGTTTTATTTTTCGAAATTTTGTCTAGTATAGAAAACATGACTAATAGTTTTGTGGACATTTTCAACTGTTATTTACTGGTTTTTTATAATCATCAATCAAGCAGTTGGACAGAATCAACAATGTGTTGTTCAAATGAGATACTTGAAAAATATTGTGTATGGCGAGATGTACTTTATTAAAATGAGGAAAACACATCCTAGAAATTAGAAAAAAGAAATCGATGGTGAAAATTATCAGCCAAGAAAAAAAAAGAATATCACTAATTTATTGATTTAGCAATTTGACAATAACTGCAATGATTGCAGAGAAATTCTCGAAACAACTGAAGGAATAACATTTACTAATGAATATGAGGATGTTATTGTTGATTTTGATATTTATAATCCACTCAGAAATTTGATTCATTGTATTTCCTAAAAAAAGATCAATTTAGGTATATGCAATTTGTCAAAACAAACTTGGGTATTTAATTTCTGGTCATAATAAAACTAGTTAATTAACTACATGTGTTGGTGCAAATTAAAATTTTATGAAAATGAAACTTATGCAAATGAAAACTTAAAATATATTAAAATATTTTTTAGGGCTATGAAATCAATGATTTTTTTCCAATATTTTGCTCCTCACATTTTATAAAAATAAATGTTATAATGAAAGCATTTAAGTTTTTCCACTAAAATACAAAATGTTTACTTCATATTTTAGAATCTACCTGTCATTATGTTATGATTTCTATCGGCATTTTAAATCACAATAAACTTAAGATATCACAAATCTGCTCGTGAAATGGCAGACATTTTTAAAATAGCTGCCGTTTAAGCAGCTACCATTGAGAGAAGTGTGTACAAAAGACCAAGGGTTATACATAAAGTCTCACCTAGCTGTTATGAAATGGCTATGTTGGTAAAGGGATTTAAAGACGTATAATTTTATCATAGATTAGTTGAGTCCTTCAGTACATAGATATATAAAAAATTTAATGAATAAAATGTCAATAGTTCTGTTAATAATTCTAAATAATTATTGCAATATATTTAAAGTTTATTAAGATTTATAATAGACTAATGACATCAATTATAGTAATTTGGTTACAAATAGTGCACAGAATATAAAAGTATTTTTTTCTATATGTAAAGGATATCCCACTCAGTGATTGCAAGTACTATATGGTCTTTAAGTGTTCCTTGAACACTAATGCTCAAAATGAATGTAATATTGCTTGAACGCTAATCACAAAATTCTTTTCTATAGTTTTGGCACTTACGGGTATTTTGAATAGTTGTGTTCAACATACTACTCAGTTCTTATTAACTTCTCTTATCTATCAAGCATGGATTCCAGGAAGTTGGTACTGTGTATGCTGTCATAGTCATTTCATCTTCATCACAATGCTGTGTTAAATTTATTACACAAATATTCACTTCAATTGTAAAATTAACGGCATGAACGTGTTATTAGCTAGTCACAGTTGAAGCTTGTTAGTAGTGTGTTGTGTAAATAATAATATGGATGGAAGGAACGTAATGCGGACACTGCATACGAATGAGTATCTGTTCATATGCAAATGACGTTATGATGATCCAGTCAGTAACGACGGTTATGTTCCGTTTGCCGCTAGGGTTACTCATTGCTATCAGAGCTGAAAACTAATGAGGCAGAGAGCCATGTATTTCAATATAAAATTAAATTCATTCTAGGTGACACAAATAATAATTAATATCCATCTTATTGAGAGACAAGTTTCATTTCATGTTCTTACCTTTGTCACAGTCCGTGTTGTGACAGACCAAACAGTCATTGAAGATATAAAAAATGAGACATGTCAAGCTCTAGTGCCCATTACCACAAATAGATGTTATCTAACTATGCTCAAAATGTAGTTGTAAATCACAGAATGATTTAACGAATTGTTTGCAATGGTTTTTGTCCTATTCAGTCATAACGGTACACAATATCGTTCTCTCATCTCTATTTACCCCATCTGAGTGGATTTTACCTGCATATTTTTGGTGGAGATGCATCTTCCATTGATTGGCGTATCTCTAATTTCAATTATTCTCTCGTCTTTATTGACAATTATGTTACATAATTCTTCTTGGCCAAGAATACCTTTATTATTGGTATTAACCTACTTTTATGCACTTTTGTCTTTCAAAGTCCTATTATATTTCCTTTATATAATAACGTTGTAAATCCACAGATTTAAACGTCAGAAACTGTATGCTAACCCCATGATAAAATAAAATTATTGTATCACGGGGTTAGCATACAGTTTCTACAAAAAAGTTGCAGCAAATTACGAGTATATGAGTATGATATACTCCGACCAAATATATCCTCACAGTACTTCTAAAAGATTGAGGCTAAAGATGTTTACAGTCAAAACTAATAACATAAACCTATTGTATTTTCTGACTTTTTCAAGAAAGTGCAAATATCATGATTATTTTCTTAAGTATATTTCAAGAACTAATACTAAGACAAATTCCACGGAATGCAAATGGACTCTTGGAATATCAGTTAAGTAATTGAAATACATAGTCCAGATGGTGTCTGTAATGAGAATTCACTTTATAGTATAAACGTAATTATTTGAATGTAACTGAAAGTACCTGCTATGTCAATGATTCAACAAAGGTGTCTGAAATAGATAAACAAACTGATAGATATGCTTAACAGCATGGCGCCAGACTAATCAGCTATATGAACAGACTACTTAAATAATCACCCACAGATGTACTATAATCAAAATAAGGCCATTGTTTGTAGATAGATTAATTCAATATTCAGTGTTTCATATACAAATGCACTTGATGTTGTTACATTACTTACAGATACTTGAAATTATCAAAATGGATAATGGCAGCAGTATTAATGGTGATGTTGATATATATTTGTGTGTTATAGTAGAGAAAAACAATTAATATAAAATCATCCTAACATATTAATAACGGTATAATGTGTATACATTGTGTAAGCAACAGTTTTCTTCACAATCCATAGATAAGATAGATGGTTTTGTTAGGGAGTAATAGAAAACCTATTCACATCTCAATCCCATGAACTGCTTTGAGAACTAACAGTCCTGGATCTGTGTCAGAATGTCAACAAATAAGCTACATGGGTGCATACAGAAGGTACAAAATGAATGCAGCGAACTCTTAGAGCACACCAATAAAGATCCTTAGCTCTGAAAAATTAATCATGTACAAATAATTCTCCATGGCACTCATTTTTACAGTTTCAACAAAAAAATTAATCTACCGAAATTCCTCTTTCCTTTCGTCACTGTCTCTATTATATTAATTCCTACATTTTTATTTTCAAACGTATGTATGCGCAAACTCTAAAAAGTCCTTGAAATCAGTTTATTTTTCAAGAACTACAATAATGATCGCAGTTCTTCAAAAATATCTTGATCTGGAGTACAAGACGTTTTGGCGTATTTTTCAAGAACAACAATAATAATTGTTTAATAAGCATGACTTCATACTAGATATATACATACGTAGAAAAATAAACACAATGATAGGTTGTTTTAAAAAAAAAGCAGTCATATTCATTTGGAATTAAGGGAATTTAGGGGCTGTCAATTAAAACGTCACCTTAAATTTTGTGACATTTTTTCCATTGAGTGGTAGAATAGCCATTTTTTGAGCAGTTTCAAGTAAAATCTTTACAGTTTATAAAGATGAAACAATATATGCTTGTACAATACAGAGAAACTGTGGTGAAAATTATGCCGAGACACTTTATAATATTTGCATCACTTTTGATCGTTTTGGAGCACTATTTCACATGACAATCATGAGCATTATAACCAAATTTGAGTAGATAGACTGAGATAGTGATATGGAGACCTATACCCGTGTTCAGTTCAGATTCGTCAATTTCAAGGCGTTCACAGCAAGGCATTGGTTAGAACTCAAGTAAGTCTACACCATATTTTGTACAAAGATCTTGGCCACATGTTTAGAAAGTCCAGCTGACACAAGAATTAAAGCCAAGAGACTATGGACAATATCATACATTCGCTAATTGGGTATTAGAAATTCAAGCTAAATTAGTAAACAATACTGATGCATTATGGGTTCTGAGAGTCCTAAAATAATAGTCGAGAAACCTATCCATCGACAACAAGTGACCATATGTTGCAGATTTTGGGCTGGCGGTGTCATTTGTATGTATATTTTTGAAAACGAGATCGGTACCACTATTACTGTGAATGGATCAACGGACTGCTGAAAAATACTGAGTGACTTTGTTTGGCCTGAGTTGAATGAAATAAACCTAGACAATGTTTATTTTTAGCAGGATGGTGCCGCTTGCCAAACAAGTTGCAAAAAATCGGGTTTATCATGTGAAAATTTACCTGGTCATGTGGTTTCCAAATATGGAGATGTATATTAGCCAATTATATTGTGCGATTTAACAGCATTAGAATTTTTCTTTTCGAGCCTATGTTAAAAATAATGTCTATGCCATTGCCTCGCAGACGATTGACACGCTTAAGAAGAATATACAGTTATCCGTGACATAAAGTCGGAAAAGATACTGAAAAATTTCATCAGAAGGATGGTCATTCGCAAGAGAAGTCGAGGCAGCCATCTGATATTGTCTTTCAAACATAAACGCAGATAGACTTCACATCACAGTAAAATAAGAACATTATGATTTTATTGAAGAAAATGTGTATTTTTAATTTAGAGTGATACCTCTCAATGGAAACCCCTGTACAAACAATATGTATTACATTCAGAACATTAAGCTTTATAGTAGTTTGATCTTCAGAGGTTAAGCATGTTTATGTTATGTAAAGATTATATATTTTTTTATTATAATCAACATAGTTTTGTATTTACGTGAAAATAAACTGATAAATAAGTTGAGTCAGCTACAAAACACTTGAGTTTGACTCATACTTAATTTTTTTTAATTAGGTGATTAGAATTATGATATCACTAAATGATGAAGTCATAATTTCATTTGATTTAATTCATAAACACATAAATTTCTTATAACTAAAACATGCTTGATTCCAAGTATAATATTAGACAAATTATGCTCATACGTTAGTTAATTTCCATCAACACTTCTAGTCCCCTCTGTTTACAACGCTGATAACCTATATTGATCTAGCCGAAGGATAAGATAAACCATGTACGTCTATTTACTTCAACACTTTTATCAGCCTGTGAGAGCACTTATCGATTAGTTTTTGATCTACTCGAACACGCAATGTTGTCAGAGCTAACAGAGGCGGGATGAGAACTAAGCTGGACTACTGACAAATTTTCATTAATCACATAATGCTCGTAAGATAATACTGCTTGTAATCAATTACAGAATTCGTTTTCATCTGGTGTTCTTTAAATTTGCGAAATTTGTATACAAAATAAAAAGGACCGAGTGTTTGTAGTAGGATTACGTAGTTGTCTACACCTCTCAAGATAGCAAATTAACCAAAATAATCTAAATTTAAAGAACATTTAGCAGATTTTTCAAATCCGCAGTTGAAAAAGTAGGTGCTGGATACATTTGAGGTCACTGTGAAGCTTAATATTTCGCAAATGAAACATGAAAATATCCACCTCCACTTATATGCATATAATAAAATTCTTTTTTTTCATTTTTTGCTTCAAATTATTAAGATTTCCTTTAATTAGATTGTGACAAACAAATAGAGGCATAATAATGTTAAGGATTTCTTGAAAATTCAAGTATATTATTTTAAGCTCTAATTATATAACATGAAATAAAAATAAAACAAATAGAGAAAAAAATAGTGAATTTAGTCAGTAACCAAATAGTGCCGTAATAAATTTTAACGATTTATAAATATTTATCCAGATTTTACTACCCACATCTTACTTCAGATAGCATTCTGAAGTAAGATGTGGGTAGTAAAAATGCAGGCGATTCTTAAGAAGCATGCTTGTATATAAAGGAACCAAATGACTAATGATATGGCAAACTACTGTTCCTATTTATTCTGCTTTAGTGGAAGATAGACTATTAATAGAATGGGGAAAAATATCATTTAGAAGTTGTGTACTCCCAATTATAAAGGTATATAGCCTTTGAACCGTGTTTTCAACATATTTAATATACATGCCGTACAAGTAAACTAGAACTAAAAGGTCTATGGAAGGAGAAGTGAGAATATTTAACAAAGACCTCACATAGTAGTTATTAGGATCGGACAAATTCTCAAATTGAGGTTCAAAACCGGCAAAATGAACTTTGTGAATCTCTCTTCAGTAGATCTCAAAAACAAATACCCATATTCATTTATTATTAAACCGTCTTTCTTCAACAATACGCAGTGAAGTTGTCATTCCATTGTTCTTTAGTAAATGAGGACATTCAAGTAACAGAAACGTAGAGAATTTCACAGTTGTCTTATACACTTTTCCTCCGTACCGTTAATTGAACAGTCGAAACATAATTGTTATACAAAATTTCACCACAATGACAGAAAATGCACGCAATGACAATGAGCCATATTGCTAATGAAATTTACGTAAATTTATTTTCTTATTAAAGATGTATATTTTGAAGCCCATAACCTACACATTATGGGCTATATATTATACGTATAAAAAGTACAGACATTTCAAAGTAAATAATGTATGTTTACATTTGCACTTTCTTACAAATGGTAATAATGATCATACAACATTTTCTCTCATTAAACATTTGCGCATTAGTGACAGCACAGCCGAGGCACTGTTTGTACAACTAAGATATATTTAGAATAAGTAAGTACTGTGCAATGTCGCTTCAAATATTTACATTAAAATGTCTAGCTAAGAGAACTACTACAAAGGAAAAAATTTTTTGCGTATGGATTTCATTTATTTCCTATTTTATATAACTGGCTCGGTGCAACATTCTTTGGTTGATTTTTTCTTTAAACGTCATGAATTTGACATTGAAAATCTAATTTTTATTTATTATTTCACTACACTTTACTATAAAATTCACAATCTAATTTCTTAGTTTGTTTTGTTTCCTTTTATACAAGCTTTACCCATTTAACAATAAATCTACTGTAGTTATTTTTTTTTAATGTAGTGAAAAATTTAGTCACATTCAAACAAATTTTTTACGACATAAGCTCATAAGATGAGGTGGAAATGTTATGACAAGTATTTGACTTCAATATGGTGCTTGTTTATAGTGATATCTCAGCGGAAGATAGCATGCAAGTTATCTGTTATTTTGCAAACATCATAGCAGTTATATTACAAAACTTTTGGTGTCATTAATTAAAAAAACTCGAAAGATTTTTTATTTGAAACACAATTGTTCCTTATTCTAATATTTAGTGAATACATTAAATAAAATACTAAGTATGAGAAGGACTCGCACTTGGAGCTTTCCGAATACATGTAAAAAGTTTAATCATTTAGAGGTATATAGAATTTCTATTAAACCATTTACAAATATTAATAAATATTAACTAGCATATTTTTCACAAGCGTAAGAAAAACATTTTTGAGTTTATCCTTCGTTATTTGTATACTATTTCATAAACAATCCTTAATATTTGTTGCTCAAGTACAGGAATATGTATAACATTGGTGAAAATTTTTAAAAGGTCCACAATCAATCACTTTCACATCTTTATCAAAAAGAATAAGAGAATAAAATTGTAAAAATGTTTTTGCGCTCTATTGAATATATTGCTTCCCATGAGAATCGCTGGTAAACCTCAGCATGAATTAATTTTGGGGGTTTCAAATTGGTGGCTATTGTTTTTTTTTTGTAACATGGCTATATTAAAAAAAATTAGAAACTTTAATAAAACAAGTAGTAGAAAAAATTATGAGGAAATATATCTGATAATGCTTACCCAGGCATACAATAGATATATAGTTTAGCTTGTATAATTATATTTTAATTTGTAATTATCAACTATAAATTAGATACATTTTGCTGAACTCTTACTCATAAATATTCTGCGAAGGTATAATCAAAAAGGATGTTATACTTCTGCTCATTAGACATTGTCAAATATGAAAACTTTCATCAAATATTTGGCTTCACATTATACAAATAAATTGATAGCCTATGTCTGACCAAAAATGAAAGTGTTAATGTGCTTTGCAATGCTTTAGACTGAATTCAAACCAATGTTGACAATAAATAATTTTATACCTTTAAACTTGGCCTTGATTTATTCATTTGTATAAACATTATCAATTTCTTGGAAAAATAATATTTAGGTCATATTTTTGAATTTACAAAATCTATTGTCATCTCTTGCTCATCTACATTAAATTAATACTTAAAAGTAATAATAATAACAAAATTGTTTATTTGGTTTCAAGAAAGTGAAACTGTCAAATAAATAAAATATGTTTAGTATGTTTGTGTATCACCATAAATACATATATAAATGAATTTAGAAAGATGAAAAAAAAAGAATATTAATTGGCAGATTTTAATTGTGAATGACAATGTAAAGCAAAATTTTCACCACTTCATAGTTATTAGGTGAAGTTTTAAAGATTGTCAGTTGTTTGAATAGTATACATGCATTTTTCAGTTATCAGTCATTATATTTATATATTTATTTATTATAAACCCCATGCCCAACCTACAGTTCTACCCAAAGCGATGAGTCTGTGGAAAAACAATAACCAACAAGCCAAAAACACACAACAATTTAAATAAACATCACTCTAACTAGTAATCAGTTGTGAACAACTGAGCAACTTCATAACCCCATTCCTGAAGTAATCAATGGAGCAGAAAAAAATATCAAGACTGGACGCACCTTATGATATTGTGTTAAACAAAGTGAGGACACGAAGGAAAGGTGGGAACGCACACGAAAGGAAGGTGCCGCAGGATATTTGTGCGCGCTCTAGTTTAGTGAAATAAACTATGACATAGTCCTTATATCAGACAGTCACAAGCATAACGGTGCTACTAGACTCAAGATCAAGTCGTTATCAAAAGAATTTAATAATTCAAAAATACATACACATTTGACGGCACCGATTATAAAATCTGAAGAGAAATAAGAAGGACAAGTACATTTTGAAATACAAACTTATTGAAGTTTTTGAACATTTTCTCCAGTATGAGGGTATAAGTAACTTCATAAAAAGACCAGATGACTGCTTTTATTTAAAAAATTTTAAATAGTAAAGAGTTGAATAAAATCATGATACATTCCGTCTGTATCATTAAAATTGTGGGAGTGCCGTATGACAAATCCTAGTACCTTGTAGGTTTTGACAGGTTTCAATGATATGACTTTGAAATGTATGATGATTATTCATAATTAAACCGAGATCCCATACAGATAAAAACTCTTTCAAGTGTAGTTCCATCCGGCTCATAACTGTGCCCCACATAGGGGGGACACATAAGCAGGAGTATGTAATCATTGCATATTTGCTTGCATTAAAAGGAACATACAATGTGTGTTATATAATTATGTGTTAGTTTTTTACAAATATATGAATAACATTTTAAATAAAATATCTTTTGTTACATAAAATGTTTTCACATATATTCAGGCAAGTAAGTAAGTCGGAAAGTACATTAAAAGTTGAATCTACCATTATCTTAAAGTGCAATTAAATTTCAAATAAGCTTCTAAGAAACTTAGTTTTGATTCATAAATTCTGACTGATTAAAATTTACTTTACAAATGAGTTAAATTATTTACTATAATCTGACAATTTGAATAGCTGTATAAAATTTACGAATTTATGAAACTGGAGACTACGAGTCCTGCAGTCAATACTAGAATGCCAATCTTCGCTCGGTGTTGAAGTACATAGGGTTAAGCATGATTCATTTGATGAATAACAGATAACATCACAGAATTTATCTGCCTTGCTTCCGTTATCAAAAGCACATCATCTGTACGCCAAAAGCCACATCAACATTTGTCTAAATGTGCCTATCAACTCTGTCTATACAGGTTTTTATATTTTTTGAGTATATTATTATGGTTTCTTGTACTTATATTAATTATGGCAAGAAATAATAGGCTGTATGCAGTTCAGAAAATTACAAGTATAAACTTAAATTCTCAATTTCTTTCAGGTTTTAAAACTGTTAACAGTTTCTCAAATTAATTCTCACTACTTTCCAAGAGATGAGTTTGATGACTTTGGTGTTGTTTCCTCATTTGGTAAAATGTTTAGTTTTGTGCTAAAAATAATACTTGGGGTAAAATTTACTTTTCAGAATACTGCTGCCGAAATCATTCCTTTTTATAAATTTGGAAGTGGCAAATATGCTCTCCCGTGAAATACTTGTAATAATTGATTTAGAAATTTAAGCGATGATTTTGATTTCAAAAATAAAATACAGTCAAGACTGGAAAATTACTAAGGTAAGAATTGAAAAAATTTAAAGAATAATTAGAAGATAATAGACCCGTACCAACGATTTGAACCATTGTTAAGTGACTATTAGAAAACATTTTTGCTTAATGGGAATAATTTAAAAGCAAGGAAGTTAACAGAAAGAGGGTACCAATGAGTTAACAGAAAGACAACGGAAACACTAGATGAAAGATAACAGGAAAATTGTTTAAACTCATGTGAATTATTGCAAAAAAGGAAGTCGTCTATAATAAAGGAAGTCATTTGTGTATCAAATTGTCACTGGTGATGAAAAATGGATTCGAAATGAAGGTCATAAATGATGTCGGTTGAAACGTCAGTAGTATTATTAAAATTTTCCCACAAATTCTCTCTTCCTGGAACGAAATTAAACATTTTCAATAGTATCACTTGCTCATATAAAATTCTTTTTAATACAAATAGATTTGTTCATATAGAATTCTTTTTCGTATCATTATTAGCTATTGAATACATTTGGCGTTGATTTTGTAGAAATTCATTATTCAACGTTAAATGAAACTACGTGATGTAGTATTATTTCTACTAAGTTCTTTACCATGACCTAGGTTTAGGTAGGCTATTAGCAAAGATTGATCTTTGCTAATAGCCCACCTGAAGATGTTGTAATACAACATGCAACATACTAAATAATACTACATCACGTAGTTTCATTTAATTGTGAATCATTATTACAATAATTATTAATTGTGAATCATTATTACAAAACATAAGTTTACAATGAAGCAAGTAACAGTGCTCTGCAATAAAATAACAATGTTACAAATATTATTTCAGCGGAGTAATTACAATTTATTATTAACTGTACACCCAAATTCAGTCAAATCGGTAACAGGAAGTGCAAGATCTTTGTGGAGAAATCAAGCGAGACAAGAATTCGGTAGTGCTCTACTAGAGATTTAAAATTGTTTTTACGTAGGCTGCTATGTACTTGTGCATAGCAATCTATATATCTAATTTTCTATCTTGAAATATAATACTATATGTATCTACAATTCATAAACTTTCTCACCTATTTATGTTTTTCAGAAATATGTAGAATTATGTATAATAATGCGCATATAAGTCATTTCAGAAATTTAAATGGGTCATGGCAGCAATTACTTATTTATATTATCATAGTTCAATCGGACAGGTGTATAAGAAAATGGGTAGCGCAATTTTGTAATATCCCAGCAATTTTTTACAATAAATATCTTCATATAAAGTTTTAGTACTATGGTATTTTGATTAATTAGGATTAAAGGCATGTAACAATTTTGTTAATGTTAATCAACAATACAGTTTGTAGGCTTATAAGTCATTTCAAAAATTGAAATGGGGTTTGGCAGCATTTACTTATTTATACTATAATAGTTCAATCGGTTACGTGTAAAAAAAAATTGGTAGTGAAATTTTGTAATATCCCAGCAGTTTTTTACAATAAATATCTTTATATAAACTTTTAGTACTATGGTATTTTGATTAATTAGTATGAAAGGCATATAACAATTTTGTTAATGTTAATCAACAACACAGTTTGTAAATTTATAAGTCATTTCAAAAATTTAAACGGAGTTTGGCAGCATTTACTTCTTTATACTACCATAGTTCAATCGGTTACGTGTAAAAAAATTGGTAACGAAATTTTGTAACATCCCAGCAGCTTTTTGCAATAAATATCTTCATATTAAGTTTTAGCATTATTGTATTTTTATTTTGTTAGTATTAAAGGTAAGAAACAATTTTATTAATCTTAATCAACAGTATAGTAATGACGTTATTGCTTAACACTGTTACTAATAACAACCCGCTTTTCGACTTCATAAAAAGTTTACAACGGCGACCTCTTCCTAGATGATTCAAGACGACACGATATGAACATTATGGTATGAACAGTATTGTTACTTTAATTATCCAAAGCATGTTCAACATACTCTCGTGAGAGCAAATTTCCATAACACATTTTCATTGTTATAAACTATTATATATTACAATAACATTAAACATAAGCAAGCTTGATTAGAATGCTGCAACATTACATCTCACTCTCACACTACTACTCTTTCTCTGTCTAATCATAACACCTGCTGTTACTTACAGTACAGCTATTTTAAATGCTTGTATCTGATGCAATGTATTTTGTTTTAAATTGCTTTTAGTTCTATTAGCTCACACTAAATGTAAATTAATTGAAGTTTTGAAGATTACATAAAACTATCAATGTGATATAAACGTAAAAATTAAAAGTGAGAGGTAATAAAGCATGAATATGGGTCCAAAAAACATATAATACTAAATATTTGGTACATGTTTATATAAAGAAACCTTAAGTTTAATCCAAAGTTTTATACACAGATAAAAAAAAGTAATTTTAAGTATTTCTCATGCCTTACAGGGTCCAAACGAATCATCGGGGTTAATATGTTAATAGTTATCAAAGCGTCAAAGGATAGTTAATTTGAAAAAGGGTTCGAAAAAGGTAGTTGTTTATGGCACAATAATAAACAAAAAGTAGAGAGAATTGATCACATTTGACTTGATTTTGCTTTGTTACCATTTCTACAAACAAGATCAAAACCAATTACCTAAATCAAGAGATATTTTTTTTATTCTAAATATATTTTTATTGTAAGAGGATCTAAGTAATGAGGTATTTTTGATTGAAACGTTTTTTGTTTTAACATTTTACCACATTCCATTATTAATACAAAAATGTAGCCGATTACATTTTATAATTTTTCGAATTTTGAAATAGGGAGATGTAATAAATTGATTGATTTTACTTTAAATTATTTTTTATCACATATGCAAAGTGAAAATAAAATATCTGGTTTTTTATTGATATTATTTTGGCAGTATAACTGACCACACTTAAGTGCTAAATTTTCAAAAATTATTCAAAAACGGAAATAAAATAAACATCCTAACCTACACAGATGATCACATGAATGCAGGCCTGTTCCATTCACACAAAACATTTTTGAGCACAGTCAGTTTAAAAATATATAAGAAATAAAGAAAGTTTATAATTCAGGCAATAAATGGACACTGAGCACTTACAAAATAAGTCCTGGGACTCTTTGTAATTATTATTAATAGCAGTGAATCTACCCACATGTGAAAGTATGATTCTGTATGTTTTGTAGAAGGTTGTTATTGCTTAATGACTGTAAAAGTAACAAATTTGGCTAGTATGTCTGTTGACTACCTTTAATTCATAAACGCAGTATATAGATGAAAATAAAGCTATAAAAGTGATTTAAAAAAAAAACTTACATTTGATGAGCACGACCGAGTCATGGGGCTCATGCTGCACTTGGGCAGCATTCATGGCAAGCAGGCCGGTCGGCGCGCCTGCTGCCGCCCCACTCGCTTGCCTGCAATGAACATAATTTTAAATAATTAAATAAGCTATTAGTAAATATCTAATACTCGGAGTATTTAGAGAAAAAGAAATATGAATAACACTAAAAAAATTATAAAACACCTAATTGAAGTTGCATGTTCTTTCTTAGTTAGAGGGAAGTATTTCTACACAATATTTAGTTTAAATATGACACTTATTAACTATATCAACTTGTTTTAAAAAAATCAATGTACAAAAAACCCCCATTCCAAATGGTGTAACAAAATTTATTTTACTAATTTATTCCTTTTATCAGTGCGGAAACTTAAGCATATCCTCCAAATTAATATGAAATAATTGAACTTAAACTGTTAATATGGTTTCTACAGGAACAGCCATACCGATCATTGATTTAAATTATTAATATCTACTTGAAGAGGTTAGAGAATATTTATTTAGCTGTCAAGTTTATTGCGAAATGTCAGGTTTATTTATTTCATTTAATAAAGAGTTAAATATGATATTATTTATGTTTGTATATCATTTGATCACAGAAAGAAAAATAAACTGATCTAAAATTTTAAACACAACAATGTTTTATTTCTTTTTATCTTTAAATTATAATTTGTTTTTATCAATGGCATTCTAAGGTAATGATAGTTTTGATTCCAGCTTTTTTCAATTTTAAAAACAGATTTTTTTAAATTTTATATTCCTTTTTTATAAATAAGTTTCAATATGTTAGTATTTTAAACATAGATTTCTACATTCATGTATAGATAATTTGCTTAATAAAATGTGTTTCAGAGTTTTGGAAAAAAGCAATTAAATTCTAGAATCGCCCAGCTAATGATACTAGTGTACCATAATTTATTTATCATGAAACTTTTTTAAGACCATAAATCCCATGACGAGCTTTAGCCTAGAATAACAGTCTTCTTTGGTTTAAAAAATATTATTTAATTTAATTAGATTTGACAAAAAGCAAATTTGAAAAATTATAGATTTCTGCATTCAACACAACATCTTGATTTCAACATCAACATAATCTTGTTTTCAACATCCAAAGAAATTACTACATTTTAACTGAATTACTCTTCTAATAGGTCATAAGTTTATGCATATATTTATTGTTCACGGGTAAATAATATAACACAGATAAAGTTTTTATTTTATGATAAATTAAAAAAAACATTTGGCAGACGGTTGCAATGTACTCCTATAAATTAGTTTAATATTTTGCATAGAAATCATAAAAATTATGATTTATTATGGGATTCATTTTACTATTATATGATTTTAGGAAACTATAGAGAACCTACGATAGGTTATGCGAGATGGTAATTATTGTTTTTATTGAAGGTTGGCAGATGCTTTTTTGAAAACACTAACAATTTTTAAATTAAGTATTTAGTCAGAAAAAGAGTAGGTGGAATCAAAATATCTCTTTAAAATATAAAAGAATAGAATTTCTCTAAATAACAATAAAAATAATCCAGATGATTGCCAGAGGGAAAAATTTTTTACACTTAAATCATAAGTATTCACTTCTATTAGCCTCTGTAATTTAAGCTTATCACTTTGATCATCAGTTTTTTAAGAGTATTTTAGAGAAAAGATTCGAGTTTACAAATTTTGACTTAAGTACTTGATTATAAAACTTTATATAAAATTAGTTTTATAATTTTTTAAGAAAGAATTATAAAACTACTTTTATATATTTATGTTAGATTACAACAATATCTATTTAGTTTGAGGTTAATATTTAAAAATATTATAGCTGTACAACAAACCCTGAGTATTGTTTTGACTATTATAAATTATATTTAATAAGTTATGAATTATTATAAATGCTGACAATTTTATAGCTTATACTAAGTACAACTAACTTGTAACACAAAAAGCTAATTCTATTCCAGCTTTCTTGATTTATAGTCCCTCCATATTTACCTACACCTGAAGCGCATTGATAATTAATCATTCAACAAACATTGATAATTACATTCAAATTCACTTATTAATTATTTTAATGATAGACTCGAGTAATAAAAACTATCTATTCATTTACACATTTAATTACAAAGTCACCGGGTACGTACAAGCAGTCAAATTATTTTTGTATACATTCATGAGCGGAATCTCATCTCAATGGAGATTAGCTCCTCTCATCAGAAGCAAGCAGGTAAATGAGCATGCACGCATCTCGTGTTTGTAATAACAATAATTGTATAAAACACTTTCACACCAATCGGGCAGTTAACGAACTCTCACTCTCTAAAGCTTTGTTTTTTGAACATTTTCATTGTCACACGCGAGGCATTAAAAGAAGGCTTCCATCAACTATAGAGGTCCATAAAATTTAACAAACTTCATTGTTCATCAAAGTTTGTTGAATCATAATTTTATTCAGAGTCAAGTGGATGATTTGATACAGATGTATGGGATTCTGCAAGCTTTAAATATGTTATGGAGATAAATGTGCGGATGTGAAGATTCTCACAAATCATGGTCGATGGTGATGTTCTAGTAGTTTGATTGTTATTCAATATCTATTTCCATTGTGTGACTACACTAACAGGACACAATTAAAATTAATTTGGTTTTTTATCTTTGCTCACAGGTATTTGTATTTAATCAATAGGTAATTGTGCAAACAAACCATCATTAAGTACATACTTATATTTTAGTTCCCACACAAACATTCTCACTTTCAGCCATCAATTGGATCTAGAACAACTTTTGCTTTTCATTGAAGCTATATTTGCAAATACAGCAAGCTATGTGCTGTATTATGTCATCAAGCGAGCCAAAACTGGTTTTCGATTCTTGAAATAATTTACATACATTTGATTTTCAATGTATGTCACACGGGTCGTATCAGAATAATGATATGGCGTTTTGAGTTCATAGAACGATACAACTCAATTGAAGTTAATAATTTGTATGGATTAATTCATTTTCTTGGCAATTGCAAGAACCGATTTACAATTTGTATTAAAAATGTTTACAAAACTAATACCCTTACAAGAAGAAAGAATAAAAATAATGACTACCATCTAGACTTAGATTAACTCGAGTCTATTCTAAATTTATTTTTAATCTCAACTGTCTTATTTAATGGTTACCATATTCTTCTTCACAGCCTATTGATATGTAAATCATTGATTATCAATCTGATATCGTCAGGCTATTTTCCACTGAGACAGAGTGTATATATAGATTTAAGGAAAAGATATAAGTGTTTTACAATACTGCCAGACTTCATTTGCTTCTTAGATAATTTACGGAGTCCATATATGTTTATCTGTTAAGGCACTTGACATAATAAATCCATATAATAGGATGTGATCAAATTATATCTTATAGGATTACTTCCATATGGCACTAAAATGTTTTTAATGTGAGTTTTAGATTATTCCTAATTATTGTTGGTCATAAAAAATAATTCTTCGCATTACCTAAAAAATATCTAAATTATATTGATATTATTCACATATTGCAAAATTTAAAAAAATGGTCTAGTGTGAGTCAGACTCGCGCACGTATGGTTCCGTAGCACCAAACATATTAAACTTTTAAATTTGTATTTCCAGTCACTGTGAAAAACTAAGCTATTGTTGCGGTCGATACCGAAAATCTCTCAAAAACTTCACAACACATCATATTTAAACCAATTTTCCTTGAAAGTTTATTTTAAGTTATTACTTTAATTTTTTTCACAATTTTACACAAGTTAATTGAAAAATTAAACGGGAGAACACATTTTTAAGACTTAAGAAGCACACGTCTCACCAACTATTGACTTAAATAAAAAAAGTTATTTTATTATATATAACCTCTATATCATTTTTTAAGACTTATCTAACGATACCCCACCGCTATACTGGATTTTTTTTCATCTCTCAGTTACATGTATGAAGTTCCACCTCTGATTCTTTTCATACTTCCACTATTTTATCGTGTAGCAGCTCATAGAAGACACCTACCAACCAAATTTCATCTATGTAGTGCCAAGAGCTTCCATGTAAAATGGCTATGACACACAGGCAGAAAGATGGACAGACAGGCAGATGGGCAGACAGGCAGAACGAAATTATAAGGATTATGTCGTTTTTTCCAATCAAAGAAATTAATATGTAACAATAACTTAAATGTGTTTAATATGAGAAAATACATTTATGGCAGATTGCTGCACTGTTTTCATGAAGGGAAATGACTAATCTTTGCGCTGATCAAATAAAAGATACAAAGACGTATACTCTTAATGATAAGGGTAAGATATGTTAAGTAAATTTATTTATGAAAACAATGATAAAACTAAAGCTTTATCTCGAAAAAGAAAAGTAAGTACCTCCATATTATTTAATGTAATTTATTTCACTTTAACTAACTCAGATAACATAGACACTAAGTTAACATTCTTATCTCAACCTTAGTTAAAATGCATTAAGGAATGTTATGACACGCTTATATAAAAGGCAAAGTAGATACATGCACTATTGTTATTCTAAAAGTGGGACTTTATTGTATGGTGTTATATTTCTCTCCCTTAAATTATGAATAGTACCGTTATCTACGTTATCTATATTAACATTGTTTACTGGAATTAAAATAATAAACAATTTTATCACTGTAATTATTAGTTGGGAAACTATTATATTTTGTAATAATATCCAATATTTGAGTTGCTAAAGGTATATTGATGTAGGAAAATTGTTGTTTATTGTTTAGAGTTTTGTCAATATACTTTTGTTAATTAGTTTATTAATGTAGTATATTAAATATATATTCTGAGAATAATTAGAGTTATTTATCTATAAATCTTAAAGTTTTAGGTTTTTTGGCAAACGCCTATTTTAATTAATCTATTAACTTGCGGTTTTAGATTCAAAAAATTTTATTAACTTAAAGTTAATCATAATTCAGTCGATCAATAATATTTTATTTATTTGGGTTATAAACTTAAGTCGGCCAAATTTAAACACAGAAAAATTAAATGGGAACTGGAACAATTTAATTCTAAACCTTACAAATGAATTTAAAAGTATAGACAAATAAAAAGCAAGACTAAAACCATTAAACAGATGGAACCGGTTCATAAAAGTACTTTGTATATATAAATATATTTTTTTAACTAGGTATATTTATATTTTTTTTAATGACTGTTTTGATAGTGTCAAAGTTTATTTGCAATTTTATTATAAAAATATAACCTAACCCCACAAATAGTAAGTAATGTAATTTAATTAAATAGTATGTCAAATGTTCGTCACACCAAACCAATTGTTGAAACTAAGCTCAAATACATAAAGGTATAAAGAAAACTAAATTGCATTTTTACTTAATGCACTTTCTTCAACAATGATATCTAATTAGTTAATTAATCTAAAACAAAGTGTCTGAAGAAAGTCTCGTGCTAAAAATGAGGTTTATTACTGAATTAAAACTTGACATTAACTATTATTTACAATCGAGAATAAAAATGCAATTGTTACCTGCTTTATATTTGTATAAACAGTAACACTACTTCCGTTAGTATTAACTAAATAAATTAATGTAAGAGTTTATATGTATATCGAAACTTTCATCTTATTTTTTCACATAATTAACATTGTAATGAGACTTTATCAAGGTCAATGATCATTAATTGGATTATAACACATAGAGGGCCGCTGAGATGAAATTTGAGAGATAAAGTAGACCCAAGTAGGGTTTATCTAATAAATGTGACACAAATAATGAGCTAAATTATGTGTAATAAGACAGCTGCTTGTACGCTGTAGTACCATTTCAAAATTTAAGCACTTCACATGTAGGAGTAACTTAATTTAATGAAGCAGTAAAGTTTGATACCACTATCTTGTAGTTCAATCTATAAGTACTCTTCCAATTAAGGGTTAATAAGATAATTATTTTCTTTTGCACAAGAGTGTTTGAATTTGGCACGTGTATAAATATATTATCTAATATGCATTAATATTTACGACACAGAAAACATAATGCTTTTAACTGAATTAATGTTTCAATATATGAATGGGGAACGCGAGGCAAATATATTATTTTTTCAAATTATAATACAATAATAATTAGGATATACAAAACTATGTGTATCGTGCAGTAAAATGATGGGCATAAATCGAAAAGAAATATTCCATACATACAAATTTAATATTAACTAAATTTGTGGAAAAAAAATTCCTAATAAGTGTTATTAGTTAGTATTATTGAATTAATGGTTCAATATAAAAGTTTAAAGTTTCATATTTGGCTTCGGTTTGAAATTTGTTTAATTTCGTTGATCTTTAACATTCAATAAAAGCTATTCAGCTAAATATACCTAAATCTGATCCTTCATTGAATGAATGTGGCGAGCAATGAAAAGCACAAAATCGAACACTTGGGTCAATACAATATACTATTCAGTCTTGAAATTGTTTTATTCTCTGAGAAAAAACGTAAAATTTGCACTAGTTTACGTCTCATATTTTACAAAAAAAACCTTTGTATTAAATATTTATTTACTATTTATTATATTATTAAAAACTTAAACCGATGCATTCATTGGTTAAAAAATAATCTTGACATGTTTATTGTGGCTACTTAAGAAATATTGGTCATTAACTTCATTTAGATAACTTTCAATATTTTTGATTTGTTTAGTGCATTCTAAATGTTGAAAAACTTTTGATTTACTAAAACAATTAGAAAATATCTCACTACAGAAAGTTAATAAATGCTAACAATAAAGACAAAATTTGCAAAATAAATTTAATGAAAACTAAAGCCATATGTTAAAAACTTAATTTATATTAAATTTGTTATCACTATTTAACTAAACAATTGATAATAGGATATGTGTAAGAACACTTTCTAACAGATATATAATATTACAATAAAATGTATGTCTTGTATTATCTTGCACAATCACATCATTATTTACAGTAATTGTCTTATAAATCAAGATTGCAAATCTCACTACAGTGCATCGACATATCGCTCATTGTAATCAATATCATAATGAATACAGGTCTTATCAACACTTACTATTGTTTGATTCAACAAATTTTTTGATATGCATTGCTTAGCCACGATTAGTCGTACAATTGGAAATTTTCATCTTTACTGACTGGTATCAAAAAAAGTTGTTTAATGAGGTACTTGATGTAATGATAAGCAATTGATCAAGCTTGTTCATTATTTATGCAAAAGGATCACGGCTATTTGCATCACACAAGGTCAGTAGATAAACTGTAGTAAAATTTATTTTATATTTACATCGCTGTATAGGTATTATGATGAACTACATGTGAACATGGTGATATGTTATTTAATTTACACTTGGTAATTTTGTCAAGTGTATGTTAATATGTTTTTTTAACTTGTGGTCCGGTGTTGTTCTGACATAAGATTTGAAGTCATATTTGTGTTAAAATACTATGTGAAAAGTGATTTGGCACGAATATAGCATTATTTGGTTTATATTTGTGACTGGTACACTGAAAATTACCTTTTAAAATATGGTGTATTTTGCATGGTAAAGCAAGGTGTTTTTGATGGTAAAAAATCAATAATGCAATTATTCCAGAACTAATTTGCTCAGTGTCTACTTATTTACTTAATTATCTGTTTTTTTTTTCTAATTACATGAACACTTACCGACATTGCAAATTACAAAACTTTGAAACATCAAAATTGAGAAATTAAATGTACCATGTTCTCGAGAAGATAATAACAATAATTATTAATATCTTCCAATATTGTAGTAGAGAGTGAAAGTATTAATAATCGCCATGCAAAATCATTCTAATGGTAATATTATTTCGCGAACATAAGCACCGTGTTTGACATGGTACCCATTACATTTTGTAAAAAAAACAACAGATTTTTTAATGAGAACTCTTTGATAACAAACATGTACGAATTTTAATCGTTTTATTCGTTAAATAAATATTTTAAACTGAATACGATGCAGCTAGTAACTTTAATTATGAAGGCAAAAAGAACGTCTTCTAAATTTTCATATTGTCAAAATAATGTTAACAGCATTGAGTCTTTTATCTATGATAGACAAAAATAAAACTTTAGCTACGAATGAAAGTATTATTAGATAAAAAACGATCTAGGGGGCGTTTATGTAATAAACCAAAACGCACAGACGAATTTAAACTCTACACGATATGGAGCTATTTAGTTAATGGGAAACTGAGTGACAATTCTCTCTCACGAGGGTCCAAATTAGTAACGCTAACAGTAATTATTTTAGGTCAATGCACGTTGAACTTGAGAAGACTCACCGCAATATATTTGTAGTTTATGTGTCTTTAGTATAGAATCCTAAGTATTCACCCGACAGTAGTACGGGCGAATAATACTGTTATTTACAAAGAAATATCCTTTAAACGGGAAACGAAAATAACCAATAACACTGTTTACACCATCACTATTAAATATTTAACAATATTACAAAAATAATTCTAGTCCACTGTTTAACTAAAATGTGAGTTTAGTTAAGTTAAACACAAATTTTGTATCACGGCACAAATGTAAATGCAAACTGTACATAGCGATATCCATACACCACGCATAGTTACAGTAAACTATTTAAAATAGTATATTTCTTCAGCACCGAGTCACGACTTTTACACATTTCAACAATTATTCTGTGTGAGTTGCACTTTGTTTAACTGCTTATTTCATATGAACTGAACACTCGAGATAGACCACATTTTTACAAATAACGAAATAAATTGTAATTCACATGAAATATATTTCGTGAACGATTTATAAAATTGAAAAAATATTTAACAAACAATCGGAATATGTATAACAACAAAGAAGTCTAGCATGCAACGCGAATGAACGAATGTGAGAAGCCCCCACGCGATCTCCACGACGCGACCCACCCAACTGAGACGCGCGGGCGGTGGGAGTAGGGATGTGTATATTCGAAAATATCGATAAAATATTTATTTACGTAGAAATTTTCGTGATGTTTTTCAGAACCACATTATTATTTGCTGATACAGGTATTTGGTAAATTATTGCATCAATAGCGCAATTCGATAAGTTTTCATTTATAGCTTATAAAGGTAATGTCAAACAATATGCCAATCAGCTCTATGTTTTATTATGTTAATTTATTAATAACGTAAACGTTAAGAAGTTATTAGCCTTTAACCATATTGTGTCATTGAGAAATCTTTATTTTGACACCTACGTATGTTAAAATGCCGCCTTATTTCGCTTTACGTAACGGTGGCTAAATCAATGGATGTTACGATCAACTTTATAGGTTATTTATACATGACTTTCGATAATTTAGTAAATTTGGCCTTACTAATAGAATTAATTGAGCATACTGAAAGATAAGAAAACTTATTTTTGTAGTTATCTTGAAATTAATTTGCATGTCTAAACCCCAATAAAATCCGTACTCGAGAATTAATGTATGTTTCGGATTCATATAAGTTACCAAATAATAATTTCGTTAAATACTTTGGACTATCTAAAGGAATAACCTAATTTTTAAAAGGCAATTTGAGATCGATGTTGAAAGTAAGAATACGAACAATCATTAGTTGACGCGCATCCTAAACAAAATAGCTTATAAAATATAGAACAGAGACAAACTACAAAAATTAATCTCCTGTCACCGTCCACCAATAGCAATGCATTTTCCTTTCTGTTTATAAAATTAAATAGTGCTATATTTTCTCTCAAGTCAACGAAAAATAACGTCACCGTTTGGTATATTAATTTACAATAAAGGACAGGATAATGCCAGTGCGACATAACATATCGATTTTTAAAATGTACATTAAGACAAGCGTTATTATCGTGCGTTATCTAACGTATAGGTTAAGTAGAGTAAATGTAACAACATAGGGTTGAATGTCAGCAGTAGAACATGTAGTTATTATAAGTTTAACCTACTACAAGTATGTGTACCCCAAAAGTAGCGAATAAGCCGATCAAAGAAACAAAAATTCGTAAAAGGTTCCTCAATTTATTTTTTATATATTACTTTGAGTCTTAATTTTATATATTTTTACTTTACTAGTTAAAATTAATTTAAAAAGTTTGTTCAATATGGACCGTTGAAAATTTAATTTCATTTTAAAATGTCCGTTCAGAGTCTTCTCGTAAATCATACTATTATTACAATAAAAATATTATACCACTTTTTATCGCAATTATCATCTAAATTTTGACATAAAATTAATATTTGGTTCTACCACGTATCTAATTATCAATTAATATCATTAAATTAGGGTTTGCATTTTGTCTTACCTCTTTCCCTTCTTAATCTTTCTTCATATTTTTATCTTTCTTCTCATTTTTCATAGATTTTAATATATTTTCTTTATAACTGCAATATACAATAGATTTTCTTTATGGATGCCGTTCCTAGTATAGTTTAATATATAAAGCGCGATAAATACAAATGTATCTAGTATATTTATCCGCCACTCTTGCAAGGGAGCCCCATTTTTTGGCCCATAACACGATTTTATTTCATTAAGAGATTTTCTAACGTGGGTGTAAATATTTGTATTTATTTTGCAATTTAGATAACATTTGCTACAGTCCGTTGAAATTTGAGTTCCAATTTAAAGTATTTATTTTCCAATTTAGATACCATTTGCTTTTATTAAGCCAGTGTCATCGCTTTTATGTACTTTAATCGTGCTTAGATGTGTGTCATACTATGTGTTTCTGAACATAAATTAACTCAAAATGAAATAAAAGTAAAGAACGGTATTCAATGTTGCAACATATAGCTTTGAACGTATGAAACCTACAACATAATACATAATGAATTTATCATACCCTCTGCACATTTCATATAGACTACATGCTGGAGCGAAATGTTTATTCTCAAATGTAATTTATCAAATCATACGGACCATATTGCAATTATTCATTTTAGTTCTGATCGATATTTCTACAAACATCTCCAAGCATAGGAACGGCACTAGGTATGCACAGACGTACCGCGCTTGGTTCGTACGTTCCCCACATCATCTTATTTCGTATTCGTCACCTCAAACAGACCGATTTCCGGCGACAAAACTTTGTATTCATAACTAAATTCGTATAATATACCATGAAATAAATTCATATACTACTGCATGATGACTAATTCATTCGACCACAAACGGTTAATACCGCCACGATCCTCGGAAACAATCGGCCATTCCAAGAGGAGGTTTACTGCTTGAACTTTAAAACAATTCATTGAATAAAGGGTTCCTTTACAGTAAGTTCAGTAGTTCGATTCAACATAAGTTTTTATTTTATGCATGTACAGATCTTACGTGAACCGGTCGCGAGTGAATTATCGAAACGAGACTGTCGCGCGGCCGACGTGCACACGTGATGAAATAAAAATACAAACAAGCAGCTGACGAAACATGCGCTCGGGTGGCTGGCCTTGTGTGAAGCGAGCAAGTGGTAGTTTGGACGCGGCGATATTTCAAGTATGCGTTAAAATACCGTGGACATGTAGATTTTATCGATATTGTACTCATTAAATTTCCATAATGATTATTGCGACGAATGTCTTATCTTCTTTAAGTTTTATAGAATTTACGACTTTATTTTTTTCCAATTGCGTCTGATATAAATATCGCGTTGACAACCAAATTATGAGTTATTTTATCGTATATTGATACTTTCAAACAACGCGAACTTGACCTTTGTGGTTAAAGTAGTAAATCGGCAAATGTTGATATCTATTTACGTCTAGAGTTACAACAATTGTTAATTCTTTTAGTACCTAGTACATTTACAGTAGTCGTTTACTTCTTCAAACTTGAAGTTTCAGTCATTAATCATAGTTTTGTTTTTGTAATTTAACTTCATTGGCAACGAAACGATAATTAGAATTTAATATTTTAATATATTGAATTATACGTTATTAATAAATTTATTTACTTATGAAGACACTTGATCTATTCTATGTATTTAGTGACGTCCAACTTGTTACAAGAATAAAAACAAATAATTGCATAAAATTATTAATTCTTGCGTTTTTTTAATATGATTGTATTTTAAAATATTTAATTTAGTTTCAATAGTATGAAACTTCAATAATGTATCATAAATATGAGATCGATTCAAAAATATTACAAGTGCTTTTTGGGAGACGTTTAATTAACGACCAACAAGTTATATATACTTTTCACATCTGGCCGTTAGGATATTAATTTTTTTTTATTTAAAAACAAGTATTAAATTAAATTACGAAGTAAGACAAAATTTAATAGCAATCGTTTACTTTTTATGAATATAATACTTGCATGATGATTGTCGCTGAGATAGGTAGACTGTATTCACTTTAAACTTGTCTTAATTTGAGAATGATTTTGTATCGTCGCTTGCAGGTGAAAAAACTTTGTTCTTTGTAGTTAATTAATGCGCACCCAGAAACCACTTCAAGTAAATCGACGTCAGCATATGTCACAGAAACTCTTTCCGTATTAACGAAAACACTTTTGACATTGCTATCGAAATTGAAAAGCTGAATAGGTATACGTATATTGTAGCGTATCTATTAAAAATATGTAATTAACTCAATGAGTATTTAGTTAATAAAATAGCAAAATCATCCGGTCCAACAAATTAATCATTAACTGCAGTATAGCTTAAAAAAAGAAAACTAACATCGCGGAGACTCATATATGCACCTATAACAATTTATTATTTACTAGCTGTGTCGATGCGACTTCGTTCACATGAAATTCCGTATAAAAAACGTTATTACGAATTTTTTTGTGCTTTTTTTCATTTTTTCTCTCAGAATTTTTTTCTTCTCTATTAGCATAAAGTTTACTAAAACGATAATAGATCAAAATATAGGATACTCTTTATCTGCATATTACTATGCAGATAAAGAGTATCCTATATTTTGATCGAGGATAAAAAATATTGTCATTCCAAATTTCTTCAAAATCCGTGCAATAAATTTCGCGTGATTGAAGAATAAATTAACACAGGCAGACTGATAAAAATTTAAAAAACCGGTTTTCTGGGTTCTACTGTCATTCTAAATGCTAACTCAATCATTCTTTCTAAAATATTGCCATGTACAGAATTCACTCTGTTACAATTTAATTATATAGAATAGATGATACCCCTGCGAAATTGGGAAACAACTAAGTATGAGTAAAACCTATATTTTTATATGTTACATATCAAAAATCATTTAATTTTTTAATTTTGCAAATTTCAAAACTCCTATGTTAGGTGTTGAAATAATATATTATTGTTATAAGTAATAAATTTAGTAAAATAGACGCAAGTATGTAGTCCGGACAGCATAATTTAAAAACAAGGCCAATAAAGGCACAATAGCATCTATGCCAACTTTCCCAGATAAAACTGGGCCGCTACTTCACCCTTTTAACATTTCCCTTATACAACTTTTAAACCCGCGTGACATTTTATTACTGCTACTACTGTACTCGTTTTACATTTACTTCTTACTTCTACTAAACCTTTTTGACATTTAATTACTGCTACTACTGTACTCGTTTTACATTTACTTCTTATTTCTACTAAACCCTTTTGACATTTAATTACTGCTACTACTGTACTCGTTTGACATTTACTTCTTACTGCTACTGAACCCTTTTGACATTTAATTACTGCTACTACTGTACTCGTTTTACATTTACTTCTTACTTCTACTAAACCCTTTGACATTTAATTACTGCTACTACTGTACTCGTTTTACATTTACTTCTTACTTCTACTAAACCCTTTTGACATTTAATTACTGCTACTACTGTACTCGTTTGACATTTACTTCTTACTTCTACTAAACCCTTTTGACATTTAATTACGGCTACTACTGTACTCGTTTTACATTTACTTCTTACTTCTACTAAACCCTTTTGACATTTAATTACTGCTAATGGTGTGCTCTTTTGACATTTATTACTACTACTAATGGAACCTCTTGATGTTCACTTACTAATTCTACTGTGCCCTCTTACTATTTACTTGCTATTACCTCTTGATATTTAATTCCAACTACTACTGCACAATATTTATATTTAATTACTATTACTACTGCACCCTTTCAATATTTACTTATTACTACTACTACAACCTTTTGACATTTACTACACCTGTACCATGTTAACATTTACTACTATTGCTACTGCATTCTACGTTTGTTTTATAGTAAAACATTGAATAGAAAGTAGTGTGAAAAACTAAACTTGTGATGCTGTTGTGATAAAAAAGTGGGGAGTTTGTTTTATTTACAAAATAAATTATATAATCTGTCTAATAATATATTTTCATTGTTCTACGATAGTTAGTTTCGAAGACATAAGCATTCAAAGTGTGACATATTTTCATTGCTCCGTACACTCTAAGTAGCCCACATCAATTATCAGGAAAGACAAAGTTCTAAGTAATTTGCGTCAATACATATTTCATTAAAACATCTGTAATTTACTTTCTTGAACCTTTACATCCCGACAGTTTTATTTAGAGACGAGTATCAAGAACTTTATTTTTCTTTATAATTAGCATTCCGCGTCCAATCTTAACACTCTACATATCGAAACATTCACAAATCGACAAGATTACTAGACAAGTCCGATAATAAAAATACGCAAACAACATGAGCTATTGTTTTACGAGCGCTCGCAGATAATGTAATTAAAAATAAAACAACATTACGTCGACTGAAGAAATGCCGTTACGAGTAACCAATGCTTTGTGTTATAATGAATAACATAAATTATCGAGTCCCCGCGGTGTACATGGTTGTCGGTGTTGAATAATAATTGTCAAGAATAACAAGAAGGTTATCAATTTCACAAACGAGGTCGTATTATTCGTTTCCGCTAGTTTTGCGAAAGACGCCAATGGTTGTTGGTAGTGTTAAGTGTCCCGATTTCCAAGTCCTCCATGGGGTCTTACCGAATAAAGTGAAACAAAGCGGGCATCCCACTACTTTCTAATCGGACCCCTGAATATCCTGCCTTTCAAAGAGAGATGATGATATCTCTTTAAATTCTTGCCTGGTTTCTAAAGCGTCCGATTTAAAAACGTATTCCTTTTATTTAACCAATACATATTGTATTCATAGTGTTGGTTTATTTACCTGAGGAAACTAGTAATACTTTGTTATTGTAAAATGATTATCATGCAAAACACTGTATAACGTGTGATGTCCTAATTTTCGTCGGTTTTTCCTGATTTTTTAAAACTTAAGTTCCGATATTTTATTTATAGTATAGGGTAACCCTAATTGCTTAATAAAATGGCATTTTATTTCTATGTATTTCATTTCATTTAGAAAATAATTTTATATATGTGAAACTTCTTTTCAAACGGTAGTTTAAGTTTTTCTTTTGGAACGTGGAACGCATCAGCAGAAAGGAGTAGAAGTGTTGGATAGTGTTTCTACGAACATCGTCAGTCACTCCGTAAATCAGTGAATAGCAGACTGTCAGTAAATTTAGTATGAATTCTAGCTTGTTTCACTATTCGTTTTGTTCTCAGTCGTAGTAATAAAGCTTATACTCTTCTTTGTGTATTGATAATATTGAGATAATTAAAATCTCTCGTTGGTGGTGACGTTGATTTACATGAACACTTCAGAATAGTATATATATTTTCTGTCAAAAACAATTGGATGTTTTTGTTAACTTATTATCTTAATAATTTCCTTGGTTGTATGTTTCATTAATAATAATAATATATAAGTTTCACTTCTAGCGCATAAGGTAATTAATAACATTATAAACGTAACATATTACAAGAGAATACTTCGAAATAAATACTAAAGATTGACTCGCGGTAACAATTATATAAATTAAAATCTAAACTATATTTAGTCACTATATCTAGTTTTATTTTAGTCAAGTAAATGGAAGAATTTAAAGATAACGATTAAGGGTTTTCTGTATTTTGTGTTCTAAAAAAACCTATTGCGTCGTGTTGTAGTCGCTGTTAATAGGGAGAGCTTTCTGACATCATAATCGATGTAATGATTTTGAAAAAGAGATTTTATGTAATTAGAAGAAGAGGCAAATAGTTTTAAATATATCAAAACGAGAGGGATCAATGTACGCAGAAGAAATTATCTTCCTGTAAGTTCTCGTTTCGTGTTTAAATGTCCGTTTTTCTTATAGTGTTATTATTTTTTGGTTTTAATTCGTGTGTAGATTAAGTTGATATGTCAACGTATTCCTCTTTATTTTTAACGACGACATGACGAATTGAACTCAATGCCAAAATGATTATTGAAAGTAAATATTTGTTTTGGATTTCAATTATAATTAAATAGAGGATTTTGGTATTTCTGGGCATTGCTAAAGAGGCATCATTATTTTGTCAATGTAAAACAAATGGAATGATTAAAAGAAAATAATGACTAATATCAACGGAGAGTTGGTTCAACTCGAAACGAAGTCTAGATATACGGAAATTCAAATGCAGCAGAGGTCATCAGAATGATTAAAAAAATGAGTATTGTGGCAAATGAGTCGTAAAATACTTCGGCCAAAAGAGAAAAAATATCAGTTATTTCTTTTCATTATCTCTAAGATCCATGATTTCAATTGGCTGTACCCTGCCCGAAATAATTGCGTACTAAAGTTATCAGTATTAAGTAGCCATGGCTATTTTGATGATTAAAATAACTGCCACTCGAAAATTTATTCGTCATTATTTTAAGTGGTGTGTTAATTCTTTTACTATGTACTCAATGTTATATTAAAGAATCTCATCTTGTCCGGAAATAACACATCTTATTACTCTTTGGGCTCTACTGCTTTGCTTGGATTATAATAAAAATATAACTATTTAAATTTTAACATGAATATATTGTGTCTTGTGTAAACTAACCTTTTGACGCTCTGACTAAATCAATATTGCCAAAGCAATTCTCTAGTAGTGTGTAAAAACACTGGAGATTGTGAGTATAAGCGATAAACATCATTTATCCAATTTATTGGTAATAATGAGAATCAAGGTTATAATAGTTTTAGACTTTTGTTATATCCAAATACTCTGTAAATATTATTACGTTCTGATACTTATTTTTTTTCTGTACGTCGCAGAAACGCGAACACTTCGAGAAATGTAGAAGAAGAAGATAGACGCTCTGGAGAAGTGATGCTGGAAAAAACTATCGGGAACATCCTGGACGGAATTCGAATTAATGTCTCTATACTCCATGATATCGGCATTAAGCAACATCTATTGACCTTGGCGCAAACTCGGATATTCAAGTTATTTGGCCATTTCATTTGAAAAGAGAGCTTCATGGAGCGACTTGTCGTGCAGGGTGCAGTTGACGGCATCAGATGATCGCCTACGTGATGGACTAACCATATCAAAAACTGCTGCGCCATACTAGCATCAGACTTGTACCAGAACTTTACACCAGAGTGCATCAGACTGACGACAAACAGTGAATGATAGCGAAACATGGTTAGACCGGTCACATCAGTTCTTGATCACACGATGACCGTTTTGTCAAGAGCGTCACGATGGAGAAGAGATACTATTTTTTTATATTTATTAGATTGAATCGATAGATGATCCTTGGTATCAGAAACACTTATTACGGTTCCTTGTTCATTGTTATGAAAGGCGGTGCGATAGATAATTAGAAAACCATGGACGTTTCTGTTGCAGTTTTCATTCTACTTATATTTACATATGATATTTAATACGTTCATTCTACATATGACATTTAATACGAAGGTACATTACGAATTATCCGAGCAAACTTTTCAGACAGCAGAGTCATGTTAATATTTTAAATACAGATAGACATCTATAAAACGTCTCTGATGCCGAGATAGTAGTGTACATAAGACACGCGGGTCATTAATAAGTTGTACCGCTAGTTTTTGGATTGCTTCTTAGATTTGGAAGTGTTGTGTGGAATATTTTATCAATCTTCAAATTTACGGGTATATACTTGTACATACATGCCCATTATTTACTAAATTTTAATTATGTAGCCACTAGCCGATTTATGAACTTTACTTGCTACGTATATATTAATATTTCTAGAAATATTTTGTTTATTTTTTTTCAGCGAAATATATTTAAGCATCGCAAACGGTTAATCGGGTCTAGAAGAAATGGATCAGTATATGAGAGAAGTCATTAATTGAAGAACAAAATTGGCGATTATTGCTGAAACAACTATTGGAAGTTTAATTAGTGTCATAGACAAGTACAAAAAGTTTGTCAATTATTAGATAATGTGTTAGTTTTAAAGTTATTTGTTTTGTTCTCCTTCGAGTTAAGTAGCTTGAAAGCGTTTGGATCGGAATAAAAGAAAATGTGATTTGACTTATGAAAAGGTTTTTTATAGTAAATACGAAGGACTTTCAGTTTTATGGCCGCCTTGAATAGTGTTAAAAACTACAGTATAGTAAATTACAAAAAAGAATATATATCTACTTTTTTAAGTACTCTTTTTGAACGTAAATTCTATTCATTAGTTACTTTAAATTTTCCGATTACGAATCACGTATGAATGTCCAGGGTGCGTTATAAAAATATTACGATAAGTCTGTTATCAGCTTTCTTTTGCTGAATTGTAACAATGGAAATTTGTTTTCAACATGTATTCAAAAACGCTTGTGGTAGTAACAAGAGTATTAATGGGGTGGAGTGAAAAAAAATTATTTTCGAATATCATGATAGAATTGTAAAATCGCTTTATGGACTCATCTGATGATTGACCCAACAATTTTGGTCCAATTATATAGCTATTGCTGCTGGTGTAGCATACCGCTAATATTATAATTGATAAAGTTTGGATGTTTGTTACCTAATAACTCTGCAAACAAGCAACTAATCACTTATTGAATATATTTGGCATTAATTTTGTAGAAATTCATTAGTAACAATTAAATCAAACTACGTGTTCAGGTGACATCAACAACAGGAACATCTTCAGGTGGGCTAATCCTGCTAATAGCTCACCTGGAGATGTTGTAACACAACGAAACCTAGGTCGTGGTAAAGAAGTTAAAGAAAGTAGAAATAATACTACATTACGTAGTGTCATTTAATTGTCAACTAATCACTATCAAATTTGGCGTGCATATATTTCGTGAAGTGGAGTAATACATAGGATATATACTATCCGCGTCTTCGTAGACGTGAAATATTAATATCACCAAAAGTATGCTTTGATGTTTGTTACTGAAACACGCCTAAATGATACGACAGATTTTAATTAAACTTGGTACGGATATAGTTCACTAATATTACTTTTAATCTGATAAATGGCATTACTCTTGCAGGTTGTTTTGTTCAAGCCGGGTATTTTTGTTCAATAATCGATTTTAGTGCTGAAACATGTCAACGCAACGCGTATACATGTATATAAAGGTTTTAATATCATTTATATATAAATGTTGTAATGGTATCATTGGATTAGACACAGGCCTATCGTTTTAATCAAAAATTCACCCGATCGACTTTAAACTACATCACATCAGGTACACCTCTAAATTTACAATTAGGCTAAAAATATTGTTCCTGTTATAAGCCTATTAGGCTACTTTTTCCATGTATTGCGTCACAATAATCCATAAAATGGTTTTCCACTCTATTTTATTAATTAATCTTGTCGAAATGATGAACAGTTATGCGTAAATATGAATGAACGATTTGATAAAACAGTATTTTGAAAATTATAATACTAAATAAAAAATTAATAAATTCACTGAATTAATTTTTTGGCCATGGTCGAAATAAAATATTTTGTCAGACACATAATAAGTACTATTATTCAGTACATAATGAGTATTATTATTATTCATTGCGCAACTATCAAGTATATTTTTAGCGTTTGGTTAATCTACTAGACACCTTCGTTTAGATATACCTATCAGCTCTTTGCCTTAAATTAATGAAGAATTATATCATACAAGACCGGCTATTTCCACTAATCTTTAATGAAATGGTCACCGACCAGAGTTCTATCTTTAATATACATGGTACTTGAAAAGAAAAAAATGTGAGTCTATATGTTAGTGAACATGGCAATTAGGGTCATTATTCTTTTATATAATTAAATAATAAAAAGGTTAGCTAAGATACAGACGGTTGGGCCATCAGCAAACGAAAGTCGTACATATAAAATTAACTGATGATAGCGTATTGACATTTTCTAACACACTTTGATAATTAAATATTTTTGGCTTAATAGTTATTGATGAAATTTTTTCAGTGTACCATTTGTAATAATAAAGGTCAATAATAGGGTATTTGACTATATTTTTTAAAACTAAAATAGAATAAGTAATAACATTAAAAACGGTTAAAATAAGTATATCATACCTAGGACTTTTCATTAGAAAGTTATAATGACTTAAAAACCGACGAACTACGATTCGTGCGAAAATGCCCCATACAAAACACAACTGGCTTATGACGTCATTGGCCAGTATTTAGCATTCATTATACAGGAGTTTATTAAATATCTTTAGTATCTCGTTAAATATTGCGCTTAAGTTATATGTAGCATATCATAATTTTCTCATTTTTTTTGTGCGGAAACTAAATTCATAATAACTTTTTCAATTTAATGAACAACAAAATTGACACATTTTCCTATTTAGAAGTTTCGATTAATTGTTTGTTATATGCATTCTTTTTTCATCCCAAGGTTTTTTTAAAACCTGCTTTACAGTTTAAAACATTTTTACAAAAAATATCGACATCAGTCAAATACCCTATTTCATCTGCTATTGAGAAATTCACAAATCTATAGATAATAAAATCCTTTCTATACCCGCATACCCTATGCAACGTATTGTAGAGTTGTTTCGCGCGCATATAATAAGCGAAAGATCCCCTCAGCGGAAGTCTTATTTAAAACATCTGGCGTTGCGACGTATCTTAGAGCTATCGTCTTTTACCACCTGTTATTCAACATGCACCTTTAGACACTAATAAAATTTATAAATTCCTACATGTTACTTAATACGTCATAAATTACCACAATGTTTATAGGTATATAATTTGCAGTAAACGTCAACAGCTGAGAGCACGCAATATACGCTCCAGAATGAGATTCCTAAGTCGAATATTTCTGTCGATAATTAATTTTATTTTCAATTCGTAATATCGGTTCATAAAGTTTTTAATACGTACCGGTATTCGTTAGATAATAATTTATTCATCACGATGTTAAGTTGGGTATACAAAGCTCGAGTTGATGCATAAAAAAGAAGAAAAAAAACATTCACGGTACATTATTGCTGATGAAGATGTGTTATGATGTAATATCGATGAAGTACACAGTCCATTGATATCGTTATAGACTTTTTTTAGTGTACATAGTCTGGTTAACCAATAAATACAATGGTGTAATGTACTGGAAATTGAAAACAAACATAAAATCTAAAACAAATAACAGCGCCCGCGTGAGAGACGCTTGTCAAGTAAGTAAATAGAAACGATGATTTATGTGCTGCACAACATTTTTATGTTTTAATAATACACTACTTATATTACTCCCTAAAATAGATATCGTTTAAACAGACGATTTTATAAAAAGTTTAAATGTCTAAAGTTACTTTAATATCTTTTGGGGGCTCCAAACAGACAGGAAGCGAGGGGTCTTTTGCAACCATTCCCGCCAAGCCGGATGTTGACAATCAGTTACGCACAGACAAAACTATTTCATTAGCTTCAAATATAGAACGGAGGTTCAATATGGCGCATATTCACAGCCGCTGAATAGGTAGTTTTGGAACATATCCAAATATACAAACGTTGCCCGGTGTTCGTGTTTGTTTTAATGCGCAGCGTGTACATTTTAAATTGTTTGCGACGGCATCTTGATTTGAATTTGTATTTTTAAGAATAATTATAAGAAACCGACGTCGTTACGAGTCTTTTAATTGATTGGCATAATGTATTTTTAAATCTGTAGTGAAGTCTATACGTTGTGTGATCAGATTATTATGTAGTTTTCAGCATTTTATATGCTCTAAATATATCTAGTATTTCCAAACGTTATAAGAAGACAGTCATGTTTCAGTTTAGTTATCACTAAATGTTGAAAAGAAATCTTTTACTTTGAACTTTTTAAAGACTGGCTGGAAATTTCGACTAACGGTGCCTATACACATTCCATAATTACAGTTTCGAATAAAAATAAATAAAATGAAAATTGATTACTTGTCGTTTCTAAAAATATGTAGGTAAGTAAATTAAATTCGCCTTTTTATACATCAAATAACATTTATAAAATTGAAGATTTAAGTTGGGGGTGTTTTTACATTCAAATATTTCTTCTTTTGTATGATTTTAATGAAAAAAAAATAAATATTACAGGAAAATAATAAAGCGATAAAGAAGTTATAATATTTTTTTTTAAATCTAACAATTTAACGAAAAATATTGCCTTTCTTCCTCATTTTCCATTTCGATTGATGTTTGTCTAGCTTCATATATGAGAACAAAATTAAATATACGCTATTGCGTTTCCAACTTAATGACGTAGAGCAATTTAAAGCTGCTATCCATGTAGAAACTGCATATATAATATATTTAAGGGACGCAATGAGGAGTCGATTATAGAGGAGTCGATTCCATCCTATCATATTTCCTTTTTTTATGGATTATTTTCCAACTTGATAGTATTAGAAATTTTGAAAATTTAGCAGTTCTGTTAATGTACAATCAACAAAAACACATGGAGGATGTCCACTAATAGAGTTGTGCTGGTTATTTATAAACTTGATTTTTATTTATAAACTTGGTTATTTAAAACATGTACAATTTTTTATGAGTTAACCTCACTGACTTCTATAATGCTAGTGCGCTAGATTGGCTTTTCATAAAATTATAATGAGGCAATTTGATTTTCGCCATTTTGGCGCTGATACTGATCGTCGTCATATATGAAAGAGTATCTAGTGATCAAGTAGCAATTGCACTGCTTGATTTGAAATCAATCAGTCAATCACTTCTATCTTTAGTTATCACGGCGAATATTTAATATTGTCTGAATACTAAAAGCAGAAAATGCGAGAAAAACGACTGTGTAGTAGAACTATCCTTTCACTATGACAGCGCTCTTATTTATTCCACTAGATAAACAAATTATAATATAGTACGTAGTTCCGGTCTAGCACTGTGTCATTTTTATTTATTTCCGCAAATTTTAGATACACTTTGATGTATTTATTTAAAGAGCTGAGAGAGACGCTTAAAGAAAAATGGAGGACTATATTTACAAAATGGTTGCGACGACTGCAAACTGTATCGATGTACAATTTGGAAATTTGTAGTAATAAATTGTGTCTAGTTTCATTTTCGAGAATTTGTGAAGTTTCAGACTGACTATTGATAAAAAAGAAAAAAGCTTCATCAATAATGTTTATTATCATATTTTTTTGTAAGTATTCTCATATTCATTAATTTGTAGTGTAAAAAATTGTTTATTGGTAAAATTAGAACTGGCATTTGCAACTGAAAATAATGCTGAATTAACCTAATTCTATCTTTTTTAAAAGTCGAAATTTAAAAAAAGACCGTTTGTTTTAAAAATCAAATTTTTTAAAGCACATACTTTGATATTTTCAATATTTTCAATAACACACTAAATATAGATGAGATTTAAAAAAAGGGTACATTGGTACTTATAATCAGAGTAAAAAGAGAACAAAATTAAATTCGTGCTTCGCTCTCAATATAAATAAAGGTGACATTTAGCTAATTGGTTCTTTTTATGTTATTTTAATATTAATATTATATCAAATAATTTGTTAGGCAAATATACTTTTCACTACAGAAAACATAGCTCGGCAATGCTAGTTTTACCATTTTGGGCTTGAATAACCGATGATGTCACGGATATAAAATAATTAGATGTAACTTCCAATGTTCCACACCTTTCTGGAATGCTATACCGCTTAGTGAATGTTATTTTGTTACTCAGCGTTGCAAAATGAATCACAGTTGCATTCACTTATGCACTTTTTGTATTGCGACGCAGTGCAGTGGCGAATAGGCCTCTAGTTCATTTGTCTATTGTCTATACGTACGCCGATGTTGTCTGTATGTTGTTTATGGATTTTTAAAAGTTGATTTGACATTGTGAATGATTGCTACCATTAGTCATGGTCGTTAGCCACTTATAGCCAATAATGTATCGGCCGCAATTAACTTGCGTATTTCGTACTTAATACACTTACGAACTATGAAATAAGTTATGTATAACAATCTTAGATAACACACATACTTCAATGATGCGAAACGTAATTCGTACGCCGCGTCGTTCTGTAAAGCTATAATATTGCCACATCATATTATTTAATACATTGTTATTAATACAGCAGTACTCTACCGCCGTTGGTTTTGGCGTTGTTTCGTTTATTATTTCACTAGCATGTACTGCAGCTCCTGATTTGTTGCAATATATTTATTTCGCAAGTAAATTAGACTCGTTTGCTACGTGGCGTCGCGTTGGCTTTGACCATAGACTTATTAAGTCTACGGTTTTGACAGTTTCAACCGTTGACTTATTAAATCTATGGTTTTGACAGTTCTACGTTCGATTTTCACGAACGTTCATTTTTGAAGTTCTTGCGTAATTGAATATTTCTTAAAATCGTATAATGATTATTCGCTTAATAATAATTTAACGACTAAATTGGCCAGTATGGGTATAATTATGAAATATCACTACTTGATTGATAGCAAGCCATACTTGCACAATTAGTGTAAATTATTAAAAAGTGGGTTGCCCATCTTCGCTAATTTGCCGCGCTATCAGCCGCCGATGGCAATATTGCGTATAATATTGCATATGCGCAGAGCTGAGTGAGGAGCGTTTCGACTGAGCCACATTGAATATTTTGAAGAACGTGTAAGGACAAAAGCTGTTCCTTGCATCGTGAAAAAAATGGTTCAGCAGTAATAAAGGAAATAAACAATTAAATTGTTTGTTATGTTTAATCGCACTAGAATTTTTCAATCCTGATAATTTTGGTTCAATTTATACCTAATTCTTAATGTTCAAGACTTTTTCCAGATCATTCTGAGTGATCCTTTTGTTGATAAGGGTGGGGGGCAGCAAGTTTTAAACTTCTTTTCCGAAAAATGTTTATACAAATTCGTAAAAAAATACATTGTATTGTATTGTAAAATTTGTTTTTAAATATGTGTTCTGTTGATCTCTTCGAAACATTTTTTTTATTTCCCTGCCCTGAAATTATTTTTTTATACCCTGAAATTAACTTTTGGAATCAAAATTGAACTTTTTATGTTTCAAATATATAATTGAGCCACAATAATCTAGCTCTGTGCTAAATTTCAAAATTTTACGTCGAATAATTTTTGTGAAATTAGTCTTTGACAGAAGAACGGGCGGACATCGAAGTGATTCCAAGTGTTTCGTTTTGGCAATTTTGTCACGGAATGCTAAAAATACTTTAGAGTTAAGCGGCAAATATTTTATTGTTAAGACAGTGAGTGAGTGAAAACTTCACAGAGAGCAGTTAAGAATTCAAGCTATTACAAAGTTAGCTCTGACATTTTGGTTGATGTTGTCAGTTGGGAAGTACATTTATTGTTAAGGAACTATTGTTTTGATAAGAAAGATAAAATTGATTAATGCTAGTTCAGCAAGTTCTCAGAGGATTTGTCGAGCTCGGCAAGTTTGAATTGATCGACGGATCGGTTTTGCTAAACGCAGCGAAAAGTTGAGATCTATGATTTTCTTCTGTAACCAAACTATACATAATTTTTCTGATTTCAAATTTCTATACATTAATTTAGTATGTTTGACTACCAAAAATGTCTCACTGTATTTACCAAGTCATAACAACGCTGTATTACCAAGTTGTATTTACCAAGTCATAACTCGCCGAGGAAGGAAATAAAGTAATTATTGTAACACTTTTTAAGAGCATAATTTTTTAAAAGAAACTTTTAACGGTGGTTTCGCTAAACAGAAGTTACTGAAATTGCTGTTTGAACAACAAACAGCTTCAACTGCTACGGAGTTTGAAATCAAGTTTAAAATCCGTAGCAGTTGAAGTTTGCACATATTAGAATCGTGGTACCGTGGGGGATGGATATTAAATAATGTTGCTATTCTAATATAGCTACCGTAGGTTTCAAGTCTTACCGCTGTATATGTAGTTAATTTGGTTTATCTTTTTATTGTTTTACTCAACATATTAAGTCCACAAGTTTTTTTAAATTACTTGTACATTAAAAAACATAAAGAAAAATTGGAGATAAAATTTAATGTTTTTTTTTGTATCTTATAAATTGCTAAACGTAAGAGTATCAATTTTCGTTGCTAAATCGTATCATATCTAATTTTTCTTGAAGGTACAGTTGGAAAATTAGAAGTAAGGAGTCATATTACTAATGGATTTGTAGTATTATATCTGACGAATATAAGCCTTAGTCATTTGCATTGGAAATAATCCTTAGTAAATTAATAAACAATATTTTTGACTTAGTTTGAGGTATTTAAAGACTTATCTAACGACATTAGGTATATTCGATGGGGTGTTTTAAATACATTGATACCTTAATTTTTTTTTGTAATTTCACTTCATGCCTGCAAACCTGCACGGAACGAGATTGAGGAAGATAACAAAGTTGTTAGCCTGTGCTGTACGGGCGGAAAGACGCACATCATAAAGTATAATGGTTCCTTTTTGTTACGGAACATCATTTCTCACGTCACTATTCAATATTCCAGACTTTATTTCAGGACTTTCAATTTATAGGCACTCTTGAATTAGTTTACTTTCCTAAATACTTCATGCGAGTCAATACTTTTTAGGGCTAGACCGGCTAACTCTTTCGTTTAGATAGATGATAAGAATGATATTGAATGGTAGTAGGTTTGATTATTTCCAGACAAAAATGGCTTCATATACATACATTATATTTTATTTTGTGTTTCAAAGTTATCGATTTGGATTATTAGTTAAGCATATTTGTTTATGAAATAAGCATACTAAATGTTTTTGTAAGGATATGAAGTAATACACTTTACGTCAAAATTACATACGTAAATAACATCGCATTAGTCATAAGGTTTTAAGTAGCGTATTAATACCATAGACATCAAAATAAAGGATGTCTCCCAACGGTTTCTTACAACCAATAAAATCGTTCAGTGAAAAGGGTTTCACATAAATTGAAGACGAAATCAGGTAAGACCCCACGCAGAGATCGAACGTAACTTTGGCATTTTTATCTCATAACATTTATTTATTCCCTTTGTGTTTTTCTACGTTTATTTAAAAATGGTCTACGACATAAAAATATCGTGGGCTGTTTTACGACTTTTAAAAAAGTTTGAAATGACATTTATGTTGAGGTAAAACTATAGTTTTATGCAGCAGTTTCATTTAAAAATTTTGGATATAATTTTTAGTCATATTAATTACGTGAGACGGGATTTCTTTTGGCATAAAAGGTCGTTTAGAATGTATCAGATATTGATATAAAATGAACTAGAAAGATGTGAATTTACGTTTTTATAACATTTTTAAACTTTTGTTATAAAAATTTACTGCGTTGCTTTTGAATCCATTATCTGGCATTATTTATTTGGAGGAAATTGTGAATTACTCTATGGTCATAGTTTACAAGCTACATTAATGAAATGTAATATAGAGCAGAACGTTTTTCGTTAATCGGAAAAAAACATCATTCAGAATAACCGCCAGATATTAAAATTTCACAAACCCTTATTTAATTGTGACATTGTGTTGTTATTTAATTGTGACATTGTATTTTATTTCAAATTATTAATGAATTTTGTTGGTACAGGTGCAGAAAAATAAAGCCGAACCATAGATACTCATAATATTCCATCTAGGCTTTTGATGCCTAGCAAAAAACCTTATTTAATTGTGACATTGTGTTATTGTTTAATTGTGACATTGTGTTGTTATTTAATTGTGACATTGTATTTTATTTCAAATTATTAATGAATTTTGTTGCTACAGGTGCAGAAAAATAAAGCCCAACCGTTGATACTCATAATATTCCATCTAGGCTTTTGATGTCTAGCCGCGAATATAATTAAAAAAAAATTACAACATACTAAGCGAAGTAATTCATAGCTGACCGGTTATGACTAAATATTCGTGGCAACAAGACAAAAACAAAAACAATCATATATTTAAGTCCGTTATTACCAATACCATTGTCCATTGTGATTAATTAAATATTTCGTAAGTGTGGTGGTCAATAAATACAAAAAAAAACAAACTCGATTGTCTATGAATTCATCCTTCATTGTTCTTTACGGCCGCGCTTGATGTATGTACAATAAACCAATCTAGTGTTGAAATAAACAGACAAAAATTATTGCGCTTATATGTTCTGCGGCTTTCGTTGTTGGTTAATTTTGTAATTATCTGTCAATACTATGTTATTATATCAATACACAATATAATGAAATGGATTGCATGTCAGATGCAGAGTATCTGACTTTCAAAATTTCGAAAATTACTTGTGTCTTAGGTATTTCCATCACACAGGGTGGATACCAATTATTTACAAAAGACTTACAACTAAAGAAGAGATTTTATCGTGGTTTTATGTTTGTTCATTCGTATTTCTAAAGTAATCTTATTTCGAAACTTAATACACGTTGGATAATTTTTAGTCTAAATAAACGACTCTGAAATCGTTCTTTAGAACGAACAGTAATTTTGGGAAATGATTTAAGCTTTTATTTATTTTTTCCGATTTATACTAAAATTCTGAATCTGATTATAAAAACTGACAACTTTTCTGATTTATCCAATCTAGATTGAGATTATTAAAAAATCTGTTTAGAGAAAATATTGTGCTAAGTATTATATATTTTTTCTGACTAATAAATAATAAAATATTCAATTTTATTTTTGAAAGAAACTATTTTCGTTTAGGATTTTTTTGGCTCCTCCACACCTTGGGTCATTTGCCCACCTTAACGCGTCACACCGATCGTTTTGACACCACCATTTAGATGCGCGCCGACACGCTTTATTAAGAGGAAATGATGCACTGTACACATTCGTCATTTTGTTTTGTATCTAATTAATTCACTATGTATCATTGTGACAGTGACAAGCTTCGTATTTTGGGTACCTTAGGAATGCGATGGTTTATAATTATTTGTCACAGAGTCATGTTGTTTTTAGTGTAATTTTTCACTTACAAGTAACTTTTTACATTATATCTAAAACGACAATAAATAAAAACCGTTTAAGTCAATTTTAAAAGGAATAAAGTATTCAGTGTGTTAGATACTATTTTTATAGTAGGTACGATCTTATTTTATAATAAATACATCGAATACTAAATGTCATAATTGTAATCATATGTTGAGTGCTCTAAGTTATAGAAAAAAAATTATTCAAGATGAAAGAGAAACAAACTGCTATTCTCATTCTGTCAATGAGAATAAAGCGTGAAGTTTCTTCAATTTTGGTCGATAATTCCAGTCAATAAATGCATCAACTTTATCTATTGCTAGTGGTATCAATTTGCTAGTGGTTTATAAAGACTTTGAACAAAAAGGTGAAGTCGTTGAGCTTATTTCTGAAATTCAAGAGAAATTTGAAAATGACTAAATGATTATGCGGGTGATGTGGATGTGTATATACAATTAAAAAACAGCATCGACAATGATCATCATAATCATCACAACAGCCCTCTGCAAGCCAAGGTTGACTCGCTGATCCTCCTCCACCTGACCCTGTTTGACGCGATGGCCCTCCACCGATTGATTCCCATTAGTTGGAGGGCCTTTTCAATGTCATTTAGCCAACTTGTTGGTGGTCGTCCTTTTCGCCTAGTCCCCTCAATCTTCGAAAAAGCAACTTTTTTGGCAGGAAAAATATTAGTATATCTGTAAAGATGGCCAAGACCATCGACAATGCTGTATATTCTGCTGATCTACTGCGATAAAGATATACCTTTTGAAGATTGACTTCGGGCACATGCAAAGAAAAGAAATTCTATTCTGAATGATGATGTTGTGAAATTAATTTCATCGGTAACCGTCTCTACGAAGACAAATTGTAAAATATTCTTGCATATTCCAATATAAGTATGGTAACCGTATTAACTTTCAGGAACTAGAAGTTATGAGCTAAAAATCTCGGTCACTTAAATTATTAAAGTAACTAATCAAAATTATTTTGCCTTATTCATGTCTTATTTACTTTACTGATCAAAAACATGGAATAATGCTTATACAATAAAAACAATTTAATTCCAATCTAATTTCAATGCCAAACTCTGAAACTTAAAGAAACAGATGATGTTAATAGTAAACGACTTTAGAAATTAAATCAATAGTCAATTTACATTTGGCTTGGACACATTTAGTGATATTATGAGTGGATAACGTTTTAAAATGTTTTATTTTAAAAATCCAATTAGTTTTAAAATTCCTCGTAAGTTATTAAAAATTTATATTTAATCTTAACAATTTAAGATACAGTTTTTGATTTTGGTTTATTTCTTTTATTAGTCTATGGATTCAATTAAAGTATAAACAAAAGAAAATTCATTAGTTCAAAACAACGGAAACGTATAAAAAATCCTTCCGGGCCGTCCAAGGCTTTTTTAAATAGAGAAAAGAGGACAGTTGGTATCCTTGAATACAAGCTGTCTAAACACCGATATTTCTTTATTTTTAGAGCAATTATTCCTTGGGCAAAATCATTTAAAGTATTCCCGAGGAACAATTGAAAATGTTTACATGAACCAATTGAAAAAAAAGTTATATTCAGTAACGTGAGGGATTTTGTGTTTATTTATTTTAGAAAGGTAAAAAAGTATAAAAATAAATCCATTAATTAATTTCCGTTGTCCACGTGAAAGTAAACGCAGGCAAAACTAGTGATTAATATTTTCTTTAAAAAGTCATTACTTAACGCAAATAATATATGTTTTTATATTTATATTGAATATTTTACAAAACATTGTCAATTATTAAGTTTTTGAATGATCAAATTTTATTATTTTCCGAGTTCCAAAGTAGTTAAAGATAGAAGGTCAAAAAATCTATAAAAAGTGATGAAATTGGGTAATTGGGTACCAATACAGTTAATGAAACCTTGGTTTCATTAACACATAATTTACTTTACACTCTTTATAATTTTACGTGACAAAAAACGTAGATAATTAGGTACCAATATACCAATCACTTCCTATGGTTCCGTTAATACATAATGTTACAAAATATATTATTACGTAACGAAAAACACAGGTAATTGTGTACCAATATAGCAATCACTTCTTTCGGGGCCCTTAGTAAAAGTCTTTTATAAAGAGTATAAAATTAATGATATGAATTAACTTTGTACTCTTTATGTTTTTATGTGCCAAAAAACGCAGGTACCAATATAGCAATCGCTTAATATGGTTCTATTAATTACCGCATAATCTTTGACAAAAAATGCAGGTAATTGGGTACCAATATAGCAATCACTACATTTCGTTCCTTTAATACATATAATTACTTTATACTCCTTATATTTTTACGTGACGAAAAACACACATGAACCTTCACTTTATGGCGCGGAAAAAAGTTTAAAAAATCACATACGATCGTAGCAGCGTCACGACGACCTTTGAGGCCTTGTAACTTAGAGATATTGTTTTTTACAAAAAAAAAACTGACTGCATTTGTAGAAAATTTAAATCTCTATAAAAATGGTTATTTTTCTATTGTAAACCACACCGTTTACGGAATATAACGCAATTTGCGTTTTTCACAATGGCGAATATAGCAAGCGCCTCCCCTTTCTCCCGTTATTTCCGGAAAATGTTATATTTATACTACCAAACAATAATCCAAACAAAAAGTGGTGTGCGCGGATTATTTGTCCACTTGTTTTTCTCGTCTACCTTATGCTTTGATTAAACGTCTAATCTAACCATATACATATGATAAGAAGTATCCATTATTATCCACTCATTATATATGTCAAACCTTTAAAACTTACAACATTCAACTCGAGCACCGCTTTTATAAGTTTTGCCATCTTGCAAGATGTTCATTCGCTTAATTTAGTTCATATGTGGCCTTTATGTATTGTATTTCGTTTTATATTGTTTTTTTTGCAATTTCGTCATAATATTTTAATAGCTATTATTGGTTTTGTGAATGCACTAGCTGGGTATTTGCGCAAGCGATTGTATTATTTAATAATTTACTTTATTGTACACATAGCTATATATGGATTTTAAGATTGTGGGCATAATAAATAAATAGAACCTGAGGATTACGTACCTTTATATCATATTACTGTAAAGTGTAGTAAGTTGATACTTTATCAGTACAAAAAAAGACTGGAAATTTAAATATGAAAAAAAAATAGTTTGTCATGTAATAATTCTAGATATAGTTAGAAATGAATGATTTAGGATTTTTACTTTACTCATGCTATGAGACTTCGTTGTATTAAATTGCAAGATAACAGGTCAACCGGATATACCTTAGTAGTTTTTATGGGTTTCAAAAGCACCTGAAAATTAAAAAGCTTTATCGTTTTATTGCATTAAGTTGAAGCTTAAATTTTATAAGAGTAAGTAATTGTTCAATGAAACATTTCCGTAATCATGATCTAGTTCATTCACATTTGATGACGTAGGCAGCGAAACGGATATTAGTAAATTCTAATGGACTAAATCTTAATGGTTTCGGTGTAGACTCGTAGAGCATAGAACTGATTTTATTGTATAATACATTTCTCTTCAAAGTTTCCTGAATTTAAAGATACAATTTTTTCGCCATTATCCAATATTTTTAAACCATTGAACTACGGAATTTGCTTTGGTAGTAATATAATTGCTAAAAGTACTCATGTTTACAAAACTTATCTCTCTATACCAAAGTTTAATATTCCTTTGTATGATCCCATAGAGCATAACGCTGAAGACTTCCGCAACGAAAGTAACGATAGACGAATTACATATACTCGCTATTAACATCGTCTTTTCAATTATATAAACACAAGTTCACTCTCGTAAGGTCAGACTTATAACACGAGAGAAATTATGCAGTTGTATCAAACACAGCATCGGCGATAGTAAACAACAATAGAAATTCTTGCTTCGATATGTACGGGTACACGTTTCAAACAATGAATATTACTCACACGAATCTGTAACAGCGTTATGCAGAACACGACTCTCGTCATTGCGAATTTGAAATGAGAAAGGCAACCGCTGATGTGATAGTACTAATAAGACATTAATCAATTAATAACTAAGATACGTTAATGATTTGAAATGTCTGACGACAAAGCCATTAATGATTGGCCACGGAATCGAGAGATTGACTCAGTATTCAAAGTCCATTAGGTAGTAGAAAAACAAGTTGAATCGAATCTGTGATCAAGCGAACGTAAATACGCGGAGTGCGGCTTCAAAGATTGAGTTAGACAAATATTGAATTAGAGATAAAATGTATGTGTGCGTGCCTTGGTCCGTTTCGTTTTCGGTTAATTGAAATTAAGTTTCATAATAATCCTATTGGAGTGTGACATTCTGGCCGAGTTGACCCTGTCGAGGTTGATGAATTTCATTAAGATTTGTGTAATGACAACCACTGTGTTTTAATGTAAGGCTGCGTTTATACTCGGCGTTACTTGTTTTCTTTTTATTTTTTTGGAATTACTATTTTTGTCTATCTCTAGTGGAATGTCGTATTGATTGATATACGTATCTCTTTTGCCTCATTCATTTTTGTATATATAATACAAGTGCTGTTGTTTATGTAATTTCTATTTTGGGTGTTGCCTGATCTAGTCTTTTTGTTACCGGGACTATTTGGAAAAATAAAAATACACATATTTAAAACATAACTCTTTTTTAATTTCTACTGGTAACACTATATTTTTTATCATACAAACAATGTAAACAGAACTAATCCACGTTGGTAATCAATTATATTGTTTTTTTTTTAAATCGATAAGGTTAGTCAGTTAATTATATCTGGTGACTTAAAAACAAACAGGTAAAAAATCTTATATAATGCGCAAATAAGTTTTATATAACGAGATTTACCTGCCAGTAACTATCATTTCAAATGTCAACTGTGTATTTTTATGTAGCGTTCATAGTTTTTTTTTCATTTACATAAGTTATGTAAATAATTTGAATTTTTCAACATAATTTGAATTTTTCAGTTCAAAAAAATTTAGATTAATACAAGAAGTTTATGTTGTCATGAAGAAAAAGTATTTACAATTTTATAATCCTATAAATTTAATCTCCAAAACTAACGACCTCATTTCAGGGCCATTTTAATTCACTAACATTAAATTTGGTTCGAGTGACTTCCTGCTGCCAACAAATAAAATTCAAATAAAAAAAATAAAAGCGGAAGAACTTCCAAAATATCGGTTCTCTCGCTTTTATTTATAGGAAGTAGTGAGTTTATTTACAGAAATAATCTACTCGGGAAATAATTAGATAAGCGCCGAATTTAACTTAACTCTGTTTCGATATAGCTAATTTTTTTGAAGTTTAATATTAAATTTAAAATTACTGTATTACTTTACATTTTAATATTCTATATATATATATATATATATATATATATATATATATTTGAGAGCCGCATATAACATTTGCAGAAGTGGGATTTCTTTACAAACAAAGTTCTATCACAACTAAACTTTGTGACAAAGGTTTTGACTACGATTAAAAGATTTTTTTGTAGATAAAATAATGCCATCTTTCCGCCATTTTCAGCTCTATATTTTTTTGACCAACAACAAACGGCGAAAGAAATTGGTATTTATAAATCTAAAATTCATGAATGTCCTCTTTAACGTATTATTAGGAATTAATTAATTGTTATGAAATAACCGTTAAAGAATTGGCGTAATGCGCATGTTTAACTTATTAGACATTATTTGTTTTTTCTTGCACAAGCGAACAATACAAATATATAAAATATACAAGTAAGTAGTTAGTTTTAAGGAAATGTTGAAATGCAAATTCATAATACACTTATTGTGATGTCACCAGGTAATTCCGATATGTTTGTATTATCATTTGTATTATCGTCCTGGCAAATTATTAAATTGCTCGATACTGAACAGTTGACAGTGATATTCAACGTTGTTGCAAAGAGTGATTATGAATGTTGTTCATTTGAATAGAAGAAGAAATTAAAGTAGGGTGTAATATTTAAAACTTCGTATTTCTGTCATTCTAATTTCCGGTGTAAGATGCAGAAGGTCATAAGTAAGAAGAGAAGTTGTGTGAAAATAGGTTTTATGATTAATATATTCATTCTTTCTCATAATTTTCCCTTAATTCAATAGCGCCTCCTTGTAGGGTTATATTGTTTCAACACTCATTAGCTTCTATTTTTGTCTAAATTCATATTTTGGGGGTTGTTTCTATAAATTTGTTCGCCGGAGAGTATGCGACACGATATAAAACTCGTTCCATTTAAAGCCTTCCTTGAGTTTGAAACCACTAATCAGAAATAATAATATGAAAAAGCCAAAAAAAATAAGTTAAAAAACGTAAATTAATGTATGTTACAGTTATTTTCACTTCCTGAAAAGATAGTCAGATGCATTTAAAGAGTTTTACGACCATATGACTCATTTCTACTTTTCGCATGTTTTTGGATGAAAATGCCACTTATATACTTAACTAATATTCGAATTAAACCAGAGTGTTTCTGCTCTAAATATGTTAGGAATGTGTCAGCGGAATCTTATTCTCCTTATACCATTTCGCAATTCGGCAGTTTAGTTTGTTTAACCTGCCTTTGGTTAGAGTATATTATACATACACCGAAGTATTATGTACTCCACGACATATGTATTAATTTCTCGCTGGTATTATACGATATAAAAAACACAATTCATATCTCACCTGTATCTATAGGAACGTTGACTACTGTTTGAAAAGCTTCTTTTGCATTTCATTTTTATATAAAACTTAATTCTGTCTATAAACATTTTTAACCGGATGTTAGGAAAGTCTCCGTAATACACTTTAAAATTGTATTTGAAAAATATAGGAAAATCTTCGTAATATACTTTCAAATTGTATCTCAAAAAATTATATTTGTTTTAATTTTCCGTCCGTCGATTTCCATTTAGCCTCTTTTTTATAAAACACGCAACCCGCTTTGAATTTTTTCAAGGTGGGAATTGTTTCAATTTGTTGTAATAATATTGCGAATACACGTTTTCTTATTTTAAATTATCTTAATATTTTTCGGAATCATCATTTTATATAATGCTATTTTTTTTCTTTGACAGTTGACAACAGTTTATGTAAGTGAAGTGCGTGGTGCACCTATAGGGTATATGACATATTCAGTAATAAAACGGAAAAAATACAATTCTTTTGATTTTATGTATTAATAAAAGTAAATATGTATTTATTTAATAGTGTCTTTTTTAACGGCAACTTCAAAAACATATCTTATTACAAAAAATCTCAATAATTGTCCCTCACTCTGGAGTTATTAATAAAAAAATATAAAAAACGGAGGAATTGATGGCACGTTAGAATATATAACAAACTGAAAAGTGGTTTTTTGTATAGAATACGTATCATAATTCTTTAGTCACAATCATATTGTATAAAATTTAAAGCTTCTTTAAATATTATACGTCTGTTTTTAGATAGTTTAAAAATATATAATTTGATTTCTTTAACGTTTTTTAGATAAGTAAGATTTTTAATTCTACAATCAGTTTCCTAGTGATATGTACTACGTTTTTTATTATGACGTCAGTGAGCCAAACTGTAGTCGTAGTTCGTATCGAATAGGGTAGGAGTCAAGTGAACAAAGAAATACTGACGTCACGATTCCTAGGATATTAGTTAAATGTTGATGGTAGTTAAATGAAACCTGGCTGATGAGCTAAATGGAGTGGACGCGCGGTGGTTATTCGGTTTTGCGATTTAATATAGGTACTCAGGTGGGCTCACTCATATCTTTGTTCCGTAAATTCCAATTATTCTTACACATTTCTTGATGGTTAAAACCGCATATAGATGTGGTTAATCAAATTAAGTAATTTTACAAATTTTTGGTCGTTTATGAGAATCGGTTAAGTATTTTATAAAACTATTTTAAGTTGAATTAATGAAGATTTAGAAACGAAATTAATAAAGGGGTTAAATATTTATTTTTATTTTATTATAAAAACTTAACTGAAAATTTAAAAAGGTAAGTATACACATAGCGGTATTATTGTTTTGAATAAATCTCTACAGCCAAGCCCGATATGAGAAATGTAAAAAATAGTGCCTTCGTAAATTGTTAAATTGTTATTGGCAGCGATTTGCATCAAAATAAAAACTTTGATTCATCAATTAAAATGCGAGTAATAGATTGAACATACTCTGATTCAACAAATCAAAATGGAATAGGCAACGAATCACGATCAGATAAAGGAGAAGTTCAATCGTGATCAGATATGGAAGTGACACCAGGTTATTAAATATAACGCTATTTGAAATGCTTATTTCATACTTTTTATATATTGGGAGCGCATTACCTCTACTTGAATCAGGTTTATTCCAAAGTCTGGTTAACTGCATGCATGGTACTATTCACTATACGATCCTGTCCTTCGTTGAAGTATTAAGAGAGTTTTATAGCATTTAGAAAGCAATTTAAGGCCATGTGAAGTTATAAATTCACGCGTAATTAAAATTCATGAATTAAGTGTATGGTTTCAAAACAGGTTCAGTAAAAATTTGTAGGAGAAATAAAAACCTTTACAGGAAAATATTGAGTGGCTATTTCAACAATTATATTGTTTAATACTTTATATGGTCAGTAGAATTGAATTATTGTAATTCAGCGTCCCTTTGTTACCGAGGAAAACTACTGATGCTCCCCCGGCCAACAGTGGGAATATTAGATGCGCCCGGTTTTTATGTGCAACAAGATGTTGTAGGGCCATTTGGGGTAGGATTGAACTGAATTTTAGCTTATTCTATGCCCATTGTACTGTAATATGAAATAGGCTTAAAATATTAATCTGCTTTTCTGATGAAGAAAATAAATCGAATAGTAGGTTTTGTTATCAGTCCTTTTAATGCCATTTTGGGTGGGATTGAACTGAATTTTAGCTTATTCTACGTCCATTGTACTGGAATATGAAATAGGCATAAAATAATAATCCGCTTTTGTGATGAAGAAAATAAATCGAATAGTAGGTTTTGTTTTCAGTCCAATTTATTGACAAGCCTTTTAGATATATCTAAATGACACCCGCCTTTATAACCTTCGGCTTTTCATATGATTTTTAAATACAAGTAGAATTTAAAGTTTTTGGTTTGAAGAGGAAGACATTCTTCCACTTCAAAATTAATTCAAATAAAAAAGAATTTTGAAGAAAATTATACGATTAACTTTATTTATTTTTGTGCACATCGAATGGGATTTCACTTTTCTTCAAGCAATATAATTTCAATGTTGGTTTTTTCTTTTTTTTTACTTTGTATTGTAATTTAGACATATAAAGATATTTGTAACTACTGTGCCGATTTCTGTGATGCAATATCATTTGCCGAATATCATAGCTTTGTATTACTGTTAGATAAATATGATTGGCAGTTAGTTTAATTTGGTATTTCGAAAACTTTCATTATAAAGTTATTGTAATAGTAATATATGGTATTAACAGCTTTGTAATGTTATTGCTAAGAGTTTTGTAATAACACACTAAGCCGTTATGATTGTAGAGTAGAGCCTTCATCGTAACGATCAAGGCACTGCACAGCAATTATGACTCCAAAAGTGATTGAACTTTACGTTAACTTTTTGTAAGTGTTTATTTTCAGCGAGTAAAGTATTGCTATTAAAGAGTACGTAGTACACGACCGACAATTAAGATAGCTATGAAGTAATCGGTGCAATAGCATGAAGTGATATTTTTGATACGTCAAAACTATTGGGCCAAGATTGATATGTGGCAGAATCCTATCACTATCATCTTCATTTGAAAGCACTTGCAAAATAAGAAGCAACTTTGTGTTGTGTCACTGAACGTATACTATGTTCAGTGACATTAAAGAGAGAACATATCCTACGTTCAGTGACAAGATACAAAGTTGCTTTCCCTTCTTATCCGCTTCATATATTGGGCCAAAACTATTGGGTCAAAACTATTGGGCCAAGATTGATAAGTGGAAGAATCCTATCAGTGTCATCTTCATTTGAAAGCACTTGTAAAATAAGAAGCAACTTTGTGTTGTGTCACTGAACGTATACTACGTTCAGTGACATTAAAGAGAGAACATATGCTACGTTCAGTGACACGACACAAAGTTGCTTTCCCTTCTTATCGGCTTCATATATTGGGCCAAAACTATTGGGTCAAAACTATTGGGCCAAGATTGATAAGTGGAAGAATCCTATCAGTGTCATCTTCATTTGAAAGCACTTGTAAAATAAGAATCAACTTTGTGTTGTGTCACTGAACGTATACTATGTTCAGTGACATTAAAGAGAGAACATATACTACGTTCAGTGACACGACACACAGTTGCTTTCCCTTCTTATCCGCTTCATATATTGCTGTTCATGTTTCATCCAATCTTGTAGAATCTTGTAGAACGGTATCTGCATCGTACACTGCAGTTACGGTTTCATTCATACATTTTATGAGTAGGATATCTGCGTCATATACTTTAGTGTTTCGTATATTCATTATGTGAGTAGGATACCCGCGTTGTACACTGCAGTCAGTGTTTTATTCATTTCTTATATGAGTTGTATATCCGTTTTATACACTGTAATCAGTATATCAGCCATTCATTATATGAGTATGATATACGCTACAAACACTGCATTTAGCGTTTGTCATTCATAAAAGTATTTCCTTCAAATCTCTTATCTCCAAATCTCGGCTCATTAAAATACCAATTTTAATTAATTTTTGCCAAAGCGGATCAAATTAATGTTCAATCCTTCTTGAATTATGCTTTCGTCAAAAATTGGCAGGATAGGAAAGATTTAGCATATTTTGTTAAATACAACGAAAACATGTGGACATACACGAATAGGCTGCATTCTAGAAATCTCAATAATTAGAAAAAAGTTGTGATGTAATTTTTTATGAGTAATTAATTAACATTTCGAATTTCGTTCTTCGGAAAATTTTCGAATAACGATTGTGACAATCTACCTATCAATGTTTATAAAAATAAAATGTGAATTTATTGATAGACTAGTGTTTAAAAACTCAGCTTCGACCACTGGATCTAGAAACATGAAGTTTGGAGGATATATTTCTTTTAAAATGTAGGTACCTACTGACATAGAACTTTGAAAATTTCACCTTTTAAATGGGTAAAAAGAGGTAAATTGCTTTTTTATAAATCTAATCATTCCGTTTATGCTATTAGACATTACAACATGTAATTTGAAGAAAATATTCTTCCTATAGAGTTCCTCACGATCAATGAGTTTTTTGAAATTCTATCTACAAATGTTTTCTGCTTATAACAATGTCTAGAAATTAATAATCTAGATGGCATATGAGGTTTGTAGACCTAAACTTTTGGTTGATTAGATTTTCGGATATATTCAGAATCCCATGAGGATCAGGAATTAACTAGTGTGTCATCTAATAGGCTGGTTGACAATTTTTTTGAAACTAATATTTTGCCTGACGGTCTACTATACCTCACACATAAATATTTCAACAAATACAAACGTTCACATGATTTATGTTCATAAACCCATTTATATTTCCTACCAAAACGCTCTGAACTTTCATGGCGACTTGTATGACGTCACGTCTTGCTAAACAAAAAGCTGTGACGTTGAATGTGATAATAAGTGTTTATAAAACAACGTTTGTAATGACTTCAAAGTTTTGCATGTGCTGTGCTGTGCCACAATGTGATAGTATGACAATAAAAACACGAAATAAATTGTTTATTTATGTGCCACATAAGCCAGAAATGCGGAAAAAGTGGCTATAATTTACAAGACTACTTAACTAATTGTCTACAAGTTCTAGATAGTATTTTTGTGAAGACCACTTTGATGTAAGTTTTATTGCATATTTATATAGCGTTAAAGTTAGTTTTATACGTAATTAAAAGAGTTTAACATTCTATAAATACGACATTGATTTTTTTTTGGAAAATAATCGTAAGGCTTAACTTAACCACGAAACAAGTGACATCTTCTTCCACATTTATTACTAATATTACTTTGTACACTTTAGCACGAAGTTTCTGCTCAGGAAATACCTGGAGACGGTATAAAGTTTTCCGTCACCCTTTACCTGAACATAATTTATGGCATCGTCTCTATATGATGCTCGCGATGACCTGAAACCAAAATTTGCTTTTAGGTTTTTCTTTTGACACGATCTAAAAATATATCTAATCCATAATTACCCACACAACTGATGCTTGTTTTTTGTTAAACGATAACTTTAAATAAGTTGAGTTTAGTTTAGTGATAAGTATACTTACATAGAAGTTCTGTAATTCTGCTGAGCAGAAATCAGTGTTCGATGGGAAAAACATTCCGAGAATCATCGCGTCAATTTTGGGTAAATTATTGCTATTTGCTTTTATAAAGCCTTCTTACATTACAAAGAATTATGGTTGTTTTCTTATTATCTCACAAAAACCTCAAAATTAAGTGAAATTGAACGGAAAAGAGCAAAAATTGCGGAATCATGATATCAACAACGACTTATTTGGCAAGGCATGACGTCATGCGTTCTGATTTATGATGTTACGTGATCAATGTATTTAATTAACGTATTTATCTACTAAAATATTAAATAATCTTAAATATTTTAGTGATTGAACTTGATTTTCGTAATATTTAAACCTCCATCAATTATGCAGAGCAAAAGTATATCAGGATTTTATTTCGTGGCAGCTACCTACCCTATTTTAGACGTATAAATAATGTTGTTAAAATGATAAAAAATTTTCGTATACTATTCCTTTCACTAGATATACTATTTCAATGTTAGCATAAAGGTGAAGTGTCATAAAGAGCGTGTACACTGACTGTCGCCTGACATCACAGAGCGACTTTTAGCGTTATGAGTATAATGTCGGCTTTGGATATAGAGCGATTTCAGTAAATTTCGCATAAAGAAAGATTTGTTATACGGGTTGTTTAGTATCTTTAAGTCTTTTTTATAGCGGTTCTGGTTTGAAAAAAATTCTTATTATACCAATCAATCTGTATATATTCTGTATGTATACATACATACATATATATATATATATATATATATATATATATATAATATATATTATATATATATATATATATATATATATATATAATGTTGAAAAGCTATTTTTAAAAAGAAATATTTGGGTCTGTGAAAATTAGAGGTGTCCTTAGTTGTAAACTGTTAAGGCTTGTTTTATTTGTTGCCACATTAACGATATTTTCTGTACTGGCATTATTTAATTATTTCTGAGCTTAACTAGGGACCTTGATATTTTCTGTTTATTTTCTGTTATTAAGTAAATTACATTCCATTCCAAGAGAGATATATTCAATAAGTCGGCGACTAGTCACAAACTGCATTTCATCTATAATATTATTAAAAGGTACTTTATGATCACCATATTAAGTCAATAAACTGTCATGCTAAATAATGTTATGAATATCAATATAAGACCATTATTTTATTAACGTAAGTTATGAAATTTAAAGGAGAAAAAGAGACAACCCTTACTATCGACTACCCAAAACTGAGAGGTATAAAACATATTTGATAAACATATTGAAAAAATATTTGATGTTCAAATGCGTACGAAATCTATATCCATTTATGATATACATAATTTACTTTATAACATGTTAGAGTGAAATAGCTACATTAAATTAGTTTCATATTGACAGAGAAGATATTCGATTACATCTTTCTAAACGAGAGAGAAGGAGTAAAGGAATTCGATTCATTTGAAAATTCATAAATATTTTATCTAATTGAGAATAATTTATTACAGTTTGTAATAAAAAAATTGAAATAAAATTTTTTTGATCACAAATACTAAATAGATTCATATGACTAACGCGAATACGAAAAAAAGGTTTACAATACCTGAACTGTCATTTTGCTTCGTTTACAACAATTTTCTTTTGGAATAGAATGGAGTAAAAGTAATAGTAACATAAGTTCCAATCTAAATATCTTAAAGTAATCAGTAAATTTAGTCGTTTTATCGATTCGTTTTACTAATTTGATAATTAGGTATTCTGAGTACCCATAAAAAATCAAACGTATGCTTTTGGTGCAAAGAATTTTTTGTTATTTTTTCTCAAATTCTATTCCACAACATTATGAAAGTTTCTTAAAATTTCATAAAAGTTTCAATTATTTTGTTAAAAATTTTATCACTTTATCAAAATTAAAAATAAAAAGTAATTTGTGTAATATTTTTTCATCGTTTGATTAATTAAGCTCAACTGAATCTGAAGTTTTATAAAATATAGGTAGACTGGTAAACATAAAACTGGACATCATAAAATATAGGTAGACTGGTAAACAGAAGACATAGCTTATATTTATTTATGTCTAAATATATGGAATAGGCGTGTGGGGCTATAAATCTTAATTGTGAGTATAGCTGAATTGCGCAACTAGTTCTAATAGGCTAAAGCGGCGGACTAGGGGCAAAGTGCTATTGAAGATTATATCAAATTGACTCCCACACAAGCTATTAAGTTCCCACAGTTTCTATTTATCTCCGAGAGCGGCCGTCGTCTATTGTTGGACAATGTTTGAAAACTTAGAAAATAAATTTGCATACGTGCAATTTGCTATAAATCATCTTGCATCTAATCCATCATCTTTCAGCAATACGGATGTGCATTAAATATATGCAAGTGGTTGTATAATAATGAATGATGTTGCGAAAATATAAGTAAGGAATTAAAATAAATTTGGAATAACCAAAGTAATAAGAGAAAGTTTTGCTAAGATAAGGTACGCGGTTAATGGTAGCACTATAGAGGATTCTATTTTGTGATAAGAAAATATTTTTAACGCAATATTAATATTTTTTCCATGTTATAATTACGTATAACATATATAAAGTTTTACAAAAGGACGACTGACGATTGAGATACTTAAAAATATAATGAAATGCCTAATATATACAGTTTTACAAAAGGACGACTGACGATTGCGATATTTAAAAATATAATGAAATGCCTAATTATAATGAAATGCCTAACATATATACAGTTTTACAAAAGGACGACTGACGATTGCGATATTTAAAAATATAATGAAATGCCTAATTATAATGAAATGCCTAACATATATACAGTTTTACAAAAGGACGACTGACGATTGCGATATTTAAAAATATAATGAAATGCCTAATTATAATGAAATGCCTAACATATATACAGTTTTACAAAAGGACGACTGACGATTGCGATATTTAAAAATATAATGAAATGCCTAATTATAATGAAATGCCTAACATATATACAGTTTTACAAAAGGACGACTGACGATTGCGATACTTAAAAATATAATGAAATGCCTAATTTTCATATCAAAAGCGTCAACATTTCTCTCCCCTTAATACTGCACCGATCTTAATGATTTTATATAAGGTATCTGATATTATCTATATCTAGGATGGCGCGTCTTTATTTTTTGTTAAATTGGGATTATATTTAAATATTGTTTATTTTAGGTATTACTTTATAATTAAGTCCATAATCGAATTCAATTTATTTATATTTTTAGAACGACGCCAAAAATACAATCCATGTCGATAGCGACAGTTTTACAAAACGACGACTGACGATTGAGATACTTAAAAACATAATGAAATACCTATTTTTCGTGTAAAAAGCGTCAACGTTTCTCTCCCCTTAATTATTCACCGATCTTGATTATTTTATGTTAGGTATTTGATATTATCTATATCTAGAATACCGCCTCTTTATTTTTTATTTAAATGTCATTAAAATGCTTTCAAATACTTTACTAATAAAACAATTAAAACATGTTTTAGATTGTCATTTGTTTAAGAAAAAGAGACATAATCATGAAAATCAGTGAAAGTTAGAGCGGAAGAAACTTCGCCACCCGGAAAACAATTTTACACTGCAGGTAGCTTTATGAGCTACGACTCTCCCTCTCGCATGAGGATTTATACAGGTGTGATGGAAGCGAGACAGGCAGTATTTATTCAAATACCTGATTCTCATCAATTGCTGCACTTCACTTCTCTCTTAACTAGTCACTGAGGAATTTGGTATTGCCACTCTTATATTTGCCAATTTTTTACCCGCCACTTTCCCGAACACAAACAAAAATACTCAGGAGTTTAAAATTTTTATGAAAATTCATCACATTCTTTTAGGAAGTCATTTTTTGTCATTTTAATATCTACGATATACAGAAACTTAATTGGGATCATATTTATATATTGTTTATTTTAGTTATTACGTAATAAGTAAGTCTATAATCGAGGTCAATTTATTTATATTTTTAGAACGATGCCAATAATACAATTATAAAAACGTTTCAAATTAACACCACCGTTTGCATTCAATAAATATTATTGCTTGCACATTATTTTTAGATTATCGCAACTTATATAGATTTGCCTGTGGAGGGCACCAGAAAAAGAGGAAGACCTCGCACAAGATGGATCCATTGTGTCGAGAATGATATTAAACTTTTAAAAATTCAACGCTGGCGGGCCGTTGCAGCTGACCGGATCTGCTGGAGAAAGCTTGTCGAGACAGCCTTGACCTGTAATAGGTTGTAGTGCTAACCAAGAAGAAGATAAAGCCTGGCCTAATTAAATAAAAAATACTAATAATTTTTTTCCCTTGGAGAAAGAAAAATGTGTAAAGTGGATGCATTTTTCTTTGAAATCCTTTCGTTGAAACTTTTTAGGTAAAATAAATTTTATGAATTGGACAGAACGACGTCCAAAGTCGGCAGTTTACTTTCTTGAAATATCACGTAGCTAGAATCATGAACATAAATCGTTTGATACATTTTTCTAATAGATTTATTTATAATTGTTGAAACACCTTTGTAAAAATGATATCCTCGTAACTGAATATAGGGCACTTTTATAATTAAATTTATAATTATGTTACGATACCATAAAGAACAATAATGCAAATACTTTATAATTTATCTCTGGTGGTAATGAGAAACAGTAAAGAAGACGCATTTTCATAATTCATTCCAGAATAAAATTTTCTGAGAAAAACCAGTCAGTTCTACCGTTCTTAATCATTTTATTGCTAAATGAAAATATTAAATATTGCAAATTCTCATTTCTTCCATTATAAGATACTAGTAAGTTAGTAATATAAAATAGAAATCAAGATCCACCTAGTTAAGTAATAACAAAGTTGCATGTACATTTAAACTATACACCACATAGAACAAAGACAAAAAGAATAAAATATCGTCGTGTAACATGCCTTATATTTATTTTTCTTTAATACAATGTTCTGATTGGGAACCCAAGCTCTTAGGATTAATCAGTAAAGTCGAGACAAGTCCTCTGTCAAAGATAAGTAAGTGCTCGCATACACGTGTAAGATGTTCTTGTTAATAACAGGTCGGCTTTGCTTTGATTTAAACCGGGAGATTTATGTGCGCAACGCGTGGTACTATAATTTGAAATAACCGTTTTATACGTGGTTTGTGTACTAGAGACAGAGTAATTAATAATGGATAATTTGTCTATGGAATGGGACTTAAGGGATTCCTTTCATTTATTCTTGAATGAATTTCAAATTAGGTGTATTGCTTTTTGAATTAAGAACGGATAATAAGTATTTAATATTGATAGGTTGTATTGTTTTTATTTTTAAAATGTTACTGCCATGAGTGAATTGTGATTGAAGTTTAATTATGTGATTATGAATAAATTACCATGTTATTAATGTAACAGAGAAATGATATTGGAGTAAACTATTTATTGTTTGGTTGTAAGTGTTATAAAATTCGACTTTCGAATAAATTATAAAGTTTTGTAACAATACTAAGTACTTTGTTTGTTGGGCCAGAGGTAAACGCATAATTTATTTACTACCTATCACATAAGAGAGAAAGTTATGTTAACTGGGATTTTTTGTAGAAACAAGGAAGTTTTAAATAAATTAATTTAGATATAATTTTACATGTCTCTTTTCCCATAACATATTTTTCATTATATATCTCTCGATATATAAAGACATGTTTTTTTTATAAAACTTTCCAAGCAGGTCTCAAAACACAAGTGTTTGACGTAAGTGTTATTTAGTTATAATAAATCGTTTAATTAGAGTTTATATTATAGATAATTAAATATTAATGTCTTACCGTAATATTTAGTTGGTTATTTTGAATTTTTATTTTTGGTCCCATCTTCTTGAGTCTTGATTTAGTTTTAGTTCAAGTTGAATTATAGATTAACACTTATTTTATATTCAAAACTTTAAATCGATCGTTTAATCGAATTTCGTCAATTACCCTAAAGGTTTTTTGTTGCAGGGTTGCTACTAACGCCTAACTAGTCCCTAGTTTGGCGTTAATAGCAACCCTGCAAGAATAAGTAAAAAATCCGTAAAATCGTTTTAGACTTTTAGTCAAAAGTTGATCAAAATCAAGAGATTATAAGGTAATATGTTTATGATAAGAAAAAGCATACCTAGACAGTAAAAGTGCTTTTCTTAAGTAGATAAATTTCAAGCCACTGCCGATTTCAGTATACTTGAGCTACACCGTGTCATCATCAGGGGTCATGAGGTCACCAACAAACTGGCCTAACACTGTTGAGGTCGCTGAGATTGCCGGCGCCCTAACGGCCTCATGGGAACCCATTTTTGAAGTCACGGATGCCCCCAATTGGGATAGTCTTACGATGTAATGATTTGCTGTTTTTTTGCGTATTAGTATTAATTAAGGCTTAGTTTATGTTGATAGTAGTTACCGGATTGGCTATAATTAATTAACTGCACCAGTAAGTTGGTAAGAAATGGATGTGTTAACTCGAATAAGGATTTTTGAAAGTCAGATTGAAGAGGAGACTCATATTAATGTTATTTTTAAATTAAAGATTATTAAACATGGCAATTTTTTTCGCTTTAGATGAGGTGCGAATCTAAGTTTTCATGATTGACTGTGTATTCAAGATTCGAGTTTTCGTACCTATTGGCAAAGGGGAAGACAATTATAAGTTGTTTTGTTAACGTTTTTTAAGTAAAGCTTCTCTGCGCGGTGAATCTGTTCAGTGGTGTGAATCTGTTCAGTACATAAATATGTGACGGAAGTAACACGGAGAAGTAGGGATACTAAACTTGTTTAGTCTTTGCAACCTAAACCCGGTGCCCTGAAGAATTCTATAGGGTTTATTTCCGCTCGATATTTTTTTAGTGAACAGTGTCATGAGGCGAATCTTGATTTTAGCATTATCTCCTTGGATCTAACAGTAAAGGCGGCGTGTTAAAGAAAAATCTTTTAAAATCTTTTAGATAATCTATGCACGTTGTTAGTTTAAATTTGAAACAATTTGTGGTAATTAATTAATAATGATCATAATAAATTTTGCACTAGAAGTTGTTCAACTGCAAAATGATACAGACTCATGTTCAGGCTCTGATACACGGATGTTGTTCGAACGATCCGTACGACTGATCATCTCCTAGTAGGAACTTTTATTTTATTTATTTGCAATTATTAAATCACGGTTTATATCAGAAAGACTAGACGATGTTATATATTATGTATATTATTATCAATTATTTATATATAATACACGTTACTTTTGCACTTATTGCACTACAGAAGCAATGACGTAACGTTAAGGAATTATAAATTATCTTTACATGAATATAAATATATATATATATATATATATATATATATATATATATATATGTATATGTATATGTATATGTATATGTGTATGTGTATGTGTATGTGTATGTGTATGTGTATGTGTATGTGTATGTGTATGTGTATGTGTATGTGTATGTGTGTGTATGTGTATGTGTATGTGTATGTGTATGTGTATGTGTATGTGTATGTGTATGTGTATGTGTATGTGTATGTGTATGTGTATGTGTATGTGTATGTGTATGTGTATGTGTATGTGTATGTGTATGTGTATGTGTATGTGTATGTGTATGTGTATGTGTATGTGTATGTGTATGTGTATGTGTATGTGTATGTGTATGTGTATGTGTATGTGTATGTGTATGTGTATGTGTATGTGTATGTGTATGTGTATGTGTATGTGTATGTGTATGTGTATGTGTATGTGTATGTGTATGTGTATGTGTATGTGTATGTGTATGTGTATGTGTATGTGTATGTGTATGTGTATGTGTATGTGTATGTGTATGTGTATGTGTATGTGTATGTGTATGTGTATGTGTATGTGTATGTGTATGTGTATGTGTATGTGTATGTGTATGTGTATGTGTATGTGTATGTGTATGTGTATGTGTATGTGTATGTGTATGTGTATGTGTATGTGTATGTGTATGTGTATGTGTATGTGTATGTGTATGTGTATGTGTATGTGTATGTGTATGTGTATGTGTATGTGTATGTGTATGTGTATGTGTATGTGTATGTGTATGTGTATGTGTATGTGTATGTGTATGTGTATGTGTATGTGTATGTGTATGTGTATGTGTATGTGTATGTGTATGTGTATGTGTATGTGTATGTGTATGTGTATGTGTATGTGTATGTGTATGTGTATGTGTATGTGTATGTGTATGTGTATGTGTATGTGTATGTGTATGTGTATGTGTATGTGTATGTGTATGTGTATGTGTATGTGTATGTGTATGTGTATGTGTATGTGTATGTGTATGTGTATGTGTATGTGTATGTGTATGTGTATGTGTATGTGTATGTGTATGTGTATGTGTATGTGTATGTGTATGTGTATGTGTATATGTATATGTATATGTATATGTATATGTATATGTATATGTATATGTATATGTATATGTATATGTATATATATATGTATATATATATGTATATATATATATATATATATATATATATATATATGTATATATATATATATATATATATATATATATATATATCATATTGTGGAGATTACATTTTCCGAGTTTCTTCCAAAATTGTGTGCTTTAGGGGAAGTAGGTTTTTTAAATGTTTCAAAATAAAATGAATGGTTCTATTGGTGGACAGCATTTCCATGTTTATTATTTTTAAATGTAATGATTTAAGAGATATGTGAGTATGAAAGACAATGACTGTTTATTATATTTTTCTTTATATTTGATGTCACTAGATTAAGATTTAAGGTGTCTTTCCTTTGCGATGCATTTTAAAAAGTAAATGAATTCATATTAATGAGAGAGAACGCTTTAATTACGTATAAACTTTATTTTTTCTGGTCCTATACATTTATTTGAAGAATTTTATTTTGATTAAAACTAACTGTATTATAATAACGTATGAAAATGTTGTAGACAACATTGACATTTTCCAACAATTTCCATGGTATATATATGGCTGAATAATATATATTGTTTTTATAAGTGATTTTATGTTACGATATTGAACCGTACAGTTTAATGCTCGACTACAACACAAAACAAATCATTAAACCTTTGATTAATACAATTGACTTTTAATCATGTTTTATAACTATTTGTTAAAAATTAAGTTGAGTTTATTAAATATTTGCAATGTTAAATATTTATTAATTCAGTAAATTAATTAATATGCCATATTGTTTGTATTTACGTTACATATTTATCGTTCATTGCTCCGAGATTTTCAGAGTGTCGGTTTGATATTACAACATTTTTATGTTCATTGCGAATCTATGTATAAATTGTCGTCAGTTTGACACTTAGTTACATGACATGTTGTGTAAATGTGGCGTTGATTAAAAAAAGTGTCATAATTAATTTTTAAAAATACTAATTAATCTCGATTGAATTATGTACGTGCTCAGTTGAGAATTAATAATCATGAATTATAAATAATTATAACAGTGCTATTATGATAACGAGCGCAGTTATTCGTTTGTGATCTTATGTCATATGCACCGTGTGAAGATTTTGTAATCGTAAGTGTTATATTAAAACATTTTCTTATATAACTTTCAAAAGACACCTGCATGTTTACGTTCCGTAATTGTGTTACATTGCACAAGTCGTAGATTAGTTTTCAATTCTGTTTGTGCCAGTAATTTGTTATTGTTATGACCTTTTCTTATATGCCGAAACGTACTTATATCATTCTTATATGCGGATCAGCGAAATATAGCGAAACTTCATGGCTTTTCGACTTTAAATACTTTTTACGTAATCGCCTTAAGGAAAGTGAATTTTCCGAAGTTTCTGGGGTACTGTTGCAAAATTTAGTTCTGCAGCAAATCCTTCTACTGTTGTCACTTTTGTCCGTCCTTCTGTCATTTGTTTCTACCTACGCACATGAAGTTTTATAAACTATTCATAATAGATGTGTGACGTGTCAAAAAGTTTAGGCTTCTGGCTCTCAATGAATATGTAGCAAAATCTAATTAACATGTGGTGGAAGTTAATTTTTTTCATGTGTTCCAGTGAATAGGGCATCCATTCGACTGGTTTTTTAAAATTAAATTAGTGTTTCTTACACCATTTTTTATCATAGATTGAAACACTGACATCTTTTAACCCCGTTCCGAAGTATTAAATGTGGAAGCGAGATGCAATGTCACTCCCGCTCCCCTATCTTTAGGTATTAGATTTCGATTAGAATGACCAAATAAAACAATTTTGGTTAATTTGTGTCAACAATTTTAGGATATATATATATATATATATATATATATAATTTCTTCTAAAATGCAAGAAACACTGCTTAAAAATCTTAGAAACGGTTGTGGTAAAGTTATGGGATTGTTAGACTAGTTCCTGCAGAGTTCAAGAATAGTCTTTTTCCGGTAATAGAAATATTGTGTCACTAAAATTTCCTTAATGTTTCAGAAGTTACATATATTTATTCTGTTTATTACTGCGGATTTAGACTCAGAAGTTACATATATTTATTTTGTTTATTACTGCGGATTTACACTCAGAAGTTACATATATTTATTCTGTTTATTATTGCGGATTTAGACTCAGAAGTTACATACATTTATTTTGTTTATTACTGCGGATTTACACTCAGAAGTTACGTATATTTATTCTGTTTATTACTGCGGATTTAGACTCAGAAGTTACATATATTTATTCTGTTTATTACTGCGGATTTACACTCAGAAGTTACATATATTTATTCTGTTTATTATAGCGGATTTAGACTCAGAAGCTACATATATTTATTCTGTTTATTATTGCGGATTTAGACTCAGAAGTTACATTCTTTAACCATTGCGAAAGTTTACCTTATAGGATTTTGTCTAATATTTATTATGATATCCGTTTATTCGATTGAAATAATTATTTGATTTTATCTCAATTAGGCTTAATGTGTTATCTTATTGTCATGCAAAATATATTGCAATTAATATTTACTATTACACTCGTTTGGAATCTCATTGGATTTATTTTGACACGGGTAATGTTCTCAAATCCTTTTAACTTTTCGAAATTTTATATTTCTGATTATGCAAGATGTCATCTTTTTTGCTTTATATTTTACTTGTGGCGTACCACTATAATATTGGTATTGCTTACTTGTGGCGTACCACTATAATATTGGTATTGCTAAGTGTCAAAATTAATTTTATTTTTCTTACTATGGTTAGTTACGTAAAGCTACAGAAATTACGTGACTGTTTAAGCTTTTTTATTAATCTGCGCAATTTTAGATTTTATCGTAATTTTAGTGTTACAAATAAGTGCAATTTTTTGATTTTGTGCTTTCCATCACGGTTTAGCTACCTGAAATCAAAAGATAATGATGATATGCTGATGAAAATCCCCCCATAAAATCTGAATGAAATAACAAGGTTTTAGCAAAGCAATGATTTTTTTGTCTATTTTGATTGGATTGAAAGACTTACATCTTCTATCTATTCGCCATTTCTTACAGTCTATTTGCAGTTGTCTTTCTAGTAATTTGCTAATGATAATTTTGAATATTTCCTTCTCCCCCATTTAAAATGATTCATCAGCATAATCGGCACAGTTTGTAGAAGTTGCGAATAAACGGTACATATAGGAGAAAATCCTTGATCATTTAAAAAATAATTTTAGCAAAATAATTTTAGCAGCTTCAGAGACTATCGCGAACGGGCTACATCGAGCGAAATGAGTTTTTGCTTCTCGGCTTTTTGCACTCATCTTTATATTATGTTGTCATACAAACAACGCATTCACTACGTTTGCGTCGACATATATATCTTTTTTATGAAGATTAATATGTTTTTGCATCAAAAGCGTTTTTTGTGGTATAAATGATCACTATTTCCGTGTCGGTGGTGCGCACGAAATGTCAATTATGAGTATTTCTGGCGATGACTTATAATGGCCTTTATATTTTAATGATTAAAATATGTATATTATATATTGTTCTAGTGAAAACAGATTTAAAGAATTTTTGCTGAATTAATTTTTATGACAATAAATTAAAAGGTCTAATTAAATGTTGGTAACAAATTAATGATTAATAAATGTATATTATATATTGTGCTACTGAAAACAGATTTAAAGAATTTTTTGCTAAATTATATAACGTGTTCTATAGAATAAAACTGTCCAGGAGCGTGTGGGAATACTCACAAAGTGGTGTTACGTAGTTGCCTACATCTCTTGGAATTGTTGATGTTAATTAGCCGAAATTAAAAGCTTTAGTTAAATGTCGGTGACAATAAATTAAAAGCTCTAATTAAATGCTGGTGACAATGTTGGTAACAAATTAATGTTTAAAATATGTATATTATATATTGTGCTGCTGAAAACAGATTTAAAGAAGTTTTTGCTAAATTATATAACGTGTTTTATAGAATAAAATTGTCCAGGTGCGTGTGGGAAAACTCACAAAGTGGTGTTACGTAGTTGCCTACATCTTTTGTAATTGTTGATGTTAATTAGCCGAAATTTAAAGCTAAAATTAAATATTGGTGACAAGATTATTTTTTAGGTTTTTCCAATTCATGGTTAAAAAAATAGAGGGAAGGGGGGATGTCTTACACATAACTATAGAGCTCAATATTTTGCAAACAGGATTTAAAAACGAAAAATTGTAAACGGAAGTTTAATTTAATTTTTAAAGACCTGCCTAATGAAACCCCAGTCGATGACCTGGAGTGCGCCAAAAAATTTTTTTTTCGCTTCCATTTTACATGTATAATATACTTCCCGTATATTAATTTTTTTTAAGATTTTGCCACACTTTAATTGAGATCTCCATCTAAAGCATTTCTTCGCAAAATTTTATTATGTTCATAGGGCTTAAACTGTAGAAACAATTAGGCTGTGACAGACAGACCAGACGGGCGGATACGACGAAGTTATAAGGGTTTCTTGCTTCACTTCCTAAAAAAACTGCAATTGATGTCTTGTATAGAAAATAAACGATAAAATGCATAAGATCACATTGATAAGTTACAGATGTTGTAATATACAAACACGCGCCAACGAAACAATGTGTGAGGTACACATTACACGAATGCAATTTTATAAATGCAACAGTTTGATTCACTTGTAACTCAATATCTCAAGGTTACAAACCTTGAGATATTGAGTTCGATAGCTGACGTTAAAGACGTTAACTAAGTTGCTTTTATCTCATTGTTTTGCGTTCGACTTTTAATTTAATCGTAAATTGCTCATGTTACAGTAAATAAAAGAACTGGAATTCAGATGCGAATGCAGATTGCCCTAAGATGTGCAAGTGCTAAAATAAGAAACAAATTAACCGACTGGTTATTTGCCAAGTGCAGGTACAGGTTTCTCGTTTCCTTGGATGCAATTATGTTGGGGTGTTATTAAAAACAGTATTGTACATACCAAATGAGGAGTATACGGATTACTTTTCGAAATGTCATAAGTCAGTTCAGGAGATATTTTAAATTCGTATTTATATTCAGTAAAAAGTGGTTAGTACGTTCATAATTGTTTTAGAATTATAAATTTAAATTTTTAACTTAACATATTCGTCGTTTAGACTAAATAATGCATTGTTGGAATAGTGTCAAACTGAAAGTTGTCCGTACAGTAAATTTTTGAAAACTACAATTATTTAGAAATCTGTATATCAAAAAAAATGAAGGACGAGACCTTTATGTGGCCACTTGTTTGCTCACTAATCTGCCTTTTTCTCACCGGGTTATAACTTGACAAGAGTTTGGTTGTAGAATACAGAAAAGTATGTCGCTAACATCGGACTAACAAAGATAAACGAAATAAAACATTAAAGTTAGATAGTTTCAAAATAATACACTTTTGTTTGTTTATTCCAAGAAAACCTCGTCCCGAAATGGTACCAATGGTGTCTAATGATTTTTTAGTTGTCCCAATCTTTATAATATGGATGAATCTTAATCTTGAAAACGTAATTGAACTACAATTAATTTGTGTACCATTTAGAGTAGCTAATCAAATAAAAACTTTAATGCCAGTTGGTTCTGCAATAATTATGACAGGGGAAATAAAATAATCTCGTGCATCAAAGCTTATTCTAACTGTTAATATATGATGAGATCCAATAATACACCCTAACAATATAAAAGCTAATAAGGCATAAATTATACCTAAAGAACAAAATGTTTCTTGTATCCTCTCTTCTCTAATAATAAGGGAAATTATCTCTTCAGTAAGATTAAAATATATACTTCTAGAAATAAACTGAGGTTGATATTAAATTGGGTCACCTAATAATAGTAATAGCTTCTGCTAATACTGGTAGTCATATGGGCGTATGAGTATAAAAAAATAGTTTATTTAAAAGACGCGTATGCATCAGTAAAATATACTTAGTTAGTAATTTAGGTTTAAAAAGTTCGTAATTTAGGTTTAAAATGGGATCATCACCGAAGGTGTCGTAGCCTTATGAAGGTGTTTTTTTAGATGTAAAAAAACATAAAAGTCATGTTAATGGCCAAGGCTTTATTAGAAAGATAATTTTATGCCATTAGTGTTTAAATACGATTTCAGGCATATCGGTGCCACAACTGGCTCGAATGAAGCGCAATCTGGAAGTCAAATTCTTAACCATTTTTTCGAGCAGTTGGGTTCATATATTAATAATAATGCAGCGAATCTTATTTTACAAGTAGTCCAACATCAAGTGAAGATGAATGTTCTCTTAAAGATCTTGGACAATAAGAAATACATATAAATACACACACACACACACACACATATATATATATATATATATATATATATACATATACACATACAAAATACATATACTATTTTAGAATAAAATTCAAAAAGTAATTGATTTTCATTTACTTTGCACTAAATATGATTTTGAAATAATGTTTTTTTTATTTCGTCATTTTATCCAGCCAAGAATATCAACTTACTCTTTTTATGCCTTAGGAGATACATAAACTAGGATATTACAAGATTTCTTATAAAAGGCGAAAAGTCATTTTTAATTTTTTTAAACAAACTCTGTTTAAAAATATTAAATAGTAAATAGTCGAAATTCATAAATACTCGGAGTATTTATGAATTTCGACTATTTGTTTCCTTACGTTTACGATGTTTCATTTACGATTATTAGTAATTGAGTATAATAGCGGAGGCGGTACTGGATTTCGATATGTTTATTGAACTGTTGTATTCAGAATTTCAAAGTAATTACTGTCATAGAGTTTACGGTCGGTTTATGCTCGTTTTTGCAATTTATGGTTTACCTTTGACATTTGCTTGCTATTTTTGTTTCTAGCTTTGCTGTTTGTCGCCTTTGTTTCTTCATAGTGTATTTCATCTAGACGCTTTGGAAAGCTATGTATTTTAGAATCGTATACTTTTTTCATCTGATACATTCTAACGCATCATATTTTTTTCATTTCATTGATGCATTCTATTTCATATTTTTTAAGATCATAAATTGTTTGAGATATTTCTTAATAAAATATGACTAATCGTGTCTGTTTTTACTTTCTATGTATTCTTTTCATATTTACTTTTACATTTGTATTTTTGAAACGTCTGAAGCTCAAAAGCTTTACGCTTTTGAGCTGTGTTCGAATGTTTACAAGATTATATATAGTCCGGCAACCTCATTTCTTCCCTATAGAAGAAAGTAAATAATGGAGCGGTTAAGAAACTCCTGAAAGTAGTACAGGGACTATGAAAGAAATATTCAAGGGATTTTGAAGTTAAAAATGAAGATTTGCTTAAACATCTTGTTTAACTTATACCAGCCAAACCAAGACAATGGTTCAGAAAATTTTAAAGTATATTGAAAAGTAATCGAACGATGTTATACGAACAACCAATTAAAGTTTACATGATAAAAACCCCTGAATTAGAGAAAGAATAAAAGCAATATATTTAATAAAATAAGTACTGCGCCTAAAGTGCAACAATGCTAAGTTTAAAGTGCAACAATGCTAAGTTTAAAGTGCTACAATGCTAAGCCCGAAGTGCTACAATGCTAAGACTAAAGTGCTACAATTCTGTATGTTTTCATAAATCAGTTTGTTATTTTCGTCGGTAATTCTCTGAGCATGAAAACAATGATCATGTTCAGAGAATTACCGTCGAAAATAACAAACTGGGTTATTGCAGATAGAAAATGTAGGAGATGAAGATTATTCAAATGGTGGAATGACGATCTATTAAATAGTTCATAGACATTCTCTCGTCTGTGAGAACAGAAGAGAATGGAAGCAGATAAAGGAGGTTTGTACCGTCAAAGGCGGCTCTTATAATAACACTAATCCAGATTCTAACTTAAAATAATATTTAGCTGACACAATAACATTAAAATGAGTATCCGTATACATGTATTGTACTTATTTAATTATAGTAAGGAATAAATAATGCTTTCATAAAAAATATGTAACGAACATTTTCGTCACGTTAAAAAAATTTAATAGAAGGTTTTTTGAAGAGTAAATCTGTTTTTGTTGACGGTGAGAAGGGGAGGGTAACAGAGAGAGGGATGACTTTCTCACGACGGGGCGGTGAGAAGGGGAGGGTAACAGAGAGAGGGATGAGAGCTTCTGTACGGAGTAATTTTAAGGGTACCGCTTGTAGCTTGGTGACGTTTAGACTTGGCGCGCGTGAATGATTAAATAATTGGTCAATTAAAACTATCTGACAGAATATTGGATAATCTTTCAGTCGAAAGATTAGATTTTATAGAAGGTTCCATAACTATTTAAGGTTCTTCCCAAATAGCTCGGCATAGTAGTAAGTATATTACTTTACATCGCCATAAACGAGCATTTCTTGACAATATATTTATTTAGTCAATATTTTTATAATATTTTATTATCTTTATGTAATATAAATACAATAACTTTACTAAATAAAACGTAGTACTTTTTTCAACTGAAGTCAAATTTGCCTGTATTTTCACCAAAATTTTAGTCTTAAAATTGCATTTCGATGTTAGTCCGTTCATTCTGGGGAGGTCGTGTGGACACCGAAACATTTTTAGGGAAAAACCCCTAAAAATTATCAAAAGGACCTGAAAAATCTGAAAAAAATCATGAAGATTGAGAAGTAGGTATTGATTCAACTCAAATTATTAGAATCGAATAATTTTAGGGGGATTAATTATTATAAACAATTTAATTATGTATTTATAATTTGGTTTCAGAGAAAAAGATTTTTGACAAGAAGCAAAATAGCATGTGAAAGCGTGGGGCGTTTTTTCTCGAAATTTAACTGAAATGTTCACATAACGTTAAATTTAGAATTAAAATCATATATTATATTCAATAACAAACATGACTTACACTATAGTCCTTACAGAGTAGACAGAGCAAATAGGTTTGATAATTATTTCTTGCTTTTTAGTGCATTATTTGAGCGTGTTTTTTTTAGTTTTTTAAACTATTAATTTATTTTTTCTTTTTTATTGTTATATTAAAGGAGATAATCTTTTTTGAATTTGCTTTATATTATATTCAGAATTATTTTTACAAATATTAACACTTTATAAAAAAACTTCTACAGAATTCAAATTAGCAGAGCAGCCTAGTTGATTAGGTTGAGGTGTTTTTTCTGGATTCTGTATCTGTGGATGACTGAGCGTGCATCCTCTCCATCTTTGCCAATGTGTCAGTATTGCAACGCGTCTTTCCGGTAAGCTTAAAACAATCCAATTCTTCAATGTAACTTCCGGTTCTTTTTTATTGAATTAGTCCGATGGTTACCATAATCATTTTATTATGTTGTCATTAAAACTACTCATATGTGCTAAGTTTCATGATAATACTCATATGTACTCTCCGGTTCTCATTTTCGGCAGATTATATATAACTTTGTCATAAAAACTACACATAACTACCAAGTTTCATGATGATGCAACAATTAGAAGTGTATGAAATTTAGTTTCATAGATTCCTTTACATAGTTTGTTAGTTAGTTAAAGGTCAATCTAATAAAAGTGTCTTAAAAATATATAGTTATATATAACCCTTCGTACATAAGGACAGAGTTTCATCTAGCCCTGCATTTATCCAAAATATTATAAGATAGAATTGATTACTCTGTTGGAATTGATATCGTACCGGATGTGTGAGTATGAAGACATTTAGTATTACATATTCTGTATTCAGGTACCGACATCCGCTTACTATCCGTAATTGCGTAAACTCGGTGTTGTTGGAGGCATTGCCCATCACGATTTCTTTAACGAATTGGCACTAAATTGTAGATAACCAAGTTTTTACTAAGTTAATAACTTAATATAGTTTTTTCCTAAATAGCACAAGCATACTATTAGCTGAATGTGGCCTCGTGTCTGCCCTCACTTTAAATTTGCTTTTGTCATCCGGTCGACGGGTGCTAAGAGCTTTGGTTGATATTTGAATAAGATATCTTTTAGGTGTAATCTAAAGTACGAGCATTAATCAGTAACGGCTAAAGCCATTTTTTAATTTGGCGTTCGCCAATCTCGCTTTAGGCAAGGATTTGGTTCAGGGTTAGCCGAACGAGTACAGTGCTTGTTACGAGCAGGCTAGACACCTGCGTATCAAATTGTTCTTTGCTTGTGGGCGGTTATTGCGATTGTTCGGAGGTGTATTATGTAGCGTAGTTGAATAGGCAAAAGTTCTATATACAGGTTGTTAAACGAATGAAATGTGTGGTGACGAAAGAGAAAGACGAGTGAAAGAGCGAGTGCATATCTCCTAGTATATATCGAAAGTTTTATGCGACCTCGACTTTGATTATAAATGTGTGCGTGTAAATAGTCTGGCACACAGACTCAGTTTATGAATGTATCTTTTCACTGAGGCTTATAATTGTTTAATAAATAATATAAAACGAGTATTGAGATAATATTATTTTTATTAATGGAAATAAAACATAGAGGTATTTTTGTCAAAAAATATAAATCAATGTTCGATTCAAAATATAGTTTTTAATCGAACATTGATGAAAGATTTCGATTGGAAGTAAGCATGGAATCCAATCCATGTCCATGTTTTAAATACCAGTTTATTGTCTAATATGCAAGCAGTATCTTACTGTTCTCGCTTCAGATTTACATGTACAGCTATTGTTTATTAAGCTATTAATAGGGGTGGAAGTGCAGGGTTGGCGAAATACATATACTTACATACGTATGACTTATATTATTCTGTGGTTCCTATGGTTTCTTCCACGGTTTCTTTGGTATCAGAAAACTATAGTCGCATACTATAGATGCATATTACACACTTACCTCGCGTGTTTTCAAAACTATTTTACTAACACCCTAAAAAGGTGTCTTGATACATGATTAAAAATGATGTCTTTTAGTATTATTTACCTATTTATTTATATGTTATCTTTTAAATTCCGACTTGCATTATATTGATTTTGAATATAATCAACAAGAATAAAACGTTAGATACGATCAGACTGGCTTTAATTTCAAGCGAAACATAAATCTGTGTATATATTATATGTATACGTTTTTTGTAATGTCATAAGTCAGTAATAGTAAATTAGTCATAAGCCAGTAGTAGTAAAGCCATATCGTAAATTTTAATTTGAATTTATGTTTATAATATTGGATATAATACGCACAAATTAGTTAATTTTTGTTTTTTTACTAATGATGAGAGAATTTTGAAGAAAATCGTGTATTAAATCTTCAGAAAATTAATTTTTAATTTTCTTTGGTACAACAATGTAAAAATACTGTAGTTAGAAAAATGGAAAAGCCACACGATACTTTACTCAAATGGGCTTAGTGATTTAGATGCTAAATCATGCTATGGTTATGCACACATGTAGACATTTTTTCTTTTTTTGTTTGTTTTATATTTAAAATTGATTTTTGGATGATATAATACGTTCTTCACTCCTATCTTTACTCGATAGTAAAAAAAATTAACTCGAAATACCTTACAAGCAAAGTCAGATGGCGTATTTGTATGAATAAAGTTCTTTTAAATATATTCACTTGAAATACAAGCTGACCACTATTTATGCTATTATTGTTAAATAAAATTTGTTCTTAATAACAAAAATCTTATGGTAACCATGACGATGAATTTTAATCAGCACTCATCACACAGATTCATTATGACCAAAAGCTTACATCACCAAGCTACGGCTGTCCGTGCGGTTTAAGAAAATATAAGAATTTATTTGAAGCCAATACGAATAATCTTTTTGCATCTCAATTGCTTTTTAAACAGGTTGTAAATCAGATGATAAGAACTGGCTAGATATTACAAAGTAATGAATCATTATCTGATGTTAACACGGCACGCTAATCAACAATCTACTACGATGGCGAGCCGAGATAATTGCAAATGATGTAGAAGTAAAAGAAAAAAAAGACAATGTTTATTTATCAATCTGATGATCTTGTATTTTGCCGACATATAGCGGACGCCATTTTGCTAACGAAATTCGTAGATTCAGTGTTGCCAACCGTGATGGCTTCTGGACATAACAGAAAATTCTGGATATAAAAGAAAAAAGGCAGTGTTTATTTATCAATCTGATGATCTTGTATTTTGCCGACATATAGCGGACGCCATTTTGCTAACGAAATTCGTAGATTCAGTGTTGCCAACCGTGATGGCTTCTGGACATAACAGAAAATTCTGGATATAAAAGAAAAAAGGCAGTGTTTATTTATCAATCTGATGATCTTGTATTTTGCCGACATATAGCGGACGCCATTTTGCTAACGAAATTCGTAGATTCAGTGTTGCCAACCGTGATGGCTTCTGGACATAACAGAAAATTCTGGATATAAAAGAAAAAAGGCAGTGTTTATTTATCAATCTGATGATCTTGTATTTTGCCGACATATAGCGGACGCCATTTTGCTAACGAAATTCGTAGATTCAGTGTTGCCAACCGTGATGGCTTCTGGACATAACAGAAAATTCTGGATATAAAAGAAAAAAGGCAGTGCTTATTTATGAATCTGATGATCTTGTATTTTGCCGACATATAGCGGACGCCATTTTGCTAACGAAATTCGTAGATTCAGTGTGGCTAAGTGTGATGGCTTCTGGATATAATAGAAAATTCTGGATATAAAAGAAAAAAGGCAGTGTTTATTTATGAATCTGATGATCTTGTATTTTGCCGACATATAGCGGACGCCATTTTGCTAACGAAATTCGTAGATTCAGTGTGGCTAAGTGTGATGGCTTCTGGATATAATAGAAAATTCTGGATATAAAAGAAAAAAAGACAATGTTTATTTATCAATCTGATGATCTTGTATTTTGCTGATATATAGCGGACGCTATTTTGCTAACGAAATTCGTAGATTCAGTGTTGCCAACTGTGATGGCTTCTGGACATAATAGAAAATTCTGGATGTAAAAGAAAAAAAAGACAATGTTTATTTATTAATTTGATTATCTTGTATTTAGTCGATATATAGTGGACGCTATTTTGCTAACGAAATTCGTAGATTCAGTGTTGCCAACTGTGATGGCTTCTGGAGATAATTGAAAATTCTGGATATGAAAGGAAAAATAGACAATGTTTATTTGTCAATCTGATGATCTTGTATTTTGCTGACATATAGTGGACGCCATTTTTCGCAGAGTCAGTGTTGCCAACTGTGATGGTTTTTGAATATAGAATACTGAAAATATTGCTGAAAATTGCGTATGTAATTATTCACTTCATTATTCTACCTCGTTTAACAATTTCTTAAATTCTACTAATTTCAGTTTATTCTTCTCATTCGTTAGTACTTCCTACACAATTTGTGTTAAACTTTGGAATGAACAGAATGATAAGAGATAGGTGTTAAAATAAATATTAAGTACTTTTTATAAATGTATACAATAAAAGAGAACGGCTCTCCCACGATTTTCATGATATCGAATGTGTCTTCTTTACTTTATGTGACTCTTTAGTTCGTAATATTTTTGAAACGGAGCAGGCATCTGGTCTCCGTATGAAGCCTACTTATGTCCTCATGCTGGAGAAAACATTAGAAATGTTCAAACGGTGTTTATATTATACAATTTGTGAGTATTATACTTATTTATTCCTCTTAGATTTTACAATGGCCATGGATAGGTGTAATACCATTCAACTCCGAAGGGAATTGCTTCTGATCATGTATTTTTTGACATGATCGAATCATTATGTTGATAATCTTGAAGGTCTTGAGTTTAGTGGTACTTTATACTCTTGGCTACTATATGAGAAGACGATGTCGTAGTTTATTTCACCTTTGTTCAACGCTGTATAGCGAGATGCATTTTGTCTAGATATTGTTTCTGCTCTATTGACCGGCAGGAATGGGTTATGGAGTTGCTTTATAGTTCAAGAAAATCACTAGTTAGAGTTATATTTATACGAATTATTATGTGTTTTTTTCTTATGCGTTTTTATGTGTCAAACGCTTTGATTAAATCTGTAAGTTGGGCATAGAGTTTTCAAACAATAAATAAAGATACCAGAATTTAGCGTCCAGTAAACTCTAGATTTTATTGGACTAGATGTTTAAGATAGTTTAGTGTTTGGTATAAATAAATAGCGAGCTGGTAATTTTATTGCCGATTAGTTAATTTAGCCGGGCGGGCCTTAGCAAGGACCATGACGCGGCTTGGCTATAAAATATATTGACTAATTAGATCGTCTATCGTGTTAGGAAACATCACATTTTTCAAGTCATATTTTCGAGTAAATCCATTTATCTTGGACATCAGATACACGCGAAAGTTTTACAATGTTAGGCATGCTCACGCATGCTATTATTGAGTTTGAAAGCGCCTGATCAGCCGCGTAGATATTTCTCCATGTTATATTCTAGCTATTTAAGTGATGAATTTTATGGAGTTCTCCTTCAAGTTCAGTTAGGCTATTGAACATCATTCACTATCGTTTACACTTTAATTTTCTTCATTCATTTATTTCCGTGCGTTCTAAGACTTAGAAAGAGTCTAGAATCAACTATACTCTATTCAATTTCAGAAGAAAGTGTTTATAAACGATCAGATTTGACAGGTCAGGTATTGTAAACCTTTTTCTTACATTCACGTTAGTAATTTAATGTGGATTTATTTAGTATATGTGATTAAAAAAGGGTTAAAAGTTAGGTTATATTTTATATTTAATAGAAATTCAGATAAGTAAGATAAAGTGATTCAAACAATTTATAAGTATTACTGTTTCATAAAAAAACATAAAGTAATACCGAAAATGTTGATAGTAGTTTAATTAAATGTTAAGTTATACAGAAAATTATTACAAAAAAATCACAAATACTTAATTTTTAGGTATTCATTAAAATATTTTTGAAAACGAACTAATTTACAAATGGTTGTGCCTAATGCTAGTGCCGGCGAGGCTGTCCTTTTGCCGATATCACTGAGAAATAGTATTATAGAACATATCATATCTGTTACAGAACATATTCGCAGAATATATTCATCATAAATCTATCTATTACATCGTATACAGATGTTCAGCCATGCCGCGGGGCTTATTAAATGACATTGCTCCAAGTAGAAATCTTTTGACGTCGTTTAATTTAAAAGTAGTGTTTTCTTTCGCCACATATAATTTCTTTTGTGTCCAGAGCATTTTGATTGTGTTTATTTTACAGTGATATGACGGGAATCTTAATATTTTACAGTGATATGTATTCTTGAACAGCTGTATAGGTACGGCCTTACATTCGCCATTTTAATTACACGCATACTTAAAAATATTACACATTTAACACAAGGAATTTAACATTATAAAATACATAACAATATAGTAAATTTAATATAATACAAAATAATTTTATTATAAATTTCATGTTTTTAATTGCCATTACATTGATAAGTATGGCAAGCAAGCAAGCGCTGTATATACGTGGTATATATAAGTTGCTATACGTGGGCATACAGTAAAACAAATATATAATTGACCTCCTGAATCTATATACCTTTGGACAAGAAGTGTATCTTTTGTGAACATATAAATAATGAATTTCGCAAATAATTATACTAGCTGTGCGCTCGGATTAATTAAGATTTGTTAGTCCTACGTAAATTTATATGTGGCTACTTCAATACAATTGTTAGGTTTCGTATTTGTGCAACAGGCGGATAGATAGATAATCATCAGACGAACTTGCATTGGTTGTCCTCAAAATAAAAACTAATAAGTTAGTTTTACCAGACATATATATTCGAATAAAAAATAAAGTTTATTGCCCCACAAAATTCATAAGCACAAATTGGCATTTTTATCTGATAAACTGATGATTTTATGAAACTCGAACGAATATTATTAACTAAGTCTCAAGATGTATTGACCATAAAAATGGGTATTACATTTCTTCTCTTTTTAATATCTATTCAAATGTTTTTCAAATTATTTGAGTAGTATAAAAATTAAAATGGGTATGTCAATTTGAAATATATTATAATTTTTAAATATTTTTATAATAATTTTTTAAACTACTTGTATGAAACACAAAGGTAGACATATGTTTTCTTTTCAGAATAATGTTTCATTTATTATATTATTTTCCGCTTAATACACTATGTCCCTCATAACGCGGATTCTTTTTGTAGGACTATTAAATGCGACATAAGAAATCACTGCAATCAATGCCCTATAATATATATATATATATATATATATATATATATATATATATATATATATATATATATATAAAATACAATCAAGGCTGCGTTTCCGGGTATTAGCATAGGATAATTCAGTATGACATGGCCTGTTCGATGAAACGACCAACCGAAAAATTTTACTGTCTTTGCTCTAGATGTTGTGAGCTAAGATTGGTGAGTGATTGCTACTCGCACGTACGTTCCTGTATACATTTTTTTATTGATAAAAAAATTAAGAAGTAAGTATTTTTAAAGTTCAAAGATTCAATTTACCTCAGATTTTTTAGTAAGTTTTCAGATTATACTTTTCAGATTATGCTTACATATCTGATAATCTTGAAAACGACAGTTATTGAAGAGGTTTCAATGATGCTTGAGAATCTATCTGAATGGGTTCAAGAAGAACTATCAGCAACCATGACTTCAACATCAATATCTAATAACGATGCTCACAAAATGTCACCGCAATAAGACACGCCTTAAAAGTACCTGACTACACGTGTCTAGTTGTAGAACTTGCTAAGTTATGCTGCTTACTAACATTAGGAAACGGTCCAAGCAAGTAGCAAAGGTAATCACATCTCCAGATCACATTAGTGACAAAATGGAAAAGGAAAGTAAAAATAACAAGATTATGAAGAAAAAAAAATCAATATTAAAAAGCAAAAAATTAAATTAGGTTGAAGTTCTGAGGAAGAAGAAACGATAGAATTAGTCAGCAAAAATTCCGGTCCTGAAGGTAATATATATGATTGCGTGTGATGCAGCGAAACTTACTAAGAGACTGAAAAAAATAAAAGATTATCTGCAATGTATCTTTTGTAAATTATAGCTGCATGAAAATTGCACTTCAACTATTCTTGCAATCCTTGCAATCCTTCAACAATTGCAACAATTCTTGCAATCCTTGTGGCAAGAAAATGAAGAAACAAGAAACGGAAAAGAAAAACTTACACGAGAAAAAAGAAAAAAGTAACGAAAAAGGCAAAGGGAGAGGAAAAGTGGCCCAGAAATTATATGGCCATCTTATCCTTATATGAGGGGCCAACTTATAACGTATATTAACATTAAAGCTTTTTCTAATTTTTTTTTTAAAAATAAGTCTAACATTAAGAATAACCTACGAAAATATACATAAAAACAAGAGTCAAAGCTCAGTTTTTATAAAAAAACATTATCCTAAAGTACGTATATAATTTGTAGGCTACACTGGAAAATATTGTAGTACCAACATTTATTTGAAAAGTAAATAACATATCATAATGTTTGTTTAATTATCTATACGCCAAATATAACATATATCTGTATATATTTCCATCAAATCTTGAAATATAGCAGCGTAAGCTGACACATTGTCGCTATCTCACTTGAAAACTTTATAAAATTAATGAATTGCATATATACTCCAGGCTTTTTCAGCGTGGAAATGTTGATTATTTTCACGAAATGTTTGAAACGCCTACTAATTCCGCCAAAAAATTGAGAGTTGTCCATTTTTATTATGTAAAATTTCACAATTCGTGTCAGTAAAATAATGGTGTAATATTTATAACATTTTATATAGCGAAACTTTCTGAAGTTGATGTTTTGATTATATATATAGTTTTATAATACTCTGGACATAATACAATGAATTTTATAAATTGTAGTCAGCTGATCGAATATATATTTGTGCCAACCATATTTTAACTATTAAATTCAATTGTTTATAAACATTCTCTCTTGAAATTGAATGGACTATATGTGCATTACAATAGTTTTATTGCGCTTTTACTCCTTGGTAACTATAAGTTTTTATTCCTTGATAACTATAAGGTAACAGCAACGAGAAGACTATCCTTTTAAGTCATTCTGAGAACATTTTGTAGCACAAGTTATAGTATCACTTACATAAATGTAATTATAATCGTCCAGATAAATCCGAATTTATAGTAATGATTATTTTTAGTATAAAACTTTATAACTATTTTTATTATGGCTTTTGAAATAATAAAGCATGTAAATCTGTATTAATTTCAGAAATATTTTCCTTAATCTCACGTTGTATAGCTTTAGTACAATGTACTGAAATTTTATTAAATCTGCTGTAATTTTGATTTATCTGCGTAACAGTTCTATTTAGGTTTTCAATTTCTCTATTTAGGTTGACGTAAAATGTATTAAATCATATTTACTATTGTGAACTTATATTTGTATATATTATACTTATTGAAATTTAATTAATTAACCACATGGACCTATATTCAGTCACCAAACTGACAAATATACAAAAAAATGAGCAGAAAAGTTTATTTGAAATAATAGATATTTAGTGTAAAGTATAAATACATTCCCAAATAAAAATTTTCTAACACGACCTTAAATATTTGCTGACAATGTCGTGGGATAACCACACCCTATTTTGATAAAACTTTCCTCTCAGGCTTCCTCATACATTCTTTACTCTTTATTTCCTTTTAAATATTCTTTAAACTACCTATGACTGTTTTGATCTCCCACGGTTCTCTTCCATTTTACTTCTTCCATTTCTAACTTTCACTATCCACATTCCTTTCCTTATCTCCACTATCACATTTTGGTATAGCATTCTTTTCGTTGATTGTCACGTATGAAATTGTTTACCATTCATTCTTTTCGTAACGATTGCAATAAATTCACTTGAGTACATTTATTGTTGAGCTGTTCGACTACGTTAATGACAGTTATTTTGCAAATACACGTGCGGTGTGGAATATAGTGATCGCTGTTGGGTCGATTGATCCAATTATGTACTTAATAACTTTATTAAATTCAATTTGATTAAGCTGGTTTGGCATTCAGCACTTTCAATTTCATTCATGTTCAACTCTTATATGAATGAAATCACTTGTTATATTTGTTCAATTCGTTTTACCATCGGGCGAATATAGGGTTATCATATTTTGTAAAATTTAATTGAAAGTGTTCCTGCAAAATTTCGTGTTAAAATATTACTAATTAGTTATATAGAACTCATCTTATTATATTTTTGTTAATATAACGAAATAAATGAGGAACCACCGTTAATTTAGTGTTTTAGTTAAGTTAACACTTAGTAGTTTTTATACAATATGATAGTTATAGATTTGCATCAAATACCAGTAATAAATATAAAAAGAATATGTGAAATGTCATACGTTGGGAAGTGAAATTTCTATATTCCGAATGTGTTTTTTAATTAATGATTTATATCAAATTGATGGTTTTGACGTTATACCCTAGAAAGCATAAATTAATCTTCCGTTATGTTATTTCGTTTTATTCATTCATTATTCTTCATTTTTGCATATTTTTCACTTTTATACAAAATATATAATCAAATAGATATGAAATGTAAGTAAATGCGGAATAAAAAATGTAGATTCTAACCTTTATTGGAGCGGAGTTATTGCTCAACTTTAGAGCAGCTATCCCCACTCCTCTTCTTAGTTCCGTAGCAGATGTTCGTGACGCTGTCTACACTGATTTTCATTTCATTATTGTTTGTTAAATGTTCCATTTTAAGAAATTTTTTTTGGTTGTAGTAATGCTTTCAAATTAATTTTATCCTTAAGTAAAATAATGATTTGTAATCGTTCATCATAAAATAGTTATAGTATAAGACCGCCAGTTTTCTTTGTATTAACATTTAAATAATGAATATGGTAATTGTTGTTTACTATACCTTCCACATGCGCATATATAAAAATATATTTTATGTGATCTAACTAAAAACTAATGATTTTATGATTTTTTTCTTTACTTGTGCTATGAGATCTTACTTCTTGCAATATTCATACTTCTGGGTCAACGGAAGTACCCCATAGGTTTTGATCTATTTGTGAGTGTCAAAATATGCCGCATAAATTGCCGTATTTTAGGGGTCTTCTAAGTCAACGCAAGCTTTGCGTTGACTTAGAAGACCCCTTGGGAACGCTTGATTTTTTTATAGCTTCAAGGGATCGTAGACCTAAGTACTTGATACCTCCACGCGTTCCTGACAAGAAAGGTTTTGACAGACTGACAGACGGACAACGAAGTGATCCTATAAAGATTCCTTTCTTTTCCTTTTGAGGTACGGAACCCTAAAAAAGCTTATTAGAAAAATAACATTTGGAATTGTGTGTTTTATTTGATCGCGGTATGACGTAAATGAGTGGTGTAATGAAGATATACGTAAATCTGTGCAGGTAATACAGTTGGAGCATCGTAATTAAGCAAAGGTTTGTAAGAACATTTTAATAATAATAACAAAATTGTTATTAGACTATTATTAGTATAGAGTTATTATGGAAAATGTTTTCTATAGAAAATTTAATAAGAGTGAAAAAATATCCTTCACCATTTCTGTTTGTTTATCTGTATACTTATTATATAATCATAGAAAATCTACTGAAAGTATAATAATTCACATGTTATAACTTGATTGAATAGTTATTAGCATGAACGTGGTTAACAAATTAGTACACAAAGCAAATCTATTTAAATAAACAATACCGTCGTGACATTTCTCAATAAATTGGCACGAAATCGCGAAAAAAAACAAGTTGCAAATAAAAATTTTCGATCGTTTTCACAGTTGATTTCGCTATTGGGAAACATTGTTTAAAAATCGGTCTAGTTTTAATGGCTTCCCTTTAATTTCGTCCTTTTTTTACCTTAGACAAGTTGGCAAACTGAGATTGCCTAGTGACAGATGCGGCAACACCGCGCCCGAGCGAACTCTAGACAGCTTTTTGTGCATCCTTTCTGCTGTTTTAATTAGTCGCGTGCCCTTGAATCTCGGTCGAACCAGACCAGCGATGAGCGTTGTACGCTGTCCGCTGCTCACTTGTCTTAGCACCCACTTGCGTTGATATGAAGTTGTAGGCTTCGCGTTTTTTAACCTGCCAAAGGTCTTGGGGTCGCCAATGACCATATCTGTTTTATTAAATGTAACTTCTTTCATCTGTTTGTATGCCCAAGGCATAATTTTACAATTGTCGATCAAGTTGAAAATTGGAATATAAATGTAAAAGCAGTCTTTTTAAGTAGTCTTTTTTCGAAATCTTGACTATTTTGAAAGAAAATTCTTAATATATTTTACGGTGGAGAATTTCATTTATGCATACGAACCCACCAAGTCGAAAAAAAATTATTCACTTTCTAAGAAACTTGACTAAATATTTCCAAATTACCTTAAGTCCCATCATCTAATTTTTTAGAGTTCAGTAAGTTAAAGACTAAAATCTATCTATTGAGATGTGTTACCATTTAGTATGTCAGTCGATTTTCACCGATGTGAAATTACAAACATTGATAATTGGTAAACAAAATGAAATGTCTACAAATACACAAAAAGATAAAAAAAATTAAAAAAATTCTTACTTTTGGAAGTTAAAAAGTTGGTATTCTTTACAAATAATTAAATTAATTATTTTCAAAACGTATAATTAAAAACGACTATTTTTAAAAACACTTCGAAAAACTTGATCACAATTAAATTAAATTTTAGCCTAAAGTAAAACACCGCCTATGGAGCTAATTTTTTCGATCACATTTTCGAAAAAATTAGCTCCATAGGAGGAACTCCACTATCGAAAAATGTGATTTAGAAAAATTAGAAAAAGAATAATGGAAATATGTGTGACAGAAAATCCGCTCAGGGAAAAGTATTATTTCAGGTATTATTTATACACTTAAAATATTAAGTGTATATTGTTAATTTTATTTTTCAAGATTTTTGAAACTATTGCTCTTTTACGTTTCATTCATTTTTGTAATGACGTATGCATCGAGATATCAGTTTATTATTAAAAAAATCTATATTTTATTAATATATTTTCTATTACTAATTTGTCTAAAGTAGACGTTTTAAGAGAAAAGAATTTCCTGGCAAGATTCTGCCGACAGATTTTCGGTTTTGATAATTATTCTTTACTTCAGTTCAGTGACGTATAACAGGCAGGTTGAGCGCCACAACGTAGATATACAGGTTTTGCACATGCTTACAAAATATTAATTCGTGTATAACTTTGGATGAGTCATTTCACAATATATTCTTTGTTATTCCTAAAGGAATAGTTTATATTTTAATATTTTTCCTGAGTATTATTCTAATTAGTTATTCAAAAAATAATTTTTAACTCATGTAATATTTATGCGTTATTTTACAAACCCCTTACATCCAACGGTAACGAATCTCAGAAATTCCTAAAATTATGTTAGTTTCTTTTATGTTTATAAACTTACAAATTTCTCATATGCAAAATGACGTTAAATGTTGACAAATATATTAAATTATTAGTGTCAACTAATTTCAATGCAAAGTACACAACGTTAAGTGTCCTAAAATATGTCAAAGTCCATAAATGGGTGGTTTAAGAATATACGGCGGATAAAAGCCTTAAAAAGTAAAACCATAATAGTCCCGTAGGCATAATAGTCGTATCTTTTGAAATATTATTATTATATTAGTTTTAAAATGTTAATTCAAAATTTGGGAAAATGAAGAATCTCACTAACTTTTTCGATTCATAATTACCTAGAATCATTTTGTGCTTTATCAATCTTGTCTTCGACTAAATAATATTGCTCATTTTCAAGGATATAACCTAGAATGGAAGCATGCAGCAGTCAAAGAAAACTGATCGAAGACGGGATAGTTATTGAACGATTTCACCATTATGAATAGTAAACGTTTAAAAAAAAGGCCCTTTAATAAAAATATTAAAAAGTAACCATGTAAATAGACAAAGAAATGCAAGATATTATAATAAAAACAAAAAAGTGAAGTGAAAATCTTTAAATTATGATGAAACCAATATTTGCAGCCATGACGCTAGTATCGAAATAATTTTTGGAAAACTCTCAATGATGTCATCAGATAAGACTAAAAATATTGTACAAAGCAAAAATGCCAGGGACAAAAAAAAATTATATATGCGTGAACCTGAACTTCTGCGGGAACGGTGGATAAAGTCGTGAAAATGCGAATCCATGCGAGAATCGGACAATACATTAAACTGTGCACCGAACGCATTTTTTTGTTACGATGGACCTATTTCCAAGATATAAATGGAATAAATCATCATGAAACAACACTGCCTGTAAAACCTATTTCCTTATATTAATACCAATTAAGGGTAGTATTGAATTCACATCAAAAGCATTTTTTTTGAATTCCAGTAGATGACCATTTCATGATGATAATTTTGGCTCATTTATACACCCTTTTTTGCGTTCCTTGCTTAATGGAATTGCAGAAACTAGCACTACCTAAATTCTAAATTATCGCTGGTTGACGTCTAATGAAATTTGTTTGAGTGTCCTTACAAAGCAGATGTTAGTCACTCAACAATGGCCAGTTTTTTTCTTGCCACAAACATTTAAATTGTGCAACTCGCTTTGATATCACGTTTTAATATTTTCAAAAATTAGAAAATATAATTACCTTGATTTTATTGCTTCTTAATATCACTCTTCGTAGTTTTGGCAGTTGCAATTTATAAAATCTTTGACTCCATCTAGTGTGTTAAACAGAAACGAAAGCAACTTGTATGATCAGGAATTTCTTGTCCGAGCTGTTAGTTATATAAAAAGAAGCATTAAATCTTTCAAATGAGAGAGATCATATTGTCTGTTTTGCCGTCGCTGCACCGATCTTTTGTACAAATCTATTATTCACGCGAACTTGTCATTCACTGTCTGCGCTTGGCATTCACTCCCACGTAGCTGTGAATTCAGTCGTCGACCTTCGTTGCGTGTCGTAATGAGGAACGTTTTCATAATAATATGTAAATGCGCGTCTGGGTGCTGTTTGTTTGTTCGAGTTTAGATTGTGCAATGATATAATTTGTGACAGATTGTGTAGAGATTATGTAAATAATGGCGTAGACCGATGAAGTACCAGGGTCGTATATAGGTTATTGTTATTGCATGCGAGTGGGAGAGGAGAGGTTAAAGTGGTTTAGAGTAAATACCGAAAGGTGGTGAAATCTAATTTAAAAAAATAATTTAATCATCACTGAATACCTGGGCCAACAGGAGTAAACTATAGATTTTATTGAGAAACGAATTAACAGCGAGAATTAACTGCAAAGTACACAATGTTAAAAGTCCTAAAATGTTTCAAAGAAAGATAAAAGAATACAGGTGGAACAGCCCCGGATATACGATTTTTCCGGACCGGGGCAGAAATATGATAGTGGCGCCCACTCTCTCCAGCGTTTGAGATAAATTGTAAAAAAATGCTCACAAATATATAACGGGTGGCATTTTTAGTATAAGAACTATTTAATAAATTTGCAGTCTTTATTACCTGTTAGCTAATAACTTTTTCATATGCGTGACATAAAATTAAATATAGGAAATATATAACCAGGAAAGACATTTCTTCCAAACCTTCACTTAAGATCCCAGCATGTTTTCTCTCTAATCTTGCTACAGCTTTACACGGTGTGCTTCATTTTCTGAAATAATCTATTAGCTCATCAAAGTCCGTCTCAAAGGCAGTTTTATTTTCAATGGCTAGGATCACGAGGCCAGATGGACGTTCCTAACTCATTGTTGAACGCAGATAGGTTTCAAGTATTTTCAGTTTTCTGAAGCTTCATTCACAGCTTACAGATATCGTAGGTAATCTTAAAGCTATTCTAATATTAGGAAATGCTTCTTCTAAGTCATGCTTGCACAGATGTTGTAACAGGTCGAATGCACTTGATTTTTCATTAATTTCGGCTACTTGCTCTTTGAACACGGTAAATTCCTGACAAAGATCATGTAGTTGATCTTGCAAGTCTTTTGAATATTTTCGAGCTATATCGGCTCCATTTTTAGCAGATCCCCAATCGATATATTTAAAAACGTGTGGTCACTAAAGAAGGGGAAATTTTCATGTAGACTCTTTGCACTCTCTACCCTTATTTCACCAAATATTACTTTTATACCTTTGGAAACATTTTTTTATATCTTTGTAAATTTTTTACCAAATCTTACTTTTATATCTTTGGAAAATAGCCCAGTCGGATATAGCGTTGTTGATTTGTCCACGCAGATTTCGTCGTGTTTTTTTTTTGGAAATTCGTTTGCTTTCAAGAACTGACTCGAATTTCAACTTTTCTGATACAGGCTGCTTTGATCCAATGGTCTATTGGTTTTTCTCTCATTCCTTGCATTTTTTAAATAAAACCTTGCATTATCGCTTCAGAACACGAAATGATAATATCCTCTTTTTGTATATTAAATTTTAATCTATCAATCTCTCGAATAATTTTATCCCAAATTGTTAAGTTGAAGACAAATTAAAATACATCACCGCATGAAGTAAATGACCAGCTTCATACTTGAGTAGGGAGGATTCTTCAATTTCTTCCGGAGCTTTCACAACTTCCGGTAAATTATATAATAGAGTAGTAACAGCTTGGTTTTTAGCCGAACATCTGGTTTGACTACTTACTTTTAAGTTTGTTTTAGTACACTTTTGCATTATTTTCCACCGCGTGATGGATCCAACAAAGAAGCAACAAAATTTTTGTACAAGTCCAAAATGGGTTAACTGCTTTGGGACACGATGATGCTGAATGCACACCCACAAGATTTAAAGAATGTGCTAGACATGGTACGAACTCTGTCAGCTCATTGATTTGCATAACTCTGGATTGGACTCCTTTATATATACCGGCCATATTAGATCCGTTGTCGAAAGATTGTCCATAACATTTTTGCATATACAAACCATCAGCTTCTAGTTCTAGAATTCGATGTGTGATATATTCTTTAGTCTTTTCGTCAACTTCAATAAAATCAATAAACCTTTCCTTTGTTTCACATTCAGTGTCCATTATTTTTATATATCGAATAACCTGGCTCATTTGTTTCGTCATATATACATCTGGAGTGCAGTCAAACATGGTGGTGAAATAGTTAGCCTCCTTGATTTCAATGATATTTGTTTGCCATTATATCACTGATTTAATTTTTTATTGTTTTCGACAAATAGGATGCCTGTTTTTTTTACATGGTCGAATTAGTACTTGAGAGTGGGGTCGGGTTTAGCGAGGAGACTCATCAAATTAAGAAAATTTCCTTGACTAGGTTGAGAAATATTTTCAGTGAGATCACTCAGGTATTCTTTAGAATCTCTAAAAGAAGGAGAGTTTATGGCAAGACATGACAGCGTCCATTACTGCATGTAGAATATGTTTCCATTTTTCTTTCTTAGATTGCATTAATCGCTCTATGCCTCGTTCGATACTCTGACACAATTTGATTTGCTGCAGACGAGCTTTCCATTTGGTATAATAATTTTTATGCTTTTGTGATATTTCATGCTCAGCTAATCTTTCTTAAGTCTTTTTCCTATTAATGAGACCCTCTTTACACGAGGCTGATGTAGAAGTACTGGCAAACAGCTTGCGGATAATGCAGTAAAATGCATCTTTTCTTTTCAATTAAACAAGCCAGGATCTTTAAATATATTACTTATTTGCCATTGCCCCGAACCACATGTTATGTGTCAAATGCCCACCGTTGCGTTCAATGGACTTAAATTCTATATTATTTGGATGTTCACCATTTAGTAATACAGCTTGTTTGCCAAAGAATGACTTTTGTTGATCTGTAATTTTCTTGGTGTCCGGTCATTTACTTGGATCCATTATATTTCTAATTTTGTCTTTGTTGCTCTACTGCAATAAGTCATAAGATGCTAGCTGAACGAATCGACTATGACAACAGTTTAATATCATCTGAGCCATGAAGCTTCCACTGTTCAGTAGAACTAACTTGAATGTCTAAAATACAAGAGTTATTCAAAATACCTGAAATCATATCACAAGTATGGGTGGAGCTTAACGCTGTGTCAGCTTCCTGAATTCACTTTCTCATCTTAGAAGCCGATTTATTTACTTTTTTAATATTATCTTCAGCTTTTTTTCTGTTTTCAGTCCCAGAAAGTTTTTTTCTCGACGTGCTCATCGTTTGCTTTGCTTTACAATCAAAAAATATAAATAAATATATTTTAACGCTGATGCTTAAATTACGGAGGCCAGCATAACGTGGGAATGATTTCAATGTTTGGTAACTACTTCTCGGTTCACTTTCCCGAAGATTTTATTTTATTTGATTGTATTTGGAGAGCTTAGATACAGCTATAATACAAAGAAAAAAGATGAACTAGTTAATTAAAATATGCCATATAACAAGCCTCCATAGTAATAAAATTTAAATCACAAACGCAGAATTTACTGAATAAGAAATTACAATATAATAGTGTTATTTATTTTAGCTACAAAACTTTTATCAAATAGGACAAAGCACAACCAGTATTCATAGGAAATAGATTAAAACAAAAGTTCAATTTTGCATCAGCGGAACTTTCTTCTTGTTAGCAAGGAGTTATTAGCACTTCATCGACGATATAATACATTTAGGAAGTATGATAGCACCGATAAGATAGTATAATATGTATTCTTTCTTATCTGTTATTCCTGTAAATCGTTTATTTCCACTACTGTAGTTTAAATCTAATAATTTCGTTAATAATTATTATAATAACGCTTATTATTCATACACGCAATCAACTACTCGTACATAAACCAACAGCGATCGTCGTTTGACGTTCGACCGTTTGGATTAATTCGGCTCAGCTCGTGTAGACCCTAGGTTCTAGATGCGACGGGAATTCCCCTGACAGAGACATCACGCATAATGTCAGGAGTTTGACACTCAATGCTTTAAGCTAATAATTTTAGCTTAAGTATGTTGGTACGAGATGTCAACAGCACCATCTAATTTTAAATACAAAATATTTTTAATTAAAACATACTATGTTTACGAGATCTACGCGAATCTAGAACATTTGGAGAAAATTATAAAAATATAAAAATATTATAAAAATACAAAAGTTTAAACATTGAAAGATACGTTCATAAATCAACTCAGTGTGTTGCCAAAAAACAATTGGGTGTTTTAAAATAAAATGAATAATCGATGGATCAACGTGCGTTGGTAGGCGCCTTGTGAAACAAGTTTTTTTTCAAGCCATAATATAGTATTATTATGGCTTTGGCGCCCCCTAAAAATGCCGCCCGGGGCTGGCGCCCCGGTTTGCCTCTCCCTAGATCCGGGGCTGGTGGAAGAATGGTGCATGGAAATATAAAATAGTTATTTCGTTTATCACTTAAAGGAAAAAATAAATTACAAAAAGTAAAATAAAACTTAATAAATGAAGTAAATTAATGAAAACCTAAATCTCAACAAAAATTCAGCTATTTTCTTAGTATTGAGATCATGAACTTTCGGACGACAGTAAGTTCATATCGGAGAATAAAACCATAAGTTCGGAAACAATTGACAGAAACTGATTTCTGTCATCAAATAAAGAGTTTGAAAAACCGAAACATCACCATGTTGGTAATATTAAAAATGTAAAGCAATCATCCGTCACAAAGAAGCGCTTCTAATAAAACATTAAGTTTAAAATATAGTTTGTTGCTCAGACTTCATTGTAACGTTGATATTGCTCTTATTCCAGAATAATTTGTAGTCGATGCTTGCGACGTGCACCTTATGGTAATAAAACAGAAACAGAAAGTTCAAATTGTTTACACCGATAAATATGACACTAAAATGAACTAGTATTTTAGAAGTGGTATTAAAGCAATGTACTAGACGTTGTACTTTAGCGATTTAAAATGGCCGTCGTATTGTAATAGTTTATCTTGTATCACTGATTAAATTATGTTACAATGATACAAGACGGATATGTACGTAGATTTAAGTTAGTATAGGGAACCTTATCTAGGTTATCGAATAAAGTTAAACCCACTCTAGAGTTTGTCATGTGATACATTCATATATCTTTCCAGTTATTTCGAACTGATTGCGAAAGCTTTTAAATAAACTCGTGCGTTCAACATACAGATAGCAATAAATATAGTATAAGGCTGTTCTATTTCCATTTGGTTATATGGATTTAACGGTTCATTGTGAGTGATTGTCAACGGACTTGCTCGCAAACTGATACGCTTATAACTAAGGTGGTTAAATATGTAACTGCTTCAGGAAGACAGTTTTGTTTAATTGGTGCATAAAGTGTTGTTTTGTTAGGTTTGAGTTTAGTTTTTTAATACATTTAATTCATAAAGAAGGGTTTCATATTTACGTGTAAGTGCAAAATTGAATCAAGCTTAATGCAAAATGTTTTCAGTGTTACATATTTTTTGTATTATAAATGACATTTTAATTGCTGTTGGTACGAGCCACAAGTCTGTTATCATGTTATACATGTAATATATTTCGTTTTTTTTATAATATAAAATCGCGTGGTATTTGTCATGGGTGTATGTTTTAGTAGAAAGGCTAGAGACATTTTGTATGTCCTCGAAAGTTATGTCCGCGGTTACGCGGTACTACACAATGATCGCTACGGACGCTGCAAATGATCATAGATGGATATATATGTGTATGTGTGTGTGTGTCTGTGCGCATGCGTGCGTGTGTGCGTGCGAGCGTGCCAGTGTGTGTGCATATGCGTGTGCGTGTGTGTGTATATGTGTATATAGAGATAAATGTGGAAGGGAATGAATGTTCGTAAAGACCGTTATTTATTAAGGTTTTGGCATTTGAATTTTCTCAAATAACGACCGTAATTATTTTCCATTTGCAATTAATTTTAGGAGTTTTGTTAATCAGTTGTTTAATCTGAACGATATAGTAGTGAACACTTTTACCCGATAAACTCTATATATCGACATAATAGTACAGGTTGGAAACTTTCAATGTTATATCACTATTATCGACATATACCTATATGAAGAATTTTTGTTATGGAATTTTGAGGATATTTCTCATTCAATTATTAAAAATTATACATTTGGTTCTATACAGGTTCAGGATGTGTAAGAAAAGAAATAGAAAACAAATGGTTTTAGAAATAAAAAAAATTGTTTCGTCTTTATTGTATGTGCCTCAGGCAATTATTGTTCGTGTGAATTTTAAGTATGGTTTCTGAAATGATGCCTTAATGAGAGCTAAATTAAGATAATTAATACAAGGCGTTTTTATAGAACATGTATATATTATAAGGTCATATATAAAATCTAGGAGCATTGTGGTTAATCAATGCGCTCTGAATTCTTAGGTTTGTAACTGAGTATTTACGGATTGATTTAAGAAGTGAAAATAATATATCTTCAAATAAATTGGAGCCAGATAGCCAGATCGCCATTCAGTGCCACATGACAGGGAACGGGATCCTTACAAGATGACAGAATATGGTATCAGCAAATTAACGAGACTTGGTGCTTCGTCATTGTTGCTTTGTGGGTAATGACATGAGTAGGCATTTATTAAATATAAACCATACTCGTATACTGGTATGTGTGTCGCTGAGAAAAGAAACCGTGAGAAGAATCAGTTCAAAGCCAGAGCCTAATTTACGGGTGTTTGAGAATTGACCGCAATCATTTTTAGAATCTCCTATAATGGAAACAAGAAGTGCATTTTTAGTTCATAGACCCTATTGAACGTTCTCGGATCAGTTGTACAAAATGTATATACTGAATGAATATTTTTTATGACAGTCGTTGTAACGTAATTCGAAATATTAAATGTTAATTTAATGAATAAATCAAGGATATTCACTTAATTTTACTAAATTTAAAGAGGTGGTATGTCCTCCCGCTCTTTTGGCAAACATAATACTATACAGACTTGTCTTTTCTATGACAGTCACTATGACATAGTTCAAAATAATAAATGTTGATATAAAGAAAGCACAAGGACTTTTACTTAATTAAAAGCGACAGTGTGTTTTCCTGTTCTTTGCCAAAAATAGTACCATAAAGACAATTTTTTTCTATATCCAGTCATTGAGGCATAGCTCAAAATAATAAATGATGATCTAAGGAAAGCACAAGGACTTTTACTTAATTAAAAGCGACAGTGTGTTTTCTCTTTGTCAAAAATAGTATCATAGAGACTTATTTTTTCTACGAACAGTCATTGCGACTTAGCTCAAAATAATAAATGTTCATCTAAGGAAAGCATAAGGACTTTTACTTAATTAAAAGTAAGAGGGTGTCTTCCCGCTCTTCGCCGAAAATAGTGCCATAGAGACTTATTTTTTCTATATCCAGTCATTGAGGCATAGCTCAAAATAATAAATGTTGATCTAAGGAAAGCACAAGGACTTTTACTTAATTAAAAGCGACAGTGTGTTTTCTCTTTGTCAAAAATAGTATCATAGAGACTTATTTTTTCTACGAACAGTCATTGCGACTTAGCTCAAAATAATAAATGTTCATCTAAGGAAAGCATAAGGACTTTTATTTAATTAAAAGTAAGAGGGTGTCTTCGCGCTCTTCGCCGAAAATAGTGCCATAGAGACTTATTTTTTCTATATCCAGTCATTGAGGCATAGCTCAAAATAATAAATGTTGATCTAAGGAAAGCACAAGGACATTTACTTAATTAAAAGTAAGAGGGTGTCTTCCCGCTTTTCGCCGAAAATAGTACCATAGAGACTAATTTTTCCTATAAACAGTCATTGCGACATAGCTCAAAATAATAAATGTTGATCTAAGGAAAGCACCAGGACTTTTACTTAATTAAAAGAAACAGTGTGTCTTCCCGTTCTTTTTTTGCTCAATTTAAAAATTTTGCTCAATTTTATTTATTTAAAACGTCAGTTCATCCATCGCTTCTTCGACCAAAATAGTACTACACAGACTTATTTTTTAACTAAGGTTGTCATTTGACACAACTCAAAATAATAAATGTTAGAGATATAAGGAAAGATTACGTTTTTTTTGCTCAATTTTATTAATTTAAAGTGACGTTTCGTCCTTCTACTTCTCCGGAGAAAGTATTATTATTTTTGCTATGGAAGTCGTTCCGATGTGACTCAAAATAATAATTATTAATGTATGGAAACAAAATGTATTTGTGTATATCTAATTATCTTTTTCGAAGATAATATCATAACAAAAATTGATGAAAAATAATCTAAAAGAGAACGAACGCCCTTGAATAAAATATAAGATAGAATTAAACTTTACGTTCCAAAATAATCCTATAAGTGACGATATTTTTGTAATGTAAGACAATTTATGGATTCGAAATAGTTTTTTCCTACCTTTTCTGACTAGAAATCATTTCATTCATAGTCTTATAAGAAAAGTTCAGAAGAATAGTAGTCAAACAAATTATGCTGAGGACATCAATTGACAAGGAGAAAATTTATTTTATCTTTTTATCCTACATTTCTTCCTGGCAGTATATTGTATAATAGTATAGTTTGGTAATAACAACCGTTAAGTAATTAGTTGTTACCACTAACTAACATTAATAAAACTTGGAAATACACCCAAAATTACCCAATATAAATAGTAAATTTCCCATAAAAACAAATCTGGTCAAGGCCAATGCCAATCACGTGCTCGGCCAAGATCCGACTTCCTTACCCACTCACAAAAAGTGGTTATAAAACACAATCAAAGCTAACCGCAATCGAATCGATCCCAATTACCCTATTCCAGTTCTCGCTTACCATTTATCGGAACAAGACCGATCGCGATATTCCCGTAAAGGTCATACACCATTGCGCCTATGATTCACTCTCCAGACAATGGCCCACTAAATTGGTCAAAGCTCGCTCCGCAAGGCAAATAAGCCCGATTCGCATACCGTAATGGGTACGTACGTATGTCGGATGACATTGATGGCGAGACAAGAGCCGATTGTTCGGATCGCCGCCCACGGACTGCGCTACCCACCGTTCGCGATCCGTCGACGTAACAGTCAGCCAGCCAGCCAGTTCGAATATGGCTGCTGCTAATAATTACTTTTTTATTCAATGTCATTCGATACGTTTGTCAAAGTTGGGACGGGCGAGTGGCGAAATTGATGTCGGTCTATCGAGTTGCGGCGCCAGAGTCTATTCTGCACACTTCCGGGTAAAAAAATTACAAATCGATATCAGTGGGTTTTTCGACTAGCGTTTCAATTTGAGGCGGTTTGAAACTTATGTTGTGTGGGTTAAACAGAATTGTTTTGATTAGTGTTATTTACTTTGCTACTGTAGTGTCATTGAATTTAAATTGGACGGTGTCAAATTTAAAATATGTCTACTCAACTTTAACCTTGTCACTGCACTGCCGTTTTGTTTTAACAACGTAGTCGTTTGAGGGTTGACAATACTTTATGCTTTTCATAAGCCAAAATAATATCTTTTAACTGGATATAAAATTTTTAAAAATGCCTAGAAATAAGTATTAGAGAATAAATTCCTACTGAATTAATATGAATACGAAAAACGATTATTCATTAGTAATGATGATATAATAAAAAAAAAAAATTTTAATTATTGTGTGATAATTTGCATTTTCACAAGGAAGATAAGGGACCATTTATCTGAATATTCTTCATCCTAATCTTCGTCGATTATTAGTTGCAATAGAAATACCAAATTATAGTTTTGAACTTAAAATTTTATCAAATATATTTCTTTAATTCCATCTTCTTTCCCGGGCTAAATACGGAGTTTACACCGGGTTTATAAAAACTAGAAAATTTCAGTAGCTCTTTGCTACTTGACATTGAATTCTCCAATACTCGGCTTAGTATTCTTGAATAAGCATTTTTATAAATATTTATCTCTACTTGAATTCATATTTTTGATTATTCTATTTCAATCTAAATCATGGAATAAATGCGAGGAATTTAATTAATATTTGTTTACACGGGATTATACTCTAAAACTTAAAGGTTTACTGTTTAGTGAAAACGTCTTTAAGCACACCTGCGCACATTTTCTGAGTAGTGAATGAAACTGAGTCGTTAGGTTTGGGTCGGTTACGCTGAATCGGGTAAACTCGGGCTCCCTTCGGCATCGGCCAAGCGAGTTCCAAATTTAAAAATAATGAAACGTGATCAATCGAATTTGCAATGCACTGTTCCGGTAAGCTCGGCTCCCTTCGGCATCGGCCGAGCGATTTCACTGTCTAACACCGAGTATATCCTTTTAAGTATTTCGTTCTGTTTTTGAATAATACTTTATTTGAGTAGAATTTAATATAATACGTGTATGTTATTTTTTTTTTAATTTTCGCATTAAAAAATTCCAACACACACAAGTACGGTTATATTGGTTGTCGAAGATTTTACTTCTATATTGTGGTGTTGAACACACCAAATTAATATCTTTAACCTGATATATTAAATTAAAAAAAAACAAGTCACGTATTAACGTAATTTATTTTAGTTAGGTCACATTTTTATATCTTTTCTTTTGTTCGTTGTTAGTAGTCTCCTCGCATCAATTGGTTTCGTATGACCAAAATAAATATACATTTTTAAATCTTAATTTCCCGCTCTCTTTCACGCGACACTTGTATCGCACCTCTTAATGTCTGACAATGTCATTTAACGCCCTCCCACGTATATTTGTAAAGAAGCCATTTCCACTGCATTTATCTTAATACGCACCAAATATTTAGTCCCTTAAAACAACATATCAGACTCGCACTTTTCATCTCCTGTAATTCTTACGGGAGATGAAAAGTGAAACGAACAGACGGATGTTCATCTCTGGCACTAATTTATTTGTGTTTATAGTTTCGTTACACACACCCACTCTGCAAAGTATTTTATTCATACACATTTCTTGAAATCTGTGCAATGATTAAGTAAATTATTGTACGAATTCTGGTGAATTAATATTTGTTTTTAGAAGCATGAATCATACATGCAGAAGTTCGATTAAGTTCTTGTTTTTAATTTAGTTTTTGTTTTTCTTCATACTATTTTTAAAATCTGTGTTATGATTAAATTGTTTTTTGAATTTTGGTGAATTTGATATTTATTTTTGAAACGATGAATCAATGTGGTAATTAAACTTATGCGAAAGTTCGATTCAGTTTTGTTTTTTGTGATTCAGTTCATTTTCCTGTCGTCTTTTTTTAAATTTGTATAATGATTAAACATATTATCTCACGTATTCTGGTGATTGCAATATTTAATTTTGAAAAGTTGAATCGATGTGAAAACCAAATAAATATATGAAGGAGTTCGATTCGGTTGTTATTTTTTTAAATCTTTGTTACGATTAGTTATTTTATTAAAAGAGTTCAAGCGAGTATGAAAATTATTTTTGAAACGATGAATCAATGTCAAAACTAAACATATACGGAAGTTTGATTCAGTTGTTGTTTTCAATTTAGGTTGCTTTATCTTATGTCTTTTTTTTAAATCTGTGCCATGATATATATATATATATATATATATATATATATATATATATATATATATATATATCATCTTACGAATTCTTGTGAAAATTATAATTATTTTTGAAGCGATGATCCAACGCGAAAACTAAATATATAAGGAAGTCTGATTCAGTTGTTGTTTTCGATTCAGTTCATTTTTCCCTCACATTTTTTTTGAACTTTGTGCAAATCTTACGAATTTTGATGACTACGATATTTATTTTAGATACGACGAATCAACACTAAAACCAAACATATGCAGAGGTTTGTTGTTTGAAGATGACACGTGTTTAACCGTAATAGGATCGTAAGTTACAACGTTGTTTGTGGTCAAACCTTCACATTAAACCATTTTAGCCGCAGCCTTGTTAAAGAGCGCAATCTACTTTGACCTTGGGTCACTAAACTATGTTCGCTACCCACATTCAATTCGAGTTCTTTTAAATCTATTTTTACACGTAGTTCGGTTCGATATATTGGAATGCATGTCTGAGTATCGTTAACGTTACTTTGTATAAACGTAATAAATGTTTATCTGATATTTATTGATTTTACTCACATTTCAGTATTGAATGTATCTCTCCGAATTAAGCAATATATTACTTACCTCCCTATCCTCTTTGGTTCGGATCATTCGATATTAAGCATCGAGATTGGGGCATTCGCTACCTCGATCCATGGATCATAAAATGCCTCGTCATTCAGCCAGCATTGCGCTCGTTCATTGAACACACAAAGTCGGATCTCATAAATATTTATCTCTACTCGATTGTAATATTGACCGATATAGCAAAATTCGCATGTCAGTCACCCCGGTGACTATGCGATTGCGGTCGCTTCCCTTGTCTGCTTCGTCCATTATTGTGGCCGCGTTTGTACGACCTTGTTGCATTGTAAATACTAATAAAGCAAGAAGTAAATTTTGGTATTAAGAGTTCTAATCGTTTTGAGAAGACTTAGAGTAATTATAATGATATTTTGAAATCATTTTGAGAAGACTTAGTGCAATTATAATGTTATTTTGAAATCATTTTGAGAATACTTAAGGCAATTATAATGATATTTTGAAATCATTTTGAGAAGACTTAGGGCAATTATAGTGTATTTTGAAATCATTTTGAGAAGACAGGGCAATTATAATGGTATTTTAAAATCATTTTGAGAAGACTTAGGGCAATTATAATGATATTTTGAAATCATTTTGAGAAGATTTAGTGCAATTATGTTGACGTAATTTATTTATTAATGTTTCATATAAGATCAATATACCTGTATTGTTTACCTCATTTTGTTTAGAATATAAGCCCCATTCTAGATGCTGTCAACGCCATATGGTGATTCATTAAGGAACTTTTAATTATTCTACTGTCATTTTATTTTTTATGTGAAGTATTTATAGCGTACTTATTGTAGTAATATGTCTGTCTATGTCTGTCTCTCTTTTATGAAAGCATTTTAATAATTCATAGAAAAATACAGTGTTTAGTTTTCCAAAACTGATTCCCTGTTTTGCTGTTTTTAGAAACTGGTCAAAATGTATAGGTCTAAATTATTGGTGTACTTGTTGGTTTTTTTATTTTTTTTGTTATAGGTTAACACAATTGTATTCGAAAGCTATCTGTCAAATGTCTATCTATGTGCCAAAGTCGTTTGTTAACAAAATTTTACATTATATTTTTGAAAGTAAAATTTTGTAAGTTCGTAATAAATTTTATTGTTTTATTTTGTCGTCAGATTTGCCCAGTATTTGTGCTGCTGAACTTACAGGTCACTAGTTAATGCAGCGTCGTGTATCCCCACCACCCCCGTTCTCGTTATAAGAACGTTTTATTGCACAATTTATTAATAGGGAGTTAAACTGTTCTAATGGGGCACGTCGCGACGTGTCGTTTATTCGGCCCTCTCCGGCTTAACGCTTTCCGCTTAACGCTACTTAGTGTATAAACATTGTTTCTTATTTACTAACACTTACAAATTTAGTAGTTTATATCTGTGTATTGCATTAAATTGTGTTAAAACTTTAAAAGCGTTTATCAATTTAAAATATGAGTTACAGTGATAAAAAATTAGATGTTCTTATCTGACAGATTTTCCGTAACGGCTCTATATTTTTTTTTCAATTTTGTATGAAAGATACTGTATTATACCGGGAAAACGAAGTATGATTTATTGTTTATAGCATAAAGTACTAGAACGTAAAAGTTTGAAGAAAATCGTCACATACCTGTTGATGTTGGAAAAAATAAAAATAATGTTTATAAAAAAAAGATCGACTGCCAAATTTAATCCAGTTCGATTTACTGACTATAGAACGATTCCAATAAATATCTCTACTTTCGTTTTTGGGAAAATATATTTTCCTCTTTTCTTACGTTGCCCAAAAATAAACCATATTTATAGTAACGGGAGAGCTTCAAAAACACATAGTTTTGTCTAATCTAATAAACGTAAAAGCAAGATTTGTTTATTCATTCTTCGCTTTCATGTTTATAGGGTGTATGTTCATTACATAAATCGATTAATTGTTATTTGATGTTTATAAACTTATTTTTTAATTAATATTGTCTATTATCTCATTAATTTGATGATCGGATATCGATAAATATTCATACGAAAAGTGTGTAATCAATATATCGGTAGGTACACAATGTGGCAAAAGGTTGGGATGACACAACATAAATAATATTATCGTTTTTAGTACCGCCGCTAATGAAATATTATGGAAATATTTCGAATTCAATTCAAAGTCTATGCAAGAAAATGAATGAAGTAACGTGTAATATTCGAATATGCTAAGCAAGTACTTTTGCTTCTTTCAAAATATTCATAACGGGCACCGTTAGAGATATTATTTCAACATTTAATCGAAGAAATGTGTCCATAATGTTAATAATTTTATTTATAGATGCCTATCGAAGTGAAGACGTGAATATGTTTGGCTATGTAAATTATTTGTTAAATAGATTATACGATTTAAATTTTCTTTTATGTATTAATCAAATTCAATCAAATATGAAACGCTTTTGTATGATTGTGAAACGGAAATCGATGATTCATAAAAGTTTATATGATTCGATGTAGAGCTGTGGAATGTTTGATAATGACTTTATACCTTCAAGTTATATTTATGAAAAGAAAAACGATCACGTGATTATTGAGACATTTTAAAGTATGATTCTACTTCCACAAAACAAATTTATTAACGCAAGACGCCAAACAACCCATCCACAACTATACTGATATAATTTTAAATGGAAGCTCTTATTAAGCGCTATGTTAACAATTATATTATTTTTGAATTATTTCATGCATAAATATGACAGACGATTTGAACGATATGTTAAAAGCGATTTCGAAATGTAAAATTGAGTCAGTCAGTCCTCAAAATGGAAATAAATATCTAAGGAACCTTGATTTAATTCCTTAAGATCTCTCAATGATACCTAACTGAAAAAAAATGTTTGCTTTACTTTAGATGTATCCGATTTACAATTGTAAATAAAAGTGCCCGTTAAGCACAACGTTAAAGATTATCCTGGAATTATTTTATGCATCAAAATGACAAAAATAGGAACATATTACAAACGATTTTGAAACCTAAAATTGAGTAACCGAGTCCTCAAAATATAAATAAATATCTAAGGAACCTCGATTTAACTTCATAAGCTCTCTCAATGACACCTAATTGAAAAAAAATGTTTGCTTTACTTTAGATGTACCCAATTACAATTGAAAGTAAAAGCGCTTCTCAAGAATCTTTGATTAATTTTATGCATCAAAATGACAAAAATATAGACATATTGCAAACGATTTTGACATTTAAAATTGAGTAACCGAGGCCCAAAAACAAATAAATGTCTAAGGAACCTCGATTTAATTTAAAAAAAAACACCTAAGTCGAAATATTATTTGTCTTACTTTAGATGTACCCAATTTACAATTTATCCTTTTTGCCTACATGGAAGTTACAAAATTGTTTTTACTGCATATTAATTGAGACCTCGGCGAAATTTTGTGCTGATGCAGATGTTGTGAAAACCGGACTGACGGAAAGACATGGTGAAATTTTAAAGGTCAAAGTTTGGCTAAGGCACATATTTCCTTTGACGTTGGTACTTTTTGTCTGTGCTAGGCAAGCTGTGTCAAGGTTTTTAGAATAGGTCCTTGATTAAAATAGTAGTTTTTAAAATTTTTCCATTATTGATTTATGAAGTTAAGTAACCGTTCGTTCAGCATAAAGGAATAAAATATTCAAACTAAGGACGAAATATTCATTAAAGAGCGCTGGTTCTAATTCAACTCGGGCTATGAAATACTTTCTGATTACAACGTATAAATATGTAGTTATATTCAGAATATTTTTATATTTCTGTCCTATTTCTCTCCTGGATATTTCTTAAATTATATTATATTTTTACCTGGAATTTATAATTATAGTTTGAACTTTAAATTTAAGCTAGTAGAAAAGTAACATACCTAGATATTTACTTTCTCAAATTCTTTGACATTGGATTGTCACTTATGAAAATTGGCTTAAAGTATACTAAATGTTGTTGGTTTTTCTATGTAAGATTACTTGATATATAAGATTACTTGATATATACGGGAACGTTCTTCAACGTGTTATTGACTCTACTTCAATCCTAATATCTACTGGTTGTAAATCATTTTTTTTTCTATCAGAATAATTTTCTTGTATCAATTTATTTGCATAAATCGGTTGGGATAAAATCGCCATAAGGGAGATCAAAATAATTATTAAATTAGGAAGATCAGTTTCTCCCTATCTAGTTAGTGTTAATCCGCGAAGTTTTTGAGCCAGACGCGGTAACAGAATTTAAATTAATTTGAAGTAATTGATGTAAATAACAACAGTAACAGTCCTTATTTAATTTTCATTTCCATCTGTGAAATCTTATATGATTTTCGACACGTTTTCTCAGAGTCTACTTTAATAACCATTTTCAGATATTTCTTGACATAAGTCGTTATCGCTGGTTAGTTATTAGAATATACAAATTGCCCCATAAAATGTTTCATATTCACGGCACATATGGCATAACTAACAAAGATTATAAAATACACCCTCGACCTACTAACACAGTTCCAAGGAAAGAAAGAAATTTCTGAGTTATATTGTTGAACACTAATTAACCGTGCCTTGTGGCGGTCTTTGTGTCTAATTAGTACGTATCAGTAGTGTAGTTAACGTTACGTATTTTGCTAATCGGTATGCTGTTCTAGTAGAAAAGTGACATACCTAGATGGTTACTTTCTCAAAAAAATTTTGGCGTACATTTCAGCACTGAGCTTCATGCGCTAAAATGCGTCATGGCACTGTAATTCAAATGTCTTACAACTGTTAGAATTGGGTAAAGATTATTATATAAATATTATGTGTTTATACCATTTTTGGGGTTATATTATGTGTATTTATCAATTTACTATTTACGTTCGAGAGCTGTGGTAACGAGTTCTGGCGATATGTTCACTCTCTACTAACAATATGTTGCCTCTCACAAAGTATAATGATATTTAAGTATTAATACTGTCATCGTAAATATTAATTTTTATGAACTATATTTTAGTCTATCTCGTTTGCAATTTTTAAGCAGCTACGATAACGTTTACTACATAAAAGATTTTCTAAAATCAAAGAAAATTTATAGTTTGGATGAGAAGGAAGATACTGAAGTATTTCTATAGTTCTAAGTATATATTCATAATATTCAAAAGTTTCAAAGTTTCTAATATATTTCGGGAATATAATTATAATAAGGGTAACATAACAGTTATGCTTTTTGATTAAAAAAAAGTTATGTTTTATTTCACAAACCATTTGCTGTCGATGGTACTGGAATCAAATATGCATTATTTTTGATTACTAAATGAGTATTTATTAAAAAGTGACGAAATTAAAAAAAAAATATTTTAGAAATAAAAATCGTTTTTTTTAAACAACCCGGTTATTAAACAGCCGACTCCTGGAGAGGCTAGTTACTGACGTTTAGAAAATAAATTATTTAATAGTAAAAAAATTAACTACAGATATTTTACTTTGCCACAATTATCAATTAGATTTATAAATCTAGAATCATCAACATCAGAATTTTAAGTAATAAAATGACGTCAATTAATCTTAAATACGTTCAATGTTTTTAAAACCATAACTTATAACATATTGCCAAGAAAAGTGTAATGTTTTCTGTTATAATAATCAAAATTTGCCTTATTTTAACGAAAATCAATTATTATAACATAAAATTTGATAAGAAGACAACAATTAATTTGCCTCGTTATTGATATAAGGGAGAAAATGAATAATATATGATACTGAATATGTTCCTTATAAAGCATTTTTGACGTGAAAATGTCTTTAAAATCGATGTCTGTTGTGTGGAGATAATCACGCTCAAATGAGCGACAGTTTATATTGAAATAATTTTAAAATTCTATACCTGGACTGAAATATACGAGTACATTGAATAATGGTCTCATTTTAAAGAGTAAAGGATCAAATTTAGGTCAGTACTACTCTGTACTGGCTCCAACATCCGAGGTTTCGGATGTTGCGAACTGCGCACGCGCATATTGAACCTATGATTTTTGGCTTTATGGATTCAACACGTGTCCATAAAAGAGATCGTATCTCAGAGATTTACTATCCGATGCAATCGCGTGAAGCAAGTGTTGTTTCAAGAGGAGGTTATGTATTGTAATTCATTCAATACAAAACTCCATAAAGTCACGACCTGTGAGTTTGAAAAATATTGAAAATAGCCCGATTTCTTTAAAATGCAGCTATAACAAACTTGTTGAAGGCAAAGTATAGACAGAATTACAAAAATTGTAAATACATAGAGCACATAGAGTACAAAATTCCAAAGAGGAAATGTCAAATTAACCCTTAAATTCTGTTCCCATAATTTAGGAGAATATTACAAGAAAAATTAACAAGGGAGAGGGGAAGAGAAAGTTAAAAAATTGGAGGAAAATAAAGAACACGTATCTACTGCAATAGCAATATATTTCCTGATATTAGAATATTAGAGATTGTTCTAAGATTAGTTCACTAATATAAGGTCAATAAACACTTTAATTATAGTCCTTCACAAGTCTTTCTTTTATATTAGGACAAAAGATAGGTTAAGATGAGCTGCAATAAAGCTTGATTGCATACGCAGATGAGTATAACAGATTTTATATAACACCACTTGCTTATACTAATGAATATATATAGGTTAGCCATGTTGTTGGTGGTAGCAATTGGCACAGAAAATCAGTTCGAAATCCTTACCCTGTTAATTGATTTAATCATTTTTATAAACTGTTTTAAATACAAATCTTTTTAAACACATGTACATAGGTTGAAAACATCGTCTTAACTTGGCTTTGTAGTACAGAAAATAAAAATTTTCCAGTCTTTATTTTTTTTCACTTCTTTTATATAGCTTTCCAGTTTCTGGTACGTATTCCCGATCTTTTCCAACTTAACATAACTTAACATAAACCTCTACAGCACATGTTTTGGAGTAACGATAATTTGTATTTTTAAATTGAATTACAACTAAAATTATAAAAGTATCATAGAAATGAGGCAGTTAAGATATTAATCTATTAGTAGATCCAGGTGTATAAATGTGAACTCACGTAGAATCACCGCCATATTTAGCAAGTTTTCTACACAGAATAGTTTAAAAAAAATCTTTGCCCGCTGGCGATGATGGTTCAGGGTTTGTTTAGGTTAGTTAAACTGTCACATTTTAGGAAAGTTGGAATATTTAACTAGTTAGCTGTAACACTCAAGGACATCGACAGGAAAAGAATAGGTCAAACGAAACGTTAAGGCTATGCAGACGATACTTTTTTGAGTAAGATTTCTTTAGTTCAGATGGTGTGACAGCTGCCAAAAGTGATGAATAAGTCAGAATAACGGAGTTACAATGTCTATAATTAGTTTAATGGTATTTAGATCTTAGTCTAATAAGTCATTTTGCTTACATTTAAGTCTGCATTGCAGGTGATGTTACTGAATAACCTTGGTGTTTCAAAGATGCTGTAGAACTAAGTCACTAATCGAATTAATATCTGTTCTCATGTTTATTGTAAGAAAACTTTAACAAAATTAGCGAGAGTAAAATCTAACAAAGATTGACCGTAATTGGTAGATAGGCGGAACTAATTTACTATTTGTTTCCAACAACTGTATAATCTATATTTTCGATGCAACATTCACTTTTATAACGTCGAAACTTCACCATTAAAACTTTTGGTCGCTTTCTTGGTCTCGTTTAAAGCTTTCTTTTATGGACCGAAATATTTTTAATTTCTCCAACATTCGTCAATTCGACATAGCTGCAATTTGCCAATGCCGCTTTTTATGATTAATTCTAGCTCTGTTATTATACTAAAAAAATAGTCATGTACATTTCTGACAAGCGCAATGAAGTTTCCACTTCGACATTCGCTTTGTAATCAATTGATTGTAGGTGAGTAGAACTAGGAACTGTATTAAATATTTTTTGTAACTTAACACTGCATTCACAAACAAGTAATATTTATAGAGTTGCCGGAAATTATTCTTTCGGCTGTTTTTTCATTTTGGTAGAACGAATGTAAAAAATAGTAACACTTTTAGAATAAATAGTTTATGTACATCTGTAACCTTTCAAATTTCTCGTAATATTTTTTGTTCATGATAAAATTCGGAATATATTGTGATAGTTTTTTTATATTAGGACTAATTAGAACAAATTTTGCAGCATTATATGAAACCCCGTGGAAGGTATGTGTTTTTGTGGGAGATGATGTATATCATTGTTGTTCTAAACATTACGATGATGTTAAATAAAATGGAGTGTGAATATGAGTAAAGTCCGTTAATGCTCCTCAACTCTAAGGATGTTATTACTTAGCCTTTAATACCAGCTCGATTAAAATTAAAAATATTTAAAACTTCTTGCAATGTCTCGAACGGATGGCTGACAACGTTGTCGTGAATAGTACTTTAGCCAACTCTGATTTTAAGGATTAAGACGCCTTTCAAAATGTAACGAAATTTCATAACAAAAATTGTCATCAGGCCAATACCTTCGATCTATTGGTGACAATTGCGACAACAGTCTACAGAATCAATGTTGCGTCTTTTCTGAATAATTTTGAATTTACGACATTGAGAAACCAAGATAATTTTTGGATAGCGACACAAGTTTAGTACTGTAACGTAACAGACTATAAAGATTTGCGTCATTTTTACGATAACTTTTTATGGAATAATGTGATATTTTGTTATTATACTTTGTTACTTATTTAGTAGTTTTTACACAACAAATAATCAACGAAGCAAAGAAACAAACAGAACATGTTACATTTATGTATAAGTAAGAATTCCTTAAGGCCAAATATAGTTGCCTAATTTAAAATTTTTGATGCCTCTAGAATGTAGCGAAATATTATCTTATACTCAGAAACTGATAGAAATAAAGGTTTTATATAATAGTCTGCGAACAAGACGTTTTAAGGCTGGTAGAATAGGCGTCGGGATTAAGATCGATTTTAAATTAATGCAATCAGTCTGAAATATGACATCTGTATATTTGTTACAGGTGTAAATAGAGAAATATTATTAATGATCGATTAAGAACTATTGAAGAAAATAGTTATCGTTTAATAACGGGTTTCTGTTTATTCTACCACGTTACTATGCATTTGCGGCACTACTTAGGGCTCTCCTATGACGAATAGACAAAGCAAGGTAGTCGATGACCGCTTATGATCACGTCTTTCCTTGACATTTATTACGGAGACTGTCACTTTCACGACGCCCTATGCATCCAAGGTAGTTTAAGAGGCTTTGTTGGCAAATAGTTAACGTAGATTTATAGAGACCTTATTCTCTTTAAATAATAATTGACAACTCCTCTTTTGTATGTATGAAAAAATGCAGCAGCTGTTTATTGTCTGCATGATTGATAGATAATCAAACAGTAATTTCGGCGGCCAGCAGCACTTATTAGGACGTGCAATTTTGGCACTTTTTTATGTGATAACAGTCTTTGACTGTATCTATTCCATGCATATGATAATTATGCCTAAATCATCTTAGTATTACTGGTTAGAATTGCATTTGATATTTAATTATTTTTGAAAATCTTTCATTAAAGTAAATCTTGTAATTTCAATGTTGTAATAAAATTCATGTCTATTTCGTTTCCGGTTCAGAAAGTGCAAGTCGATACTCCCCAGTGTTTTGTAATCGTCCAAGGTCTTACGTCTCTCGATTGTACGTTGAGCGCTGTTTCAAATTTAAACTTTTTTTAGCTTCTTTACCGAAAGTGGTTTATGATCAATTACAGTGTATCCTTACATAGTATATAAAACAAAGTTGCTATCCGCATCTGTTTGTTCCTCTGTAAGCTTAAGTCTTTTAAACTACACAACGGATGCGGTTTTCACCATCATTTAGATAATTTCTTCCGGAAGATTTATAAATATAATACATGTTATATTTACAGAAAATATAAAAAAAGTCAATATTGCGTAAAAAAGTATAATTTTGGATGCTTTCATTGCTAACGTTGACTAAACTTTACGAATATATCAAAATGTTGTACTATGGAATTGTGTTTTTTAAAAATATCTACAAAAAAGGCCGGGATGGCATATATATATATCCTACGGATAACCCACAGTGACCATTTTTATTAATTTTTTCGTCGGTTATATTTTTGATTATATAGTTTGCAAAATTATGTGTGTATTCTTGGTCGGGTAAAGTTAAAACTCAGAAAACATTACCCGGTCGGATTTTATATACAATTATGTATAGCATATATTTATAATTATAATGTTTATTAGCTGTGCACTACGGTTTCACTCGCGTGAAATTCGAAATAAGAAAACTTTTCTCTCATGCGTTGCTCTTGCTTATAAACTATTACTATATCAAATTTCATAAAAAATCTTTTGAGTAGATTTTGTGTAATTGACGCATAAAAATGTTTATTTTCTGTGCTTTTAAATATCTGTAACTACTTATATATATTGTGCTTTTTCTTTAATATCTGGAAGAATTCTCGTATATTTTAATAACTCCAGGTAGGCTTGGTTAATTATAAAGCTTGATCATTTTTTGAATCTTTTTTAACATTTTTTGTTACCCATTTTTATATTACCTCTGAATAATCTTTTATTAATCTAGTCACATTATGAGACAAACTTAATTTTGGTCTTCGAAACGTATCGTCACTTTGCCTATGTAAAGCTAATCTGCTAAAGTAACTTTTCTCCCAAAGGAGCAAAGCTGATGAGGTGTTTCCTCATAAGTTTTGATCCTTTTTTCTGTCTCATCTTATGATGCTCTTCCATACACGTTCCTTTAGTTAGATTAATTAAATTTTGCATTGCGAAGAGATGAGAAATGTGTGCATGTGCGTGCTTGTGTGCGTGCGTGCGTGTGTTCATGCGTGCGTGGGTGTATGTGTGTGTGTGTGTGTGTGTGTGTGGGTATGTATGTGGGTGTGTGCTCACGTAGGCGTGCGTGCGTGAGCTCGTGCGCTTGCACAAATGTATGTGTTTGTGTGTGTATTTAGCACAAATATAACTTGGGTCTGAATTTAGGTTAGGTTTGTGAATGGATCAAAATTTTTAAAGCAGGATATTGGCGCATCATTAAAAACTATTTCAGAATACACGTATAACTTTTACTCACTTTCTTTTAGTCGGAGGGTTTTCAAAAAAATATTTAATTGTTTTTCAATTACAATGACTACATATGTCGTGGTAGTCTTTAAAAATTTTGAATTTTACTTTTTATTTTATACATTTTGGAGATAAGTGGGAATATTCGTTTGCAAGAAAATGTTGCAGCGCCCTTTGGTGAGCTAACATCATAACACTTATTTAAGAACTATCGCTGATTAGTCCCAAATATTTTGTAGAAAACTGTGTCTAAATTGGTCAAATCACTTTGGAGATAAATGAAAACATTCGTTTACAACAAAATGTTGCAGCATGTCCTGGTGAGCTAACGCCATCTGAGAATCATCCCCGATTAGTCCCAAATATATTGCAGAAAACCGTGTCTAAATCGGTCAAACCGTTTTGGAGATAAATGGGAATATTGGAACAAACGGGGCATATGCGTTTAAGGTGTGAGGTTACCTTAAACGCATATGCCCCCTCCTTTCCGTCGTGGGAAAAAAAATGGCTCAAACTGTATATATAAGTTGTTCGCAGGGGATTCTATATTTAATTATTTTTATTATTTTAAGGTAAATTTCGCAAAACATCATTTTGGATAACTCACTTGCAAATATTTACTTAAATGCGTTGTACATTTCCTTCTTGTATTTCCTGTGTAATTATGCTTTCCGAATAGCGCCTGCCGTCGCGGTTTTCTACTTATTTTCTTCTTACTTAAACGCAGACACGTTCCAGTGACCTACATTTAACCGGTGCTAAATTAAAAGTACCGATATTAGCGTACGCATGTGTCATCAAAGTGTCAGAAAATTCTATACAATCACGCAGCGAACATAATATTAACTCATTGCACCACAGTGCAAGATATCATTTCAGGATTGCAGAACGTATTGCATTCACTTTGGACGTGGTTCGCCTACTCGCAAACCAGGCGATGGGCGATGACGCGCGTGTTTACTTGGCGTTAACACGCGCGTGAAGTCAGAAATTGACAGTATAAATGTTTAGTGCCGATGTATGTTTACGAGTGAATGGATGGAAACTTCGATTCGAGTTAGGAGGGTAATGATACGTGACGGCCTTGTAGTGAAACCAGACGATTTCATCAGCGGCGCCACCATGGACTTCAGAAAAATTTTGACGTGTAAGGAATATAGATAAAAAGATTTATCTATCATAGATACTAAAAAAATACTATAATTAAAAAAACGACATCATTTTTTTGAGTTCTTATCTACTAGTCAGTCTCTTTGTTTATATGCAAATGACGTAAAAATTGCTAATCGGATGTAGATGGAAGTTTCGCTGATGTGTTTTTTGAAGCTCGCGGATGAATATGGGATATCAATGAACTGATATATTTCCTGAACTGATATAAACGAATCTTTCCAATTAACTTGATTACGTCTACATATTTTGCTTCTAAAAAAACCGATATCTCTGTCGATAAAACTATTAATATGTGAGAATGTGTTTTTTGGTTTGTAACTTGAAAACTTTATGTAACATAAAAAATTGAAACTATCGATTGGTATATATATTTTTGGAATCCAGCTGTCTATCTTGAATGGATCCTCTGCACGAACTTATCTTTACGCGTAATGTTATTATGACGAGAACAGAAGGAATGTGATGAAGAATGTATACTTCTTGGCTGTTGGTTTGTCTACCGTCTGTTCGTTTGTTTTTTGTTTCGACCAACGTACACTTAAAAAGTACTAAGTAAATTTTGGTGGAGATTTTAATATTTTTATTAATGTCTAGGAAACTAAAATATCATTATTATTTTTCACAGACGAAATAAATAAACTTTTAAATCAGAAAATTATTTTTGCGGTTGATTTAAGCCATCTGTATGGCGTTTTTATGAACTTTTTATAGACCCAATTACATATAAAAACTTGGTCGAATATTATTCATAAATTAGCAGAACCTACTTAGCTGTGATCGTTTTCCTTTTTATTTAGTTTTTAGTTTAGTTTTTAGTTTTTATTTAGTAGACACGCAACTCTAACAAAAAATACCACTTTAAAGTTTAATATTTCGAAATCCTATCCTTGTGTCGAAAAAACGTTCATGACATTGCCCAATATTTTCGAAAATATTTCAAGAAACGGTACTCTAAATTTTTTTTCACATACCCCATTAGAGTATGTGAAAAAAAATCACCCCCACTTGACAAGTTGAGGATGTACTCTAAATTGCTTTTTTCAATATTTTATTTCATAACTTTTTACGTGTTGTATGTAACATTCCAATTTTCAGCTTCATAGCATTAATAGTCTATGAGTAAAACGACTATGATGTATGTGGCGAAATTATATATATAGGTTTTAGTAAGGAACACTAAAATATAGTATGATCTGGGCAAACTGTTTAATTATTTTATTAAAAAAATCACGTTCACGTCGTAGACCTAAAATCTCTACACAGGAAGTCATATAAATCGAAGCGTGGATGTGACATGTCACCTTTTACTTTAAAAAAAAATAATACCTACATATATTGACCCAAAAGATTTATCTCGAATTTACAAGTAATAGACGAATCTTTTTTTAAATATATTATATCAAGCAGACGCGGCACAGCCTCCTGTCTCCCTCTCTTGACCTTCCCCGATTTATCGCCCATTTTATCATGCCCTTGAGTAGGAATTGCTGTTAGGTTTGGTTATTGATTATTTTCCTTTATATTTTTTACTTCTTCCCAGCGAATAGAGATTTAGATATACTCGTAACTTTTTTTATATTAATCGGCTCTATATTATCTAGTCACGGTGATTTATTTATTGTTTGTGGAATTCTCATAATGAGTATTAATTTTTTTTTTTAATATATTTCAAGTCAAAGGATTAGTTATAATTTTTATTAAGTAGATATATTCGGGTTAAGATGAGTATTTATATATTTCAGGGTTAAAATGAATGAAAGGAAAAAATAATTTTTTATGGTTTACTAGCGTAATAAAAAAGTATTTGTATTAATTGTTTTATCTTTATTTTGTGTTATCACAGACATATTTTTCCAATTACATATGTGAATATGGCTTCAATTTTAGTGTAACATTAAAATACAGGGAATACATAATATTTTTCGTAATTTCAATCAGGCATTAACCATACCCTACCACTGTCTATATATTTCACCAGCTGTTTTCGCTACTTTGTTCGCGTAGAATTCTGAGTAAGAAAACTTATTAGGAATTTTTTTGTTTTTTTTTTCTCTCAGAACTCTATGAGCATAACGTTTACGCTAATAGATAGTGTTGGCAGCCAAATTGGTTCACAGTTTTGATATTAGCGTGCACAACGAACGTAAACTAAAGACTGACGTCTCTTTTTTATTTGTAAACCGATTGAAATGAAACCAAACCTAAATGTGAACCCAAGCTAATATAACTATATCACTGAGGACCACAACCAAATCGGTTCAGCCGTTGCTGAGATTAGTGTGTACAAGGAAGGCGCACACAGACAAACACAAAAATTCTAAACACTATTATTTTAGGCTCGGTAAGGTGTCTTTGGTAGTTAGCACTTAGTTTTACTTGAATAATATTCAATGATTTTAATATATGCATAGACAAAAAACATTTTACCGTTTATATGTTAATACTTATAGAACACTTAATGATATTTTATTATATTAATAATAATTTTATACGTTTTAACATTCGTGAAGATTCCAAAATCTTATATAAGTTCCAGAAGTTTCAAAATCTTATATAGTTCCTGACTCAGATGAACATGAACTAATTTTGTGTATTCAACAATTACATGTTTGTAACGTATGTAAATTTACGTCATCGACAAAACGTCATACGTACGATGTACGTGAATGTTTTATTAGCGATCGCCTTTGCAGTTGAAACATCTTCATAGTTTTTAGTCTGATAATACTTTAGAGTAACTTTGAGCCATTGTATGTCATATACAGTGGTTTCTTTTCTTTTTTGTTTCTACCAACTTATTATCAATGTATAATTAACATTTGTCCCAACGCTTTTGGTGATGATGCTCAAATTTCCCGTGGGAATTTTGAGTGATAATGCGGTAATATGAATATCATATAGTATAATATTTTTTGTGTTTTTGTTATACTTTTTACATACTAATTGCTGTATGAAGACTAAATAAAAGGCCAAGACAGAAGTCGAATGTGCGTTAACCATTCATATATTGCTCTTGGTTGCACTCACCTTTGGTTAATGAATATACATTTGAAAGAATTTATCAGTTTAATTTTGACTTTGTATGTTTAAGGAGCATTTAGTTTGTATTTTAGTTACAAAATAATTTCATAAGATACATTATTTGAGTTAGAAAGAACGTTTGAATTCGTTTTAATTATGATTGTTCCTATTAGCGCCGCTTAGAATTTAATTATATCAGAATCTTCACTTTCTTATCTTGTTTAAATAATGAAAAAAACATATAATAATTAACTACTATCAATCGACTACGGCCTCGTCAGAGTATCATTTGTTTATGTTGAGCGAAAAAGGCATTATTTGTAATAAATGTTACATTATTATCTAAATTAGTCTTACTGAATTGTTACTGAGTTGCAACAAATATTTTCATCGTGGATCTGTAGATGCCTTTTTCTTACTTTCACATTCTCTCGTACCAGTTCCTTTCCGGTTAAACTCGGCCGTACCACTTCAACTCAACTCGATTAAGTTGTCAGAACCGCATTCTGCATCCCCTTAAAATACGAAAACGGAAGATGAAACGGAAGATAGCTAGCAGTCGATCACGCGGTCGCTTCTCGGTCAATTTCCGGCAAATCGAGGTCGGCGATTGGCGCTGATCTCCCCGCGGGTAGAAGAAAGGGGCCGAGCGCCGGAAGGCCCGCGCGAAAGCACCGCCAATTTCAGAAATTGCCACGCGGGACGCATTGATGAAGCATAAATCCCCGCGTCGACAATCAATTTCATGAAAAGCGCTCAATTATTTATGTTATTATTTCGCTAAATTACGTGCAATTTTGAAATTACACACGCGACCCGCATAGGGCGATCGGCCTTCGCATTGAGTGAAAGCGTAAGTAACACTGCATTTTCATAAGCAAAAGATACCGAGTACCGGTCGGCTCGGAGCGTGCCTCTACATTAATGGGCGAGTACATAAGTTTTAAGCGTAATTACAAACTTTTAACTTTCCTTTTTAATTTGGAACGGGCGGTTACCTGTCGGCAGTTATTGACGCAGGCCGTTCCGCGTGTAGACCCTTCGTCGCGTCGTAATAGCTGGTTGACTGTGACATTTATCTTAGTCGGTAATATAATTGTTTGGGTGTCGAAGTTTAACGAACTCTTATGAGGTTCGCGTGGTTTGTTTACTCGTTCAATGACACACTGACAGCGCAGCGTATGTTTATGTATATGTACATGTGTTGTTAGATTTATATATCCACATATTTATACTATAGCGTTGTTTCCTACGGGACCGGGTTATGTAGCAAAAAAGGAGTGTCGTATCCGAATAGTGTTGACATAATTTTGTAGGTTCATTAGACACAGTTTTGCAAGCAATTTTGGGAATTTTGATAGAATTTAAGTGTTTCAGATAAATTGAATGTTTGGTACCAAGATTTTTCTTTATTATAACTTTTTTCAGTTAAATAGGCCAGTATACCTTTCAATATGTTTTATACTCATAATGGGAGAAAGACTGCCTACATAATGGAAGAAATATTGCCATGTAGGCAGTATTTCTTCAGACGAAAGAATGCGTTTCGTAGCGTACACTACCCGTGTTACAGAATATTTTGCAGGACGGATTTAAAATTATATTTGTAAAACTTTGAAATAACTGGTTAAAAATATTTATTGTTAAATCTTTTTTAAACTTCTGAAAGAAAACAGGTGGGTAGGTTGTACGCCCTTCCTCTTGTCCGTCTGTCAGAGCCTCACAGTTTCTATATTTTTAAACCCATCTAGGTGGAATTTTGCAAATGGATAATTCAGATGGGGATTTTAATGTATATGTGGTAGCTTAATAACTGTTTTGTATGCAAAGTGGGGAAGAATATTTTTTGTTGTTGTGTGGGATATCATTGTATAAGTCTTTTTAAATTAGATTTAAGTTTCGATTACTAATTTACCATTCTAAGTCCCGTTTGTGAAATATTACGTCTCAAAGTAGTGTGCAGTATTACAATCCCCTCTAATTTTTTAATTTTGGATTTAAATGATCTGAACAGATTCTGGGTACTGGACTTTTGATTAGATCTTTCGTTTCCGATCAAAACAAACATTTTCAATGTCTATCAAATATTATTTTCGTATTATGTAAACTATCTCGTCAATATGACATGAAATTACATTTCGGATTTAAGTCGAATCTTGTTACTTTTTGTACGGATTCGATGAAAACATAAAATTTCCTATCTGTTAAAAACAAAGTCAAACATAGTGTTAAACCTTTGTCAAATACTGTTACTGGGTTTACGATATGTATGTATTTCACACATATCTTAATTAGAATTATCTTATGAAATTAGAATGACTTCAAAATTACTGCATCCTTTACGTTTTTGATAGCAGAAAATATTATTATATTTCTCAATTCAGAGCGCAACTTAAATGATTGGAAGTTTATGATCGACATAATCTACTTCTACGTTTTTAGAGTTCTGTAACTAAATGGCAAAAACCGAACCCTTATAATTTCATCCTGTCTGTTTACCTGTCTGTTCTCCGTATGTCATATTATTCGGAGATGGTTAACACTAAATGTATAGATGGATGATGGCAATTTGGATGGCAGGTATTTTCTATGACCGCTATACAATACAATAGTGGAATTACGAAAAAAATTTTTTTAGGTATGGCACGTCATACATATAACTGAGGGATGAATAAAAAAGGTATATGTGGTATCGTTAGATAGGTCTTAAAAGTAACGTAGAGTTTCCAAAATAACTTTTTTATTTAAGTCAATAGTAATTATAGTTGGTGAGATATGCGCTTCTAAATTCATAAAAAGTGTGTCTCCCCCTAACTTTTCAACTAACGTGTGTAAAATTTTGTAAAAAATTAAGGTAGTAGAACTTACAATAAACTTTCAACAAAAATTCGTTTGAATAAGCTACGTGTGTTTTTGAAATGTGGGATATTTTAGGTATCGACCGCAGCAATAACTTTCTTTCTTTTTCATAGTATCTGTTAGAGATACGAACTTATCAGTTTAATATTGTTTGGTACTACGGAGCCCTTCGTGCGCGAGTCCGACTCGCACTTGGTCGATTTTTTTATGTTTTGAACAATCCAAATTGTTTTATATATATATTAGAAATAGTTTTAGTTATGGTCCAGTGCTTGTCCTGAAAAACAGCTCAGTATCCTTTTTCCCAAATGTACAATCGTTTTTTATAACATGTTCTTCTCTGTCCAAGCTGCAAAACTTTGCCTATGGTGAGACCTTTTGTACATAAATGTCCTCAAATAGGAACAATGGGCGTATCATTCACAATCTATATTTCTTCCGGAGGTCCGATTCGGAGTAAATAGTTGCCAACTTATTGGATCCATAATGATTATCAAGGACTGGAGGAAGCGGTAGACATTGAATTAGCCGAATAAGAGTTGTGTTTTTCATTCATGTTCTATTTGCGTTTTTCATTCATATTCTATTGTACTTGCAAGGTCACATTTTATCAATAAAGTTCATTTCATTATTTCGTATTGTGAAAATAGCAAAGGATTTTTTAGTGATAAAGGTGGCATATACTAACAAAGATATTGAGGCAAAAATGAAACTATAAAAAAATTATGCAATTTTCAAAGGATTATTTATTTCATTGTTATATAATTATAAAAAAAATTATTTAAGTTCACTTTTATAACAATTTTTTTATTAAATGTAAGTCTTCTTCTATATTCAGACCACATGAGATTAATTAATTGTGACGAAGAGAGCATATGTACATCGCTCTAAGAATTTCTTTAGTGCTCTAAGCTTAATGCACGAATGCTGTGTAAATATATATTGTTATCTAAGTGCCAGACTTAACTACATATATGAAAACGTAATTGCTGAGACGGTATTGAATAACTTCGACCTGTAACCTAACGTTGATAGGTCGAAATGCTCACAACATAGAGTACAAACCATTTTACACTTAGTTACGTAACGTAATTGCTATGCAAGAAGCAAAAGTTGTAAACAAATGAGAAATTAGAAATAAATTTTACACATTTACGTAGGGTTGCCACTAATTTTATATACGTCCACGAGATATTCCGATTAATACGAAATCACATTATTATTAAGTTTATATAGGTAGTTTATATACAATTAGTATAACATTGAAATTATACACATAGTTTTATAATGTATGGTATATTTCTTGAAAATTATTTTTTTTATTATAAAACATTAGAAAGGAAATATAATAGCTGTTTAAAAACAGTTTGCTTAAAAATTGTTTGTTCAAAACTTAAGATAAATAAATTAAGAAGAAAAAACTTAATAATAGGTAAAGTATTTATTGAATTTTAAAGTATTATAAAAATGTTGTATCACAAACTACTGCAAATTATATATCTGTATATCAATTGAGAATTGATCTCAGAATTTTGATTAAATGGATTGAATCTATTATTTTAGAACATTAGAAAGCACTTTGATTATATCTCCATGAAATCTTAAGCATAAAATGTTGGGTGAGATATTTTTTATTTAGCTGAGCAGATTTTATACCCCAAATACTGTATTTTATTTTGTAGGACACTCTTAGTGTATCAGTTAAAAATATAAAACGATCGATTATTACCATTAAACTAAACCACAGAAGTAAAGTAATGAAAAAAATATAAGAAAACATTAAAAATTATCTGAATAAATTTGTTGCGAAGATATCTTATTCATAAAAATATTTTTTTTGAAAATAGAAAGGCTATAATTTCCTGTCAATATTTTTATTTATAATTCAAAATAGCAATATTTTTGATGAAAAATATTTATGGCAGTGCATTAGTTTATTTAATTATTTGAAAACGTTTTCGTAATAATTGTTTTAGATTCGTTATGAAATGAAGGGTTGTACAAAAGTGAACAAATATTGAAAAAAAATTGTTTTGCGGTATAAAGAGTTTTCTTTTTCTTCGCAACGTTATAGTCCTTGAAGGGGTTGGACATACTTCACAGTCAGCCTCTTTAGAAGCCTTTCCAAAGCACGGCGCCTCTAGTTATGGATTCTAATTTTTTGGAGGTCCTCGTCTAGGTCGTCGAGCTAACTTTTGCGGGGTTGACCTGTCAGTAATTTATAAAAAGTCTACTGCGGGAAGCTGAATTAAGATATGTACTTGCGGATGCGCGGTAAACTATTCCTATAACATAAAGGAGAATGACGTCAATCAACGGTATCGGTTCTTTCTAAATCATACATTCATCAAACCAATGTTAATAGTAAGGTTTTTATATATTATAACTTTCTTCACTTTATATACACGAATCTTCTTGGCAGAATTTAATGACAGAAAAAAATAACGCCCGCAATTTTTTTTAAAGAGTCCATTTCCTGTCAGTTATAGCGAATGATCTTGAACTTCCCTCGAAGTTATTGTGAGATATGAGTTGTTTATGTCACAAATCATGTTTTTATTTATTGTAACTTACTCCAAATTAACAAAAAAATAAAATCGGGCAAGTGCGATTCGGACTTGCGCGCTAATTATTACCAAACAATATTAAACTTATAAGTTTGTATGTCTCAAAGACACTGTGAAAAACAAAGTTATTGCTGCGGTCGGTACCGAAAATATTCCACATCTGAAAAACTGCACAACATATCTTATTCAAACCAATTTTCGTTGAAAGTTTATTTCAAGTTCTACTACATTAATTTTTGTTTCTGAATTTTACATAGGTTAATTGAAAAGTTACGTGGGGTGGGGATAATTTTTAAGACTTTAGAAGCGCACTCACCGATTATTGACTTAAATAAAAAAGTTATTTTGGAACCTCTTTATAATTTGTTAAGACCCATCTAACGATACCACACGCCTATGTACACTGGGGTTCTTTTCGTCCCTCAGTTACATGTATGGAGTATTAATTTTATTTTTAACCTAATATTTTTTTCCCCACTATTTCATTGTATAGCGATTCATAGAAGACAACTGCCATCCAAATGTCTTCTATTTAGTGTCAATAATCTCCGAATAAAATGCCTGTGACATAAGGACAGACAAACAGACTGACAAATGGACAAAATGAAATTATAAGGGTTCTGTTTTGACATTTAGCTACGGAATCCTAAAAACCCTAAAACAACTATCTTGAGCCGAGCTACTTATTTTCCCTGTGTCTTTATTTGGGCAGATACCTAAATAAACACGCAGGGAAAATAGGTAGCTCGGTTCAAGATGGCTGTAGTGTCATGGAAATATACGTTTGACAGTTTGCGTCGTAAATATAGTTTTTCTAATCATTTTGCTGCTTTAGAATTGTGTTTTAATTTTGTTCAACGAATTCTTTTTAACATTTTTATTGAAGTGTTGCCGTTATTATACAACTCGAAATGAGTTTCTAAAGAAGAATGTCATCAGAAATTAACTACTAGGACTATAAAAATATATAATTTTTTATTTAACTTATAAATTAAATATGATTATTAAACATGTACTATGTTGATTATACTATTTTTATTCCCCATATTAGTATTTTTTACATTTACCACAATAATCTTGACAACGGGTTCATTTCAAATTCATTAACCCTCGTTTGCGGCGCAGCAAATGAGGGTTAATGAATTTAAGTAGATTTTTTTTTGCAGAATTGAGTAAACATACCACAATACCTCGACTTGTTTGATATTTTTAAATCCTCATAGTTATTACTCGGTGAGTTCCATAATGTTGATATTTTAAGATTTTCATGATTACCCTAAATGATATTTCAAATAATGTTAAAAAATTAGTGATCGAATGTAAATGATATAGTTCAATTTTAACTTACTTATAGTTCAATTTTAACTTACTTCAAGAAATAGCATGTTTTTGTTTTTACCTAACAGCAAACGAGTGTTAATGAATTTAAAAGTCTATGTATGTATCTATATATGAATATTCAATCGTAGCTAATCGAAGCTAAACCGATTATAATAAATGAGGTATCAGTCGGTTTATATTTAATGTAAAAGTGTCATAGACTAGGTCTTAAGAGACAAAAAAGATTTTGACGGACTTGCAAAAAATAAACAGAATTGAAAAAAATATATTTCGCATATCTTATCGAAAAGGTTATTCAACAGGTTTTTAAAAATAAATATGAGGTTTCTTCAACTATTTTTTTCATAAACATGAAAAAATAGCCAAGTTTGGCACAAGTAACAAAAATGCAGTTCTATGTGCGCCCCGTTTCGAACTATGTATTTGAAAACAAGCTACTAAAAAGGTTAAAATTAAAACGAAGCTATAAAAAACTAAAACCCGACTATGTCGAAAAAACAGAGAAGTAGAAACACAAGTTGCCTAATCGTGAAAGATAATCGTCACCGCATTGTGAAAGCGTAGGGGGCGTTCAGTTTTGATACAAGTTCTACTGAAAAAAATATTGAAATCTCAAAATTTAATGCCACTTACTGCTTCGCAATTAAGTGACGATTATTACCTTTCAGTTAAAATATGATTAGCTAACTTTTTTTTCTATTTTTTGTTTTTTTTGAAGGAGTCGGGTTTTGGTTTTTTATAGCTTCGTTTTTGTTTCATTATATTGATTAAGTACAACAAAATAAAGTAACTTTCACTAAGGTAAAATTAATTTTCAATACTAAACTGTATTCCATAGTGGCGTGGGCATTTCCCTTGATGACTCAGTTGAGGAAGTTATTGCAATATATATAAATCGTGTGTTAACTTTGCATATAGATTTAATTATTGGATTTTCCATAAAGCCTTTCAAATTAATGAGGTTTTTACTAAACGGTTACTAAACTATATTGAGATATACCTTGCCGCAAATGACAACCCTAATTCGATGCAGTAAATTACTGACCCAATAAATGTTGTGGGTCGAATCCGTGTCTCAATCTCGGGTCAACACAAATTAACGCGATAAGATCGGGCGCTGTGTGAGGTCCGAGTTTTATTAAATATCTATCAATGTTGAAAGTAGTTTAGACACCAATTAACTTGTATTTAAACGATATTTGCATTACATTGAAAGCGAACGCCGATCATTTAATTTAGTACCAATTAGAAGTTTAGTATAATAGTAACAAGTTAAAATAATGAATGTGCTTCTGCTGTCGAAATGCAATTAAATCTCGCAATAAATTTCTTTAGCATTACCGTGATATTAGGCCTGAAGGCATTCCATGCACTTCAATGTAATAATAATATATTTATTTCGCAAGTTTTTTAAAAGTGAAACTGTGGTGAAACTCATTCATAAACATCCAACCTTACTCTAAGTTCGGATGTTTAGAAATGAGATTGTAACAAAACGGGGAACACGTCACTTATCATAACAGAAAGGGAAGAAAGAACGTAATAAAGAGGGCGGAACTGGGGTTATTAAGAAATATAGCAGAAAGGGAAGAAAGAAGATATTAAAGAGGGTGGAACTAAGAGAGAGGGAGAAATAATAAAACCTATTTTATGTCACACGCTTATAAATTTTTAAATATTTTGCAGTGTAAAATTGAATATTTAGCTCTCGCTAATGTGTGGAATGTTGCAAGTATTCTAAGAGAGCAAATATAAAAAAAAGAAAAAATTAAAATTGAATCCTAATTTACATTTATGTATTGTCGTATATGGGGTCAAATCATAGTATCATTTAATTTAGGTTAATTAATTAGGGCGTATGAGTCAAACTACAGTAAAAATTTGCCTTCTTTCAGATGCTAGTTCCAAAGAGTATTTCCTATTTCTAAATAACATTTCTTTTATTTGCATCCAATTTTTTCGTAGATCTAAAGTTTTCTTTATAACAACTTTCCAGGTTAAGTTCTTTCTTAAATTGGGCTATTTATAGATCATAAGGTTATTTTTAATAAGTTTTCCGCCATCGAATTAAAATTAAGATTTTAATTTTGGGTAAACATTTTCGAGATTATTGTCGGAAGCTAAATAATTTTTTTTGAATTTGTTACTGTTTATTCGATAAAAATTTTGTTCTTTAGTAAAATTAAGTTCAGAATAATTCTAAAGATGAAAGATGACTCTTCGGGGAAATCCTTATAGCGTGCATATTTTTTTTTAAATTGAAAGGAGGCGAAACAATTAGAAAATTATGGAAGAATGAGAAAACTCGTCTGAAAAACTTTATAGAAAGTGCTACTAGATAAAAGTTATCATAACCTATTTCATTCGTGTCAAGATGACCAAATGATCTTTGGTCGTTTTCGTAACTTTTTAATGTTTTTTTTATTAATTTTCTTTATGACCTTTTTTTGTAAAAAATTAAGGTTAAGCAATATAGGTTTTTAATTTTTTTTATAGGTGTAAATATGATTTTCCAATCCTTATCTCATGAAATACTTTCAAAAACATTTTTGAATATTTATGCCCCAACTCATATTTTAAAAACCGCTGCATCGATAAATCCAAAAATATTCCTGGACATGTGTAGCCATCTATAAGTGACGGTAAAATACAAAAGGTTTTCATTTTAAGAAAAAAAAACAAAAATTAAAAATAATTTTTTTTTAAAAATCCAATATTTTTTACTTGAACGTTTTGACTAATATCCATTTTTTGCTACTTTACTCTTTTCCATAATTAATGTTATTATGCATTTACGTACAATAAACCGATGTGTGCAGTATGTTGACTTTTACCGGTTGCATATATTTTCCCATTTTCACCAGTAAGGTCACGATTCGTTTAAAGAACTCACATCTTTAATTGTATTGAAGCTATTTGGTTATTGTCTGGGCTATTGTGTTGCGATAGTATTATCATTTACATCATTCGCATATGTTGCTTTGTGTCTTTTCTAAAGGAAAATCTTTCTATATATATTTTTTAAGGCTGTGGTAAAAAAATTTAAAAATAAGAAATAAAAGTTTATTATAAAACACGATTTTTTAAATTGGACATTACGGTTATATTTTCATTTGGAACTTTTTCTTGTGGAAGCATAAATATTTTTCAATATTACACATAAACGATCGAACGATTATAAATATTGCTAGATCATTATTTAGGTTATTTACATTTGTATAAAGAGAGCGGCACAGAAGCCGCTTTCACATTTTCACAGTTTCCACTGTCGATGCGGAAGTTGAATGTGGATGTGTACTTATAACTACATCTTCGTATGCTTGTTTGCGTTGTGGTTTTCTTTTTTTGCTGCTTGTTGTTTATAATGAGCAGTAGAGTGCAAGATTATCACGTTGTCTCTAACAAAGCGGAGTGACTCTGTATCAATACTGTGTGGCGTAAAATATTTATGTAAACACAAAATAAAAATTATAAAAACACAGTAGCAATTGTGCCGCAGTAGTGAAGTATATAAAATTACGAACAGATGGCGTTAATTAATTCATAACACGAAATAGTGCGAGCAATATCAAATAGATGGTGTTAGTCTTTGGAGTTATGGAACTGAAAAGGAAGAATAGAATCCTTAAAAGGTCACCCAAGTGTCCGTCTGTCCATCTGCCACAGCCTTTTCTTCTCTGAAGTCGCTTGATGCGTAAACTGGAAATCTATACATATAAAAACTGTATAATTTACGTGTCTGTATATTGAAGATATTTACGAAAAAAATTTGAGGGGACTTAAAAAAATAATATAACATAAACATATTGTTTTTGGCATTTCTGTGTTTTTCTTTGAGTCTGTTTATTTGCTCGCGCATAGCACAACAACAGTTAAAGGTATTTCGATGAAGACTGCGTTTCATCGCAATCAACCAACTAAAAATACTACTTTTCATCGCAATCAACCAACTAAAAAGACTACTTTTCGTCGCAATCAACCAACTAAAAAGATTACGTTTCATCGCAATCAACCAACTAAAAAACCAATTAAAAAAAAGATACGGCAATTTGATGTTTCAATAAAAAAACCCTTCCTTAAAAAACTTTACTTTCACAATTATTATAATAGATAACATACCATTTAACACATTTTACAGCTAACTTAATAATATTTTATAAATGTTCAGGCCAACGAAATCGCGAGCACAGTCGCATACAGTCGCAAACACAGTAACATAGTAATTCAACACGCACATATTTTAATAACAAATACACAACAAAAAAAAAATTATATGGAAATTATGAGTTCGGAAAATGAAATATTCGAAATTTTTTTTATTCCACACGTGGGTTTGAGAATGGTCTCGAAAATGTTTTTCCATAATTTTAATTATTGTGTCTCTTAAGATATGCTGAGAACTATATACAATAATTTTGTCCAACCTCCCCTTATTTCTTAAAATATGGTTTTTAAAAAAGTCTACGCGAAAGTTTTTTAGATATCTACTGTAACGTATATGTATTATTAATAATACTAGGTACTATTAAATATTTATTGCGCTAAGGAGTTCATATTAGTGATAACTCATAAATAAAGTAACTTTAACGAGGTACGGCTAGCCAGATTCGCACTTGGGTGGTTTTTTCCAAGACTCAGTTTGTTTCTTCTATAGGAGATCATTGTACATATAATCATACAAAATTTTACTGATATTTATATGTATTCAAGAGCTATAAATTCGATACTGCATCAATTGATACTGTTATATTGTTTCAGAGTTACAAGTCTTTGTACTCTGGAAGTGACTCGTTTCTAAAGTTCGGTCGTAATTCATAATACTTAATTGCGTACAACAAAATAATTTCGACATTGTCTGTAGATTTATACATAAATTGCTTACGAAATTGGGTCAGACCTTACAGAAAGTTATTTGTTTAAAAGTTGCTATTTTTTAAAATAAAAAAAGCAAACAGTGTCAGCGGTTGGACAGTTAGAAAGACCAAAAAATAAAATACAATTTGTAAACATAATACATAACAAGGAAAGTAATTACGAATATACATAGAGTTGTAAATTGGCGTAAAAAATATTTTAAAAATTTGATAATGGGAAATAAAAATAACCAAAAACTGACGATCGTTATTGTGTACATAACTTTTTAAAAACGGTTAGAAAAAATTATTGAATTAATAAAAATAGCTTTTTTTAATAAATAGGCATTACCTCAATCAATTAAAAACAAAATTTTAACTGACGCTTTTATATTGGATCTGCTGTCATTTTTTCTTGTTTTAAGTTTTACGTGCCTCTTTGAGTCTCCCTGTCATTTCTATGTGTTTCATGGATTAATATGTTAAATAGAGGATACAACGAGACAAAAATAGAACTTTGTTTCGTCTTGTTGATTCAAAGTCGTAGAAATAGTATTTTGAAATTATTATGAAATAAATCTGACTTTCGTAAAAAAGCACAAGATTTCTCGTTTGTCTGATTAACGATTTAAATAAAATATTTATTTAAAAGTGTCATTTTACGCTTATAACAATTAAGCCTAACACGTTGAGGAATTTTGCCGATTTCTAAAAGATTTGGTGACTCCTTTATCCCTGTGCTTTCTCACACATGCGATCAATTTATTTCATATTTTCATGAGATATTATTGCCACAAATTTTCATGAGTTATCATTACCCTTCATTAACAATATTTTCAAGAGATATTATAAAATATTTTAACCCATAAAATATTTTCAAATAATCCAGTTATTTGCAATTTTAGTTTTCAAAAACGTTTTGTATACTTAGCGGGATTTTATTAACTGAGACGGAATTTTAGATGTTTGTCTATTAAAATTGCTTGAATATTTTATTATATGTTATTGTTATCAATTACACGTAAACAAAGATTTTCTTTGTTGCACAGAAGGACAACACAGTTGCACAGAAGGACAACTAATTAACTCTTCGTTGTTCGTAAGCATTGAGTGTGAAATTAGGAAAGGCAGTTCTCGAAAGTAATATATTATTTACCCAAGCTATTTATATTAAAGCTAAATACGTATTTTTTAAAATCAATTTCTAGATTTTTTAAAGTGATTCAGGTTAAGGATTAGGAAGGATGTCAGTAAATAAATGTTGTCTGCTATTATATACATTCATGTGATGATTCTAAAAAAATAATAATCTTCATTGGTTTTACCATTAAATTGAGTTTGGATACGCTCAATATATTATATCTAAAATCATCATATATAGATTTTACCATCTGAAAGATACGGACTGTGTGACCAAAGAACGAATACACGAATCTTAATAATATATGCTGACAATTCTTAAACTTGATCCTAACAGTCGAAATGTATCGTTGATTTAATTTTTTTCAAAAATCTTCTAAAAATATTGCAATTTTGGTTCTCCATTATCCTATTTCTTCTTCTACCATTCTATCCCTTTCCCTATCCATGGTGCTATCTAAATTATTTCCAAAATCAGTTACTTTTAGGTTAATCTTTATTACATGGTTATTTCATTAACTGTTCGATTGTAATGTGTAGTTAATTTTAAAATGCTTCGCTGACAGTCTGTTACACTTTTCCACAACACTAGTTTCCAAGTTTTCAATTTCTACTATTTTGGTTGATTGGAAGAGATTATTCTTACAGCACCAAATATGTTCACCAAATATGATTTTTTAGACTATGTTTTTTTATCTATTTAAAGTTCAACAACTTTAAATAGATAAAACAACATAGTGCAGCGATAAATATAGGATTCGTTCTGACACATTTGATTTTCGAAGCCCAAAAAGTATAATGATCCCGAATAATCAGTCAGCAAACCGTACTTATGGCAGCCAGCAAAACTTGCATAATTGAGCAATAAAAATAGAATTTATTCCGAGGCATTCGATTCTTGAACCCTAAAAAAATATTAGTTCCAAATAATCAGCCAGCAAAATTTTTTTGTTGCAGTCAACAAAACTACCTTAGTCGAGCCATAAAAGTGAAATTTAATCTGACGCATTGAACATAACAAGCATTTATTCCAAATAATCAGTCAGCAAACTGTTCTCGTTGCAGCCAGAAAAATTTGCTTAGTCCAACCATAGAAATAGGATTTATTTAGACGCATTCGATTTTTGAACTATAAAAAATATTAGTTCCAAATAATCAGCCAGCAAACTATTCTTGTTGCAGCCAGCAAAACTTGCACGGTCGAGCATTACAAATAGAATTTATTCTGACACGTTCGATTTTTGAACCACAGAAAAAATAATGGTTCCAAATAATCAGCCTGCAAATCGTGCTTTTTGCAGACAGCAAAATTTGCAATGTCGAGCAATAAAAATTAAATTTATTTTTACGCGTTCGATTTTCGAACCATAAAAAATAATGATTCCAAATAATCAGCCGGCAACCCGTACTTGCTTTAAATCACTTATTTAACAACGATCTCGCCACTTGCTACCAATATTACCGCCCAACTTGAAACCGATTTAGATAAACTAAACTCGAATCAGTATAAATAAGTAACCATTACCCATCGAACTAATGACATGAACACCGTCATGGGAGGAACAAATTGAAGATTTATTGCATGAATAATATATTGGAATATCGTAAATAGTAATTTCTAAAACGAACGAATGCCCGTCGTGCCGGACGAGCACGTTCCACTTAACGAAAGTGATATTAAATTATGTGCGTTAGCGCTCGGCGCATAAATTTAATTTGTTCTAGTCGCTGCTGGTGGGTAACGTTTATGAGTGAAAATTGTTTCGAAATGGCGATACATAGTGCTGTAAAGGGTTCGAAGTTAAACCTTTGAGCGCCGAAGTTTCAACTTGAGGCGAGGGCGAGGCGACCCATCTTATTATTTGAACAATTAATTTTTTTTAACTTATTTAATTTATTTGGGGTATTGAATTTTCTTTTACTAATCATAAAAACCAAAGACGATACGACATATTTTCTGGATATTATTTATCATAGTATAAATGTCCACGAAAAATGGTTTATGTGCTTTTATAGGAGCAGTAAATTCCTCTTTTTATTAGCCACAAACCTTTATTTTAAACCGTGAAAGATCTGGTAAACTAACAAATATTGACAAAATAATATTTAGTACAAACGAATTAGCTTGGACGACTTTCGCGTAACTCTGTTCGTGTGGACTATATTTTTCACTCTCAGCACTATGGAAACTGATACGGATAATGAAACTCATTGTATTTCAGTCCAAGGTCAAAACCGTATGTGGGTGTGAGACATTGAAGGCAAGAAAATACCTCACTGTAAGGCGAATCGAAGCCTTTGATATATTTTCCGAATATTTTGTCCCGAATAAATATCTAACGAAAATTTGTTAGAACGATGGAGTTCGGATTGAGCACCATATAAAAGAACTCAAACCGATTTGGATTAGACGTACGTTAAAAAAGGAACCAGTCTATACTCACAAACAGGTTTTGGATTGGAACACTTAACGGAAGAGGAAACATAGCCATCTGAAGCATACCAGGACTATGCTGAAGGAACTGAAGAGCATTGCGAAACAATTCATGATGCGCAGGACCGATCAGCGTGGCGAAGTATCTTGGATGCCTTTTGCCTCACCAAGATGATGCAGAATGTGAAAAGAAACTACTAAAGAACTTAAATAAAGTAGAAATAATACTAAATCACATAGTTTCATTTAATTGTGATTAATGAATTTCTACAAAATTGACGCCAAATATATTCAATATTCGTACAAGAAGCAAAAAAGATAATAACTTCAAAATCGTGATGAAACAATCTAAATCGATCCTGGGTTTACCATTTATAAATTGCGTAAAATTCATATCAGTAGCTTAAGTAGTCTTCGAGTTAAATCCATTCGTACAGATAGACTGACAGACAGTTTTAGTAATTGAATATGGAAAAGCATTTAAAAGCTAAAAAATTGAAAATCAAAGGCACTTCAATGTGATTTGTGTGCGTGACTAATGATAGTGTTATTTTCATAAAAAAAAATCAATAAATTAAAAAGTACACTCAGGAAAGTCATGTAGCTTTAATTATAAATATACTGCTCCTTCTATATTTCTATTCTAATAAAATAGATGGGAAAATTTAAACTTTGAATTTTTTGAAGTGAAACTTCTTTCGACGCGATGAAAGTAAAATGTCAAGGTCGAATTTCGTGCAATGTTTTTATGCTACGTTTTCATGTAAATTTTAGTTGTGATGTCTGCATGTAATGAATCTATCGCAAGAAGAACGGTTAATAGGTACTTAGCTAATAACCGAGAGATATAGATAAACAAAATAGAATAAAACAAGAAGTGTATGTATGCGTCAAAACAACCAAAAATGGCGCTCATTGCCGCTATCAGCTGTTTTGTATATTATCTGTGTCAAAAGCAAACTGTCAAAATGTTGTCGATTTATTTATCTATTTATGATTGATTCACTTCTAATTTTGCATATACTTCATTCATTATAAGACTAACAAAATATGTACTAAACTTGTTTGTATTTCCACAATGAACCGCTCATACAGTTGTCGTAAATATAATTTACAACAGGACCAATACATTTCGGTACTGGCATCGCGACAATTATTTTAATTGAGAATTACTTTAAAAAATTTGATTGCCTTTAAATAAGCTTTAGACTGATTTGTAATGACATTTTATTAATTTTTTTGAATGCGTAGTATTTAATTCTTCTTATAAGAATTTATTACAATTTGTGAACTTACACTTAATATTTTTTCTCCCTTTCTGTTTGTCGTTTTATCTTTTATATACTTACAAATCGAGGTTTAGATCCTTAAAGAAGTTTTACTTCTGTCACGTGTACTGAGTTGCACGCGCTCAAATATTTTTAGTCATTTAATGAGCTTTTTAACGAAATAAATAGATCAGATCAGGTCAATTTGCTAAGATACTATATACTATAGAATATGTTGTCCATTAGTCTAGATACTATAGAATATGTAGACTAATGGACAACAGCTAGAACTTAAAGCTAAAACTTAATTAATACTAGACACGTTCTCGTATCTTCCTTCAATGGATAAACACGGGACAAAGTAACTTTTGTTTTATGTACACCTATATTTGTACATATTTTTAATACTCCATTTAACAAAATTTATACATATTTTACAAATAATAAATCTCCTCTTTTATCTTAAGACAACACGACATGTGTAAACTTCTGATCTTTCACTTATTCTAACACGATAACCTAATTGTAGCGATGATGTTACGTGTTCGCAACTACGTACATAATATTATAATAAAGTTAAAATAAATATAGTAATGAATATAGTAGTAATTATCGTTAACTTCATCATATTTAATGTTTAAACATCGTTTAATAAAATGAAAGAACACTTTCGTAACGCAATCGGTGTAACGTCTTAACATAAATATCTTTTGATCGAAGTTATATGGCCTACCTAGAAAATTATGTATGGGTAATTCATTATATCCATATTACACACATAAATTTCATCGCAATCTATTAAGTAGTTCTTATATAAAATTTGTAGAGAATAAAAGGAAAGGAGGACTTTAAGGATGTTTTAATTCGCTTTTATCTAATTTTTTTTTTGATGGAGAATACCTGCAAAAGTTGATGGTTATTTGCATAGTCACTTGAGCGAATGAGGGTCTCATTAATATGAGTGGTGAATGATATGGAAATTGAAAATGGTTTGAATTTGAATGGACAGCGTAAATAAGACTAAACAGTGATATTTAGGAAAAAAGTGGATATATTAAAAATATGTTTAAGTGCGATTAGAAGTCGTCCTCCGAGGATTCCGTAGCGATATATCATATTATAATAAAGCTTATTACGCAAGTGCTTTACAAATATACAAAAAAAACGAAAATAGAAAACCCAAAAAGCTTTGTAAGATAATCATATCACTTAGAATTATAAATTAACGATTTTCGGATTGTGCTATGTGCTTATGAGACTTTCATTCGTACCAAATTTCAAGAACCTAATTCAATGGAAAATGTTCATATCAGTTTTTATGAGTGAGTTAGTATCAAAGGGCGTGATATTTGAAAGATCCTATCTTTTGATTGCATTGAGTTGGCAGCTAGATATTAATTAATACTTGAAAAAAAGGTGTTGATAAAATACAGACAGACGGACAACAAAGCAATCCTATAAGGGTTCCGTTTATTCATTCGTAGGTGTAGAATCCTAACTATAACTAATTAATATAATATTTGCTAGTAATGCGGAATAGGGCATGTGGTGATAAAATTAAGAAATACATATTAAATGTTACCTCACTTATAAGTATAGGTAATATATACAGGCAGATGGACAACCATGCGATTCTAAACAGGTTAATATAGAGAAAACAATTCATAAATTAAATTATTTTTTTTTCAAAACAAACAGGTAATTACAGCTTTTCTCTGTATATAGATGCTTATCTCTGACATGAAAATTATTTTTTTATGTCAATAAGTTACCAGTTATTAAAATAATGAATGGTATTTGATACATTTTTATTTATAGAGGTCGAAAATCAGTATAAATGTTATGCATAAGATTTTCACAGGTCTTTAAAGTGTTAACTCGCGTCTAAAAGAGTATAACAACCCAATATATTATATTGCAGAGGCTGCATTATGACCAAATTGGTAGTGGAATGTATATGTGGAATTTAAATCAGTTATCAGTAGCTTAATGGAAAATTATGCCTGACGCTGGTGCGTGCGACGGCCGTTGCTACCGCCGAATAAGCGAAGGTGACCAGAAGAATTTTAATTTGGGTAACATTTTTATGTTTAAGTAATCAGATATGAACTAAGCTTTAGCGTTAGTGCGGGAAAACTGGTTAAAAAATTTAAAATACGTAATAAAGTAAAGCGTGATACATAGCGAAAAAGTGAAAGTATTTATTTAATACAAACAATTTTAAACCAAGTATATCTTGAGAACCTAAGAAAATAGTCAGGACTTTTATCTCAACTCTTATTTAAAAAAATGGTTAAAATTGTTATCCTCTATATCAAAAAATGTAAAATCTTAAGACTTTAGTAAAATTCACTGTCCCGGACTATGTCCTCAAAATATCTTCAGCTTCTTCAATCACCAATATACTACATCTACTGGTATCTATAATACTCATTAGAATTAGACAAGCCCATATGATGTGCTTCGTCATTGTATAATTTAAATATTTTCTCAAAAAGTTACACCTTTAATTCAATACTACCTCTGACTCTTGTCTTTATTTTCCAAATATTGTTTGTTTCCTATATTCCGTTAATATGTATTTAATGTGTATATATATATATATATATATATGTATATATATATATATAATTACATATTTGTATATGTTGGCGCGTGCGAGGATGTGTGCCTGCGTGTTCGAGTTCACGAGTGCAAAGGCACGCGCGTGCTTGCGTGCGTGTTTGCTCGTGCTTTCTTGTATGCGTGCGTGCGTGCATGTGTTATACATATATTTGGGTGTATTGAGGTTTTAAATGAATATGTAAATAAATTTGTTGTTATTAATGAAATTACCCTTGTCGCCCAGGTAATCAAATATCTGATTTTAAGAGTGTCGCTAAAGAATAATAAAATATCACAAGATCGTGGAGACCAATGACGTAATTTTTGTAGAAATTGAGAGACTAGCAGAATAGCATAAACTTTCAGCTTTTATCAAACTCTTGAACTGAGAGGTTAAGAGTTTTATAAAAGCTGAAAGTTTATGCTATTTTATATTTAGGGTATGGATAACTAGACTAGAGTGAGAAGACCTGGCGTAGACGAGCTTAACTAGTTGTAATAAAAAATGAGGTTTTTCAAGTGCTTTGTAGATACAGGAAATGCATCTTAAACAGTTAATATAGTAGAAAAGGCAAAAGATATAGAAGACGGAGCACATCATATAATAAAGCAGTGACAGCACGCATAGTGTCGGTATTAGTTTGATTTTGTCGTGACTATGAGATCGGTATAAGTATTTTACAAAACTGAAATTTGGCTGAGCGTTAGTTTATTATATATATAATCAAAAGGAAAATAGTCAGATCTACACAGGACCAACTTAAAGAGTCTTAAAAGCAGAAAATGCATGTAGCATTTCCTGCATTTACAAAATACGTTGAAACTTTTTATTGTAACTTGTTGAATTCCATCTATATTTGGTGTCCAACTTACTAGCCTGGTAATTTAGTTTAGTGATCCATTTCCTAAATTCAAACTAATATAATAATTTCATTAACTTTAATGATCCAACTAACATAATAATTTCAACTTTTATAAAACTCTTATCCTTCCAGAACTCGGCTAGAATAAGGAAAATAATAAGGCAATTAAAATTATCGTAACACAGGCCTATCTATATAGAAATAGCCTACTTTTAGGCTGTGAATATTAACTGGGGGTATTTACACGCTAGAATACCGGTAATGCATCCGGACGATCGGTTCCCACTTGAAATTCCCATTTGGCAGTTCTGAGAATGATCTTGTCTGAAAGCCTATAAACTTTAGCATATTCCTAAAGTCCAATTTTCTACTGTATATAATTTATTTGAGCTGATACTAACGAACATCTAAAATAATGACAGGTACATAATACAACCTCAATTGAAAGTCTTGATGTTGTTAAAACAGTCGCTCAAATTACCGCCAACCCTAACCTGTTATTCATAACTCTTTGCATCATTGGCAGAATCGTTATCTTGCTATGCAATAAGATAGTAGACCTAGTGTAAGTTGTGTTATTTTTAAACCATCATTTAGATTGCCACTTGAAAAAATTATTATCAAACACCTGTTTACCTGGTGATTGTCCATATTGTTCTTCTTAACTTATTACGCAATGTAATCAATGCCCAACGAAGCTTGTTATTCAGACTCCACACATCGATAAACGCTATTTATGAAACTCCATAAGTCAAATCCTCCAGTACGATTGTATTGACAAGTTCAAGATTAATTGCTGTATACAAGCGGCCGAAAGCTCTTGCCGCGCTATTCCTGAGACTAATAACACGTCGATATTAATATTCATGAACAAATTGGTGAACCTTTTGTAAGTGAGCGCTGCGCTGGGATTGCTTGTATCTATTATCGCATTATGGGCGCACAGTAATTATAGTACAGATATATGTTTGGACATAGATTCTGGTATCTACAGGTTTAGATTGGACCGGTGCGGGCAGGCGAGCTGGTTCTTGCGTCATACGATCGAACCCATATTTAATTTAGTACATTCCTACTCGGACGGCAATTATCATATAAATTACGAATCATGATAAAACGCCCGTACGCCTTCACGCTCGAGCGCGAGGGGCGGTTTTGTTGTGCAAACGACTGTACGCCTGGAAGTTAAGTAGGGTTGTCATTAAAGAGTTGTTTATGGTTGTATTTTCTAACTAGTTTGCCTTCCGGAATATATTCTTGTGGAGAATTAGTCAAGGGGGAAAAAATTAAGTAGCGGTACGCCTTGAGTTTATATAAAAAAAATGTCATAATGCTTAGATCTAGCGGGTCCAGTTAAGCTCTAAAATATTCAAATAGGAAATTTTATTCAAGAAAATGATTTCTCATTTCCATTAACATAAAAATTAAAAAAGTTATCACTCATATGGTCTCCCCAAATTTATCGCTTGAATTGGGGATTTTTTATGGCAATTATTTGTTTTGGACAATTATTATGTGTAACTATGTCAACATTTATCTCGTATTATGTCGCAAGCATAACAGAATACAAAACCTCTAACCATGGCATCGACATTAACGCGACAGTCATATCTCTATAGCGGAATCCGACCTCTGATTTTCTAGTGTATGGAAAACAAAATTTAATTTTTTGTCTTTATTTCCGAAAATATTTTTCATTATAACCAAAAATAATAAGTACGCTGACCAGCTTGAACAGCTGGCAATTTATACGATTACATTCCAATTATTTTTTTTTCAGTTTTTGTAGGTTTAAATTGCCGTGTAGGCTGCCGAAAGCCTAATTTAAGGGTGGAACGA